>OY728147.1:1524116744-1524716744 GCA_963277665.1 Viscum album
ACCCAACTTACTTCTGGATGATGGCACGTACACTGATTACAACAACGTGGTAGGGGACATGGCCCATAGTTATTTCAGAATCCACCTGGCAGGCCCCAATTCCACAAATCCTAATGGATATCCGGAAGGGGGTGAGGAGTTTTGGGGGGAGGTTCTTAGCCTCGTCTCCAGCCATGAGAGTGTTTCTATCGAGCGAGTCCCTAGGGAGGAAGAGATCTTTGAGGCCATGTTGAGGCTCAACCCCGATAGTGCACCCGGCCCTGACCACTTCCTAGGTACGTTCTACAGGGGCTCTTGGGAGGTGGTTAAAGATGATATCTCTGCTGCAATACAAGACTTCTTCCGAGGCGGTTCCCTTCCTTGTGTGGATTGTTCTACGACCCTCGTACTCATCCCAAAGACCAAGGATCCCTCCTCCCCCCTCCACTATCGACCGGTAAGCATGTGCAATTTTCCGTACAAGATTCTGGCCAGCATCCTCAATGCGCGACTATATCCTCTTCGACCAGGTGGTAAGAAGAATTGCGGGGAGGGTGCTCAACTGGAAAAACTATTTCCTCTCCTTTGGAGGTCGGATTGTGCTCACCAACAGTGTCTTATCTGCGATACCTGTCCATGCTCTGGCAGCCTCCAATGTACCTAAAGGGTTCATTAAGAGTATTGAAAACATGCTCTCTAAATTCATCTGGGATGCCGCTTCGGAACGTAAGAGACGATGGGTCGCTTGGGAGCGGATGGCAACCCCTATCCAGGACGGAGGTATTGGCGTGAATATTTTGGCAGTTACCATCCACATCATGCATGAAAAACTGGCGTGGGCCGTGATCAAGGAGCGCACATTGTGGGGAAGGACCATGTCGAGCATCCTCGGCGGGAGCACGGACAACACATCCCCACTCCACGGTTCCCCCCTCTGGTCCTCAGTTAGCAGCCTCATCCCGACCCTTCTCCAGAACTCCCAATGGATCGTTGGAGAGGGAAACATCCGGTTCTGGCATGACAATTGGGCCAGTGACGTGATCAGCTTCCCCTGCTGCCCTGCTCCCAACATCAGCTTCAAGGAGGCAAGCCTCCACCCTCGTTTCATCAGGCTGGTTCTGGATAAAAAGCAACAAGAGGCCTATGATATGATAATCCTCAACTCGGATTTGGACAGGTGCATGTTCACCCCTTCATCTTTGGGCCACTTCACCTTGAAGGATTTCAGACGGTTTTCCGCCCCCCCAACCCCAGGTCGATAGGTGGCATGAGGTCGTATGGTGTATGCAAATACACATGAAATACAGATTCCTAATATGGACGATCAGGAACCAAGCCATCCCGTCGGATGACAACATTAAAAAATTGGGGATCAAGATGGCCTCAAGATGCCATTGTTGCAGTAACAGCCACGAGGAAACCACACATCACCTGTTCTTCAATGGAAGATGGGCCCACGAACTCTGGAGATTTTTCGGTGGCTTCACTGCGTACCAGGATTGGGACCTTCCTGATGACTCCTTTGTTGAGCGCTGGTACAGGGGAGCGGATAGTGCAGGACCGGAAAGAACGGTGAGAACCATCATTCTCAATGCAGGATGATGGAGTTTATGGAAGGCCAGGAACTGTGCAAGATACGAGGGGTCTAGGTCTACTGGGACATCAATCATTGTGCGCACAAGGAACCTGATATCTGATTGGGTAACCCACATCAGAATCTTGAGAGACACACCCTCACTCCGGCTCATGCACGGTGTTTCACCTGCCCCTCACCACACGCAGCAGGGCCATTGGGTATGCTGGATTCCCCCAACGAATGGGCTCAAGTTGAATATTGACGGCTCCTGCTCCTCGGGTATCATACGAGGAGGTGGTGTAGTGAGGGACTACACGGGAAGTTTGATTCTGGCCTTCATGGAACACTACGGGACGGGAAATTCTTTACAAGCAGAGGCCAATGCAGTCCTAACCGGACTCAATCTTTGCATGCAAAAGCAGGTTCGCCTCGCTCAGGTGGGGACTGACTCAATGATCATTCACGATGCCTTGCTTGGAAGAGGACCCACACCTTGGTCGATAGCTTACATCATTAGGTGGTGCAAGACGCTCATATCCAACAATATTAAAGTAACCCATACCTGGCGAGAGGGGAACAATATAGCAGACCATCTTGATTCTCAGGCGGGACAAACGTTTGAGGTCACATGTCTCCATAACATCTCTTGTTTTAAACTTGAGGGGGTGAACCTGATTAGAGGGGATGCCCTCGGCCTGCATTACTTTAGACCCCCTTAGATACCAGCCGCCTTTTCTTGGGCTTTGGCTGTTTCTTCAGAAAATAAAATATACAATGATGATGATGATGAATAATGAATATACATTCGTTTTATTATTGTTACATTGAAAATAATTTTCAAATCACAAATAGTATTTTTAGATAATATTCAACAAAGAAATTTATTTTGAAAAATTAAAGGATTTTTGAATTAAATATTATTTTAATAAAATATTATTATTATTAAATTACTATTTATAAAGTATAAATTATCTTATAATTTTTATGAATATAATTGTAAGTTTTTTAAGCTTTGCAAGCTATTTTTTATCAAACCCCAAGAATTTTAGGTAAATGGTGGTTTTTATTTTAAAAGTTAAAATTCACATATTTAGAAAATTATTTGGATAACATTAATATTAATTTTTGGAATCGTGACATTGAAATTATCCAATGGTGAATTTTTCATAATTTTATGAGATAGTCAATGTTTGGGTAAAAATTAACAATCATTTAAATTTATAATATGTTTTATGGCATCATAATGACCCAATAGTGATGTAATAAAATACTATAAAAATTATGTTTAGAAAATTTTTTTTTTACCATTAAAATAATTTTATTTTAGGTTTTTTTATTTTTAATAGAAAAAATTAGTGGACCATCCAAGCCTTAAAAACATTTTTATCTTTTTAAATTGATTTCCTTGAGAGTGTGACTCACCTCCACATAATCAACCCAATTTTTTTAAGAATTTCGTCCATTGAACTTATAAAATATTGTTTTCCACTCCCATTTCTCAAAACAATCATGCTAAAAACCATGTTTTGGTTTGTGGTTTTGATTAGTTTAATGTGTGGAATTCCCAACATAAATAATAAAGAATTCTCTCTCATTTCCTATATGAACCCACACAAGATCCCACTTTCTCTACACTAAAAGACATTGGACATTGACTAACCTTCTCCCTAATATCTTTATAATCCATCCAAGGTGCCCCAAGATCTCAATTATCCTCTCTAAATCCCCTCCCAAGCCTTTGGTATCACACTTCCAATTAAGGGATTTCTTTCTTTCTCATTTTTGTCTAAATTTCATTATGTTGTTATACACTTTTATTTTCAATTAAAAATGTTGAGGTATGACTTCAAACCTCTCCCATACTACCAAATTAATGTTTTAATGATGAGAGACCCCCTTTCTATGTCATTAATTCCTCCCATTACACCTGTTACCATGCTGAAATTCTGTAAGGAATTTCTCTCACCTCCTTTACATTCAATAAATTCTTTTATATTATGGATCTAAATTCCATTAAATATATTGGTATATTATGTCCCATGATCCCATTAATGTTAATTTAATGAATAAATTATTATAGAACCCTTTTGGTCTCATCAACATGTTTTATGAATTTCTATTTGACGTCGTTATTCTAACAAAATTACACCGAAATTTCCATTCCAAAATCATTGTGTAGTGAATACCATACCCACTCCTCTATCAAGGGTATTCACCATTATGAACATGTACATGTTTATTGAGGACATACAATTATGTATTCTATATATCTCATTTTTTTAATTAATTATGATGTTAATGAATCCATGTTATATGATCTATGTGGCACACTTATGCATGAAATAAACTGAATAGGAAGGGTTTGCCCTGATTGCACTCCAATGCATTGGGTAAAGTATAGTATCATGATACGTCATATTCAATGGGTTTTTAATCCTCCTGATTCAATTGAAACTAGTGTTTACTCATGCTTCATGTGCAATGAGGGTTTACTCATTCTCCATGTTCAATGAGCCATCTCTCATGCTAATTCTATTTTAAGTGTTGTTTCCACATCTCCGTGTTATGATTATCATGCTTTATCATGCCTTTATTTTCATGTTTAAATTGTTCAAAATTGATAATACTATTGACTAACATTTATTTTATTACTCATGTTATTCCATGTTTGTTCACTTACTGGGGTTTATAGATCACCCGTTTCATATTTATATACTCAGGTTATCCCAGGAAATGATAATTACGAAGGAATATTGTGGTTATGTGATCGAAGTTTTCTATAAAGATGTTGTATTTCATGTTTTAATTAGTTATGTAATGTTTATATAACCCAAAGACACTATACCTCTCGATATTTTATGTTGTATCACATGAAGATTTAATGTACTAAATCTTCTTTATGTGTGTAACAAAAATTCAGGGTTTTCATATTTGGTATCAGATGATAGGTTTTGTTATTTTTGGGAATAAGATTAGAAAACCCTAGTGAAAGCCTTAAGGATAAGACTAAGTATAATAAAAACATCACTAAGTCTCTGTGTGTATTGAGTAAGTTTTTAATCAAGAAAATACATCCATGTCTGGATACAAGCAGGTAGAGGCGGCTCTGGAACAGATGTACATAGGAGTGAAAACTCTGACAAAGAGTATTAGGTTTGACTTGGGGTATCCTGGTACATGAGAATAGGCCTTGCTGCACTCTTGGTTATGGAACTCCTAGATGATATGCTTTGGAAAATTCACAAGCTTAGCATGAACCATTATTAAGATAATTAAAAAAATCCCTTAAGAATGTTTGTTAGAAAGTAGATTATGGATAACATAGATTAAAGCCAACAGATTCATAAGTTAAATAAATAAAATTAATTTATAAGTCATCTATTTTGACCATGGTTTATCCATTATGTGTTACCCCTAACATTCCTTTTATTTTATCCAATGGCTGGTAATAGGATGACTCATGCTAACAACTAATGTGATGATTGTCCTAATGAGATGGCCAATACTATGGAAGCGGGAATAAATAACTTTGTCACAATTCCCACTCAGTTAACTCAAGATTTGAATAGAAACATGGGTTAGGAGGAACGTTCACTCCCCCAGGAAAGAACAAGTCGCAATTGGGAGTTTCATGAGACAACAGGCTCTTGCTTTTAATGGATCATTTTATCCCTCAATTTCTAAAAAATAGATCAACTCTATTGAAATGATCTTCTCCATCCTTCAATGTTCTGAACAATAGAAGTTTATTCTTTCTACTTATCGTATAAAGGGTGAAGCCGATTAATGGTGGACATTGATAAAAAATACAATGCCTAAGGAGAAGATCAAGTCATTAGAATGGAAGGATTTTCAAAAAATGTTTTTCGATAAATATTTTCCTCACACCCATGGAATAATGATATAATGGAACTTACAATACCTTAAGGTAAAAGATGATGAATCAATCAGATCATATGAGGCAAACATCACAAGGCTTGCATGATATGCCTCCAGCTTTGTTGTAACCCCTGAATGCATGGTTTACCGCTTCTTTGGTGGGCGAAAACCTAGCCATTGGGAAGCCCGGAAGATATGTGACATTGACAGCTATGAGGAAATTGTCTGATGTGACCTCAAGGTAGAAATCAATATCAGAGAATCTGAGGGGTATCAGTGGGATAAGAAGCTTAAGGTGGAATTTAATTCTAGAAGCTCAATGGATAAATCCAATAGTAATTAGAAAATCCAGCACCCCGCCTTCCAAATGTGTGTAAAGAAGCAACCTGGAAATTTTCTGAAGGGGAACTGGAAATTCTTTAGGTGTGGATGATAAGAGAACCTATCCACTGACTACAGACAAGAAAAACCTACAGCTACAACAGAGGAGAGGAATGTGATGTTTAACTCTCAATGCATAGTTCACTACTTCAACTGCAAAGAACTAGGGCACCTTGAAAATTAGTGCCCTAAGCCATGGTTTTTCAGAGGAAAAAAACAACCTCTAACGCAGGAAGGGAGAGATTTTTCAATCACTACTATCGAATTGAAACCCAGCAATGAAGTGTTAATAGGTATTCTAATTATTATTTTATGAATAGTGAATGTACATTTTGATTATGGTTCTATTAATTCTTTTATATTCCAAAAATTAGAAGAACAATCACAATAGAACCAAAAAACATTGAGGTAATGATGTCGGTGAGTACGGAAAATGGAAAAATCATTGAATTAAATGAATATAAATCCTCTCCTATCAAAATTTATAGACTGAACTTCCTATAGAACCTCGTCATACTTCTTCTGGTGTAATTTGAGGCAATTCCTGGAATTGATTTTCTTTCCCTATATAGAGCCAACATGAATTTCCCTGAGAGGAAAATCACTATCAATATAGAGAATTAGCCACCAATTCTATATAAGTTCAAGGAGGAATATGAATCATCTTTAGCACCATTATCTCTAATGTGGATATTACTACCCCATGAGAATGCGTATCTGGCTCAGATGATTGAGTCTGAGGAGGTAACCATCCTTGTAGACATGCCTTTTGTGAGGGAATTTGTTGAAGTGCTTCCCGAGGAATTGTCTGGTCTTCCTCCAAGAAGAGATATTGAATTCTCAATTGAATATATTCATGGGGTCTTCTCAATATCCAATACATCATATAGAATGGTTTTTTTGGAGCTTGAAAAGCTGATGAAATAACTAAAAGAGAATCTGGATGAAGGTCATATAATCCCAAGTGCTTCATCATGGGGTGCACCAGTCCTCTTCATCAAGAAGAAGGAAGGGTCAATGCGACTTTCCATCAATTATCGTGAGCATAGAAAAATCACGATAATGAACAAGTATCCTCTACCATGAATTGAGGACTTGTTCAATTAGCTACATGGAGTATAATACTTCTTCATGGTAGATTTGTAGTTGAGATATTATCATGTAAGGGATATGAAGGAAGACATCCCCAAGACTGCTTTTCGTACAAGATACATGCATTATGAATTAATATTAATGCTTTTTGGACTCACTAGCGCTCCCGAAATCTACCTGGACTTAATGAATAGTGTCTTTAAAGATTACCTCGACCAATTTTTGGTAGTATTTATTGATGATATTCTAATATACTCCAAAATCATGGAGGATCATGAGGAGCATATAAATACTACACTAGATACCTTGTGGAATGATACACTCTATGAAAAGTAAACAAGTGTGAGTTCTAGTTGAAGGAGGTATCATTCTTGGGTCATATCATCACAAGCAATGGTATGTCTGTGGATTCGTCCAAGACAACTGCTATTGAGAGATGGCTTAGGCCAACATTGGTTATGTATATCCGTAGCTTCTTGGGGTTAGCAAGATATTATCGCCGATTTGTGAAAATTTTTCTCACGATTGTCAAACCCTTTTTCCAATATAACTCGGAAGGGAGTAAAGCTTTCTTACAGTGATAAATGCGAAGAGAGATTCAAGAAGTTAAAAAAGAAGGCTTATCACTACACCTGTGTTCACTTTACCCATATGTGGAGAACTTTTTGTGGTATTCAATAATGCTTCGATGAAGGTTATGGGTTGTGTGTTGATGTAGAATGATAAAGTAATAGCCTACACTTCAAGGCAGCTAAAAATCCCTGAGCAAAGCTATCCCACGCATGATCTGGAGTTGGTGGATGTGATCACTACATTGAAAATCCGGTGGCATTATCTATATTGGGAGAAGTTTGAGATATAAATGGATCACACGAACCACAAATATATATTCACACAAAAAGAGTTTAATATGTGCCAATAAGGATGGATATAACTCATTAAGGATTATGACTACTCGATCCACTACCATCTTGGAAAGGCAAACAAGGTGGCAGATGCTCTAAGTAGAAAGGACCATGCATCATTATCAACGATGATAATTTAAAAGGATCAAATCTTTTTAGATTTTCATAGGATGGACATGGGAATAATTAAGGGAGGAACATCATAAATCCTTTCTCAAATGATTGTTAAACCGCCCCTCTTGGGGAAAATAACGTTTTCTCAAAGAAAGGATGTGGAAATTATGAAAAGGGTGGAAGCTATCAGAAATTGGAAATCCTCAAAGTTTGTGGTTGATAGGGATGGAATTGTGAGATTTGGGTCACTATTAGGTGTACCATCTGATCTAGGGATAATGAAGGATCTTCTAAATGAAGCACATGGCTCAACCTTCTCTATTGACCTGGGGAGCACAAAGATCTATCGATATCTCCAAGAAATATTTTGGTGGGGAAATATGAAAAGGGAGGTTGCTGAATATATATCAAAGTGCCTGGTATGTCAGTAAGTGAAGGCTGAGATGCAAAATTCTAAGGGGATGATGCAACCACTACCAATAAAAACATGGAAGTGGGAGAAAGTTACCATGGACTTTGTCACTAAACATCAAAAGAAATCCATAGGAGAAATATTATATGGGTAGTTATGGATCATCTTATAAAGATAGCTCACTTTATCAGGATTCGAGAAGAGTTCTCATTGGATCAACTTGCATGGATTTACATCAAATAAGTTTTATGGCTTCATAGAGTACCATTATCTATTGAATCTGATCGTGACCTGAGATTAAAGGGGATGTTTTGGAAAAGTCTCTAGCATGTTCTATGCACTAAACTGAACTTTAGAATGGCCTATCATCCTCTAAGAGATGGCCAATCTGACCGAACTATTCAGAAACTAGAAGATATGTTAAGATCATTTTCTGTGGACTTCAAAGGAAGATGAGTCCAACATCTTCTACTATTTGAATTCTCCTACAATAACTGTTTCCACTCGAGCATCCGAATGGCACCATATGAAGCCCTTTATAGGAAAAGGTGCAGAACACCGGCATGTTGGGATGAAGCTGGTGAGCATAATCTGCTAGGACCAAATATGTTTGAAGAAATTGTGGAGAAGGTGAAAACCTTTCAACAACATATAAATGCAACCCAAATTCGAAAAAAGATTCATGTAGATAACTGTCAATAATACCTTGAGATCAATGATGGATAAATGGTATTTCTATGCATATCTCTGTGGAATAAGTTAATGATGTATGGAATGAAAGGGAGGTTAAGTACAAGGTAATTGGAAACTTCAATATTCTTTATCATGTCAGGGATGTGGCCTATCGACTAGCGCTTCTACCCACTGTGGCCAAAGTGAATGATGTATTTCATGTATCCCTATTAAGGAAGTACATACAAGACCCTTCACATGTACTCTCTTTTGAGGTAGTATAGTTAGAGGATGATATTTCTTACAAGGAGCTATCAGTAAAGATATTAAATCATGGAGAAAAGCATATATTAAATAAGATAATGCCCCTCTTCAAGGTGTTTTGGTGCAATCACATGTTTGTAGAGGAAACATGGGAATCAGTGGAAATGATGAATCAGAGTTACCCACATCTATTTTAGTGTAGGAAAAGAAAATTTCGAAGGTGAAATTTCTTAATAGGGGAAGATTTTAATGACCCAAAAATTCATTAATGAAAACTCTTTTTCACCTAATTAAATGTATTATTATGTGAAATGGTTATATAACATATTCACATCAAATGATGGCACCTCATTCACCTAGCGTTCTTGAGTTCTTAGACCGCCTTTCATTTTCTAGGGATTCGTCATCCCCTAAGGGGATGAATCTTTTGCCTCACTCCATTCTGGTTCTCTTTTCTCTTCCTCGCTCCCTCTAGCCTGTGTTTTCTTCTGCTTTGTTCTTCTCTATTGATCATTCCTCTATGGGTTTCCCATCTTCATTTCGCATCCCTACTCTGTGATGAACTTTAGTTTCTTCCTGGCCACCTCTATCGTGCTCTGAACTCACATTCCTTTACTCCTCTCTAGGTCAGATTTGGAGCAAGAGATTCTTCAAGTTTTTGGGAAAGCAATTTGGCAGACATCGAATTATTAGTCACTACAGAGTCATCTCTTCCTTCTTGGTTCCTTTCCAGTTTCTTTCTTTTATTGTTGGGATTTATTCATATGGATTCTTCCCAGGGGTTCTTCCTCAGTAGCCTCACCATTCTCTGACCTAGCATTCCACTTCTCCACTCTAGGTTGGATTTGGAGTGATGGATACATAGGGGTCTTCGGGCATAAGGTTCGGTGGTTTTAGAGTCCCCCTGGTCGGCCTTTTGTTTTCCTTTGTTTAGGTTTTATTCCCAGTTGTCTCTTGATTTGGTTTTATTTAGGGCTAATTCCAAAGTATCATTTATCCTTTTTCTTCTTCAATGATTGTGGTTCGTGATCTACGATGGTGGTTTCATTCTCTAGTGTTTATCATTGGTGGAGTGAAGATGAGACAGTTGTGACGGTGGCAGCATCGTCGGTGACATGATGGTGCTAAGTTCATTTGGTGTTGAGGGCGGTGGGACGATGGTATATGGGTTTTATTCCTTCATTGATTTGATAGTGGTTTATGTTCTCATGGTACTGATACAGGCTGTTGGTTCTTCTGGACGATGGCTGGCAGAGTTCATGATGATGGTGCTTGGAGAGGGGTTGATGGTGAAGGGATGATGCATTAGGTAATGTGATGATGGTGGTGACTATGTGAATGTGACTTGACAGGCCTATCCTCAATCCATGGAGTGGAACTCGCAGCCTTTACAGTGACGATTTGGTTGGATTTGAGGATCACTTTATTTTGAATTACTGGATTTTTTTTGGATTAAATTTTAAATTTTGAATCTAAAAAATTGAATTTTGTTATCCAGATATACGGTTACCACTACCATAAAGTGGATTTCAGAAAATTAAAAAATAGATTTGAGGTTAACATATTAACTTCTTTGGTTTTATGATTTTGGATTTTTAAAATACCATTAATAATTATGACCATTTATAATATAATTATTGAATAGTGATCACATGATTAGTATAAATATTGGGCTATAAAAATTACAATTCACTCAGACAAAGGAAGCGATGGGCTCATCCAGTATACTTTTCTCAAACAAAGCCCATTTGTTGGTGCCCGTAAAGGAGGTGGTGTCATTGGGCTTCGCTCTTCACCAAGCCCATGTTAAGCTTGAACATGTTAAGGTTGAGAGGAATCGCCTATGGGAGAATTGGAAGTTGATATAGATTACCACTCAAGTGTTGTTTTCTAAGCCACGCCATCATTCTGTCACCATCGCAAACCTTACCGTTCAGTCTTATGCTGGTGTTATAAGGGGTTATGTAACAAGATCTTAGCACTATGATTATGTGCATTATTTTTGTATATAATAAAGAATATATATTAATTTTATTATTGTTACTTTGAAAATAGTTTTTAAAGCACAAAATGTATTTTTTGTCAATATTAAACCAAGAAATATATTTTGATAAATTAATTGATTTTTGAATTACATGATATTTTAATAAAATATTTTTATTATTAAATTAATTTTTATTAAGAATAAATAATGATATAATTTTTATGAATAAAATTGTATTTTTTATTATGGTTTGAAAGTTGTTTTTGTCAAAACCCATGAATTTTCGGTAAATGTTGGATTTCATTTTAAAAGTGAAAATTTTCATATTTATAAAATATTTTGATAAAATTAAAATTATTTTTGGAATTAGGATGTTTGAATTATCCAACAGTGAATTTCTCATAATTTTCTAAGACATCTGAATTTTTGGATAAAAATTAAATACACTTTAAATATATAATGTGTTTTGTGACTTCATAATGACCCAATAGTGAGGTAATAAAATACTATAAACATTATGTGCAGATGATATATGTTTTACCATTATAATAATGTGATTTTAGGTTTTTTTGACTTTTTTTGGAAACCCTTAGTGGACCCTCAAAGCCTTGTAAAACATTTTAGCTTTAAAAATTGATTTCCTTGAGAGTGTGACTCACCTCCACATATGAAACCTTGTTATTTTAATAATTTAAGCCATTTTCAATATAAAATATTGATTTCCACTCCCCTTTAGAAAAAAACCATGTGAAAAAACCAAAGTCTGGTTTGTGGTTTTGATTAGTTTAATGTGTGGCGTCCCAAACCAAAATAATAATGAATTCCCTCCCCTTCCCTATATAAGTCCACCCAAGCTCCCACATCGTCTCCACTAAAATCCTTTCAAATTTCAACATAACCCTAGCCTTCTCTCACTAGAATCCTCCTAAGTCACCATTATATTTCAAGAAGCCTCTCCTAAGGCCCTCCCAAGACTTTGGTATCACACTATCATGTAAGGGATTTCGTCCTTTCCCATTTTTGTCCAAATTTCATTATGTCATTATGTCCTTTTATTTTCAATTAAAAATTTTGGGGAATGATTTCACACCTCCCCCATACTTTTATATTAACATTTTAATTATGAGAGACCCCTTTTCACTCTCATTAATTCTTCCCATGTACACTTGTTACCTTGCCAAAATTCTGTAAGGAATTTTTCTCTCCTCATTTACATTCAAGATATTCGTTTATATTATGTATTTAAATTCCATTACATGTGTTAGAATATTATGTCCCATGATCACCTTACTATCCATTTAATTTATAAATGATGAGAGACCCCTTTAACTCTCATCAACCCCTTTTACAAATTTCTATTTGACTTTTTTATGAGACAGAAATTACACAAAAATTTCCATACCAAGATCATTTTGTACTGAATACCATACACACTCCTCTGTCAAGGGTATTCACCATTATTCACATGTACTTGTTGATTGAGGAATTAAATTTAAATATTCTAAATATATTATTCATGGAAGGAATTATGATGTTAATGGATCCATGTTGTATGATCTATGTGGCCCACTTATGCATGAAATGAAATGATTATTAATGGTGTGCCCTGATAATACTCCTATACATTGGTTAAAGTATAGTATCAAGATATGTCATGTGTAATGGGTGTTGACTTGTTTTAATTCAATTGAAATGAGGGTTTACTCATGATTCAAGTGCAATGAGGGTTTACTCATGCTTCATGTGCAATGAGCCTTGGCTAATGCTAATTCCATGTTAAGTGTTGTTGCCACATCTCTATGTTTTGATTATCATGATTTATCATGCCTTTATGTTCATGTTTCTCTTGTACTCAATTTATATGACTATTGACTAACATGTATTTTATTCCACAGTTTATTCCATGTTTATTCCCTTATTGGTATTTGAAGCTCACCCCTTTCTTATGTATATCCTCCAGTTATCCCCCGCAATGTTAAGTGCGAAGGAATGTCGTGGTCATGTAAAGGATGTTTTCAATAAATTTTTTTCTTTCATGTTTTATGTTTTTATGTAATGCTCTTAATACCCAAAGACACACTACCTCCCAATCTTCTATGTTGTGTCAAGTGGGTATTTTATGTAATAAATCGTGTTTATGTGTGTAACAAAAAAAGGATTGTTATAATCATTGATTTCAAGGGTATGAACATTAAATGTTATTCTCATTTTCTCATACACTTATTCTCATGTTATACTTATGTATCTCCCTCATTTACCCCTACTGAGAATCTATGTTCACCCTTTATTATATTTTCTCTCTCTATGTTATGAATAAAATTTTTTTTGGGTACTTTTTGGAAGACTACTCAAGGATAAAATATTTATGGGAGATAGTGAAGATCCTTTATGAATTAATTTAGTTTTGATTCATGTTTCCAAAACCACTGAACAATTATAGTCCCCAAGAGGAATTTTTTTGTATAATGTATTAAATATTCATCTAAAAATAAGTAATATCAATGAAAGAAAAACCTAGGATTGTAATGGAGTATCACCCAGAAATCTCACATTCCAACTAGTAGTCATGTAACTCCCATCATCCACAAAAGGTCCATTATTCACCTTTATAGTAATCATTCTGATCATAAAAATTGATATCCTCATTACATAGTGATATATAATGATGTAATATATCACTCCACTAGACTAATAATGCACATAATTCAAAATGACTCATAGACCTAGAAACGCTTCCCAATAACCAATTTCCAAGGTATGAAATATTGTTATCTAGTTAATAGATTCCCTATATAGTAGTTCACCTGTTTCCATACCCTAGGTGGGATCTATTGTATGATAACTATACCTAATACCATTTATGAATTTTCTCCCTCGATGTTCTGAAATAATACTCTTGATTCGTATATTTCTGAACTCTATCCCTATAACTAACTACATTGATACCAATATTACATGACCCAACCCACGTGGGTTAGTGGTGGTCAAGTTTGCCACCCCAATCGCACCTCCTACAAACCATGGTGTTGATAACAGTAAATAAGAAGAAAAAAAACACACATGGATGGCCTTATCCTATATAAAATATAGTTGATATATATGATCATCCATCTATATCATTCAAAAGCATTTAGGATACACATAACTATCCAAAAGGAAAAATATGAATACATAAACAAAAAAACAACCTAATAACATAAAATATAAATTCCAATAAAAAAGTATAACAATACATGGCCTAACACACAAAATAAAAAAAAACCTTGAGTGATTATTAAAGAAGGAAATTGTATGTCATTCCATATCCAACCTAATAATTTCTAGGCATAAACCCAATTGTATTTCGTTAGGTTGAAACTCTACTAGTTCCATGGAAACTAATGTAAAAATGTAAACTATATTAACATGAACAACATGTATGGACATTAATCCCTTATAGGGGTGTGTCTAAAAAACATACAAGAATTTCATGAAAACAAAAAGGGTTATATTTTGTGAGTTAACTTGAAACTAAGGTTGAACTATCCAACATTCCAACTCAATGAACTAGGGAATTAAAGTAGATAGGGATGACTTTGTAGATTCACAATATAGTAATCCCCAACCTAACCTCCTTATTGACCAAATGTTAATTATTAATATACTCAATTAATGGAATGAGGTATCCTTAAATAAACCTCATCCATAAGGTGAAAAAACCTAAATACTTGTCCACATTTCAAAAGTAACCTTATTTTATATGAATGAATTTTTTTTATTCCAAGCCTCCACATATTACTAATAAGATCTATTCAAGAATATAACTTGCCAAAAGGGATATAATAAAACTAAAAGCTACTTCACATGCACTAATAACACAACTATCCCAACCCATAAGTCCTCAAGCCTGAATCATTGGTGAATCAGTATTCCCAAAACAATTCTACAGGCCTCAAAAGTCCAACATGAATATCACACTCTCAAAATACATCATAGATTTTCTAATTTAAGGTTGAAACATCAATCTCATTAGGAAGAATAAGAATATTAATTTATTATTAAACCCTTGTATCTTTGAATCTCAACTTATCCCATAGGGGATTTCTCTACCCCATTTGAAAAATTATAAATACACCTAAATGGTAATGATAAGACTAAGGAGCCCTAAATTATATATGTACTCCAAGAATGATATTAATAAATAAAAAGGTGTTCCTTCTCTGACACATCCACGATCCACTATAGTAGAATGTGAAAGGATAATCTTAATGTACTCTATGCACTATGAATCCCAAATAATCTCATTTATCTATGTTATTTGAATACCACAACCATTCCAATGCCAAAATGATATCATAAAAGGGGACCCACCCCTCTCTAAAATTTGTTAACATACCTAGTGAGTCACTAAACCCTAAAATCCAAACCATCCATAAAAATTAACTACTATAAACATCAAGTATTCATTCTAAAATCACATCAGAGGACCCACACCTTACCAATATATATAAATCGGGTTAGGGGTATACTAACCGTTGAGGGTCTCACACGTCACCAAGGGATGAGATCTTTTAAGGTTATTATCATCTACTTCCATTTAAGGGTTATCTCATTCCTAAAATGGGGCACTAAGATACTTTATTCTAATATAGAGATCCCACAAATAAAACCTAGGGGATTACTAACTCCATCAATGTCAATGTAATGATTTAAGACCATAAAGGGAGTTCTAAATACCATTTCATATAAAAGAGGATCAAAACCCAAATTATCATAGGTAGTACTACCTTTATCAATTCATGGTATGAACCAAACCTCAATAATTATTCTAACTTTTAAGTGTACCAAAATTCTGTATCTATACTACTCACACCATATGGTCATCAGAATATGAGTTCCAATGAAAGGGAAACTGAGAATTATCTAAATTCACTACTCTCCATATCTTTATCCACACCTAATTTGGTACAGGGGAGAGAGGGGAAACCTATCATCTAGAGCATTAAGGGTCAACATTAATCATAATATAATGAGAGTAGGTCAATAACACTACATCCTCATATCCAAACTGCATGAGCGAATGCCAACTCTAGGGTGCATGGGATGGGGGAATCTTCTCAATCCTTATACCTATATATAGCTTCATTCAAGACACCCCACTCTATTGAGGGAAACACAAAGGACTATCCAAAATCTAGTGTTTGTGATTAAATGATCAATCAGGGAGGAAAATATATCTTTCATTTACCTTCTAAATAATAATTATCTCTAAATGTATGTAAGGGTCCCAAGCATTGGTGACATTCTCTATTAAGGGATTTAACATCCTCAAGACATCCCTAGATCAACATACATAACCATTCATTATTACCCTAGGGTAAAAAAAATAAAAAAACTCTAAGTCAACTCACTAATTACCCTTGATAATTAAGATGATCCCACAAACATGTTAAAATATATAAAGATACTAGGAATAGAATATCCAATTTACCGACTATTAATTTAGGAAGTGAAAATGTGAAAAACATAAAAATATAAAAGCTAGTGTGTACCTAGGAGTGCCAAATGAGTTCACCAAATATATATCTCTTGTTATGTACCACTTCCCTTCCCATTTTTAATATTCCAAACACACAGCTTTACCCAAAGGGATACATGGAATGTATAATACACAAGGTTATAAGTCATCTCTCCAATTTTACGTCACGTAATTTAAAAGATAAGGAATATACTTCAATATGAAATGTAGCTCAAACAGGGTGTCTAGTTGTGAACCTAGACATAAAGATACTTGTACCTGATAATATTTCACCAAATGTCTATATAGATAATATGCTCTGTGGACATCATCTTCCACCATTTTCACCCCCAACAAACTAAATAGTGCATGTTATTGAACAACACACCGTGTGATAGGGATTTTCAATACATGAAATTATGTAAATAGATAAATCCATTTTATACATCACATCTCTCACCTCTGAAAATCAATTATCATCAAATAGGTATAAAACCCCCAAAAAATAAAAAATGGAAAAAAATTAAATGGTATCAAGAATTGAAATAATTACCCCTACCTCATGGTGAATCTTTGACGCTTTTAGGTTCATACATCCATTATCTTCACTCTTATCTCTTAGTTTCCTAATCCAAATTTTATTGTACTATACAATGAGGATAGGATAACTGATTTCTCCTACTCTCTTTTTCTCTCATGGTGTCAATGAGGGGAGGTCTCCCCCAATGAATGAGGAAAGGAATAGGGAGAAGAAAAATAAAATAAAACATAAAATAAAATAATCACTGAATAAGGACTCAATCAAGAATTTGAACCTGATTAGTGTTTCGACATTTCCTAGGTGAATCCCTATTTCAAAACACAACCATGATGTTAGAATATTCATCAGAGCACTATTTAGAGATAATACGTTTTAAATTCATCTGAATATTTCATATTTAGATAATAAATTTTAAATATTTAAAAATTTTCATCATCTTAGAATGTCTCTAAGTTCATCTCTAAGGGTAAATGTCACATCCCATGAAAAATATAACACATAGAAAATAATTCTGACTCTATTTTCCAGGGTAAATAATTATTTTACCTTTATATAAAAGTTACGGCTGTGTAACTTCAAAAAAAATTATACCTTTCACAATAGAAATCCAAGATTTCTATAAAACCAACACTTTTATAAGTTTCTATTTTATTATATATTCCTTATTTAATAGGTTATTTCACTTCTAGGATTGAGATATAATGTGAAATATATATAATATAATAATATATTCGATCACCCACATTCTATTATTTCTTCTAGCTAATAGCATTCCTCTTTTTTATTTTCAAATTATTTATCATTATAAATACCATAATTTCTGGTGTAATTTTTTCTTTCAAGTAAAGTACAATATTATCATAATATCAAATACTTAAGAAATTAATTTTTTTATTTCATGAGAAAATATGACTTTATATATCACTTACTATAACTTTTATCACCACAAATTCCATTTTTAATTATATATATTAATTTTGAATATATTATACTTTTTTGAAATTTTATTTTAAGAATATTAATATAATGTTCTAGAATATGATTTTTTTTTTAAAAAATTATAGTGGACTATTAAGCTACATCATCCAACTAGATTTAATTTCTAACTGAGATTTCATCACTATCATGGATGATTTAGGTGTTTCATCTATTCTTTCTTTCTTTTTCTCAATATCGTTTCTCTTCACGCTATCTCTAATATATATTTTATTCAATTATATGTTCTCATAATTTAAAACTTGAATTATATTTCCATAAATCTTATATAAAACAATTCATTTATCTTTTTTAATAGAATAACCTATAAGCCTTCATCTATATTTTCACTATATTCCCTCTATTATCTATGTTTTAAATTTAATATTGTAACAATATAACATTTGATTAAGTATATTCTAAAACATTATAATCATATAACAATTCCAGTTATTATAATAACATTTTAAATTCTATATTTTTTTATTTTATATTTATATTTCTATTGGTTCATTAAATCTCCCAGATTAAATAATCATTATTTCTGTGATTATAAATAATGATTATTATTGAAAATAGCATCTTAAAATTGATTAGTTAAATAGTTTTCAAGAACTCCTACCTTTCCTATATTTCATGATGAATTATTTTTCTTCATATATGTTTTCATCATGAACTTCCTTATAATTTTTGATATATAAGATCCAATGTATACGAATTAAATATTAAAATTATCACAGCCATTGGTATGGTTAGAATATAATATAGAAATCCAAAATTCTTCACTTGTTAATAAAAGTTCTCCATGAAATTTCCATAATATTTATAATATATATTTCGATGAACATAATGTGAAATTGATCTACTATTATTGTTTTATTATTATATAAATAAACCACTTAATGGGTGGACATAAAACTAGGAACTTTATGATTTTTTTTATTTTCTACAAATATACCAATATCTCTAATCTAAAATTATTTATCATTTAAAAAATTTAAAACATCATTAAATTACATTAAATTTATCAAAACACAATAAATTCAAAAAGAATAAATATATCTAAAAAAATAGGTTCATGTTCATAAAATAAAAAAATTGGAATATTAAAATTCAATTATATATAACAATTCATAGATTTGAATTTATATTCAAATGTAGACTTCTTCTAAAAATGTAATACTTTTCACTTTTAAAAAATGATTTATACTAATGGAAAAAATTCAGACATGGAATTCCATTTTATATAATATAAAATCATAGTGGAATTTAGTTAGTTATAATAAATTAATGATATTCCCATACTCATAAGGAGGGGTTAAATCTATGATTTATGTTTCTGAAAAGAATACCAAAAAATGTTATCATCTGATATATTCATAATAGAATGAAAATTGAAAACATAGTGTTGGGGGATTTAGTTTAGAAATATTAACTAATTCAACTTCTATATTGGTTCCATTCATTAAACACTAATAAAAACATATTGTAATGTAATGGAGAATACCAAATTTACTTGGTTAAACCAATATAAGAAAAATTTAAATTATAAGAGTTATTGGATCTCCTCTCATATTTTTAACAATATATCACTAGTTATTATAGTTTAAAATTGGGAACATTATCCAATTACCATTGTTCAATGTTAACGGTGATCATTTTTATGGTGGTCCCTTCTATTTATAAAGTTTATATATCAAATATAATTCTTAATATATATTTATATTGTGTATAATATTTGTTTTTACCTACATATGTTCTCATATTAGAGTTATTCTTTCACAAACCTTCCTCACTGGGAAAACCAACTTATTCATCATTAAAGTTTATAGTAACCCCTCGAATTTCACCTATAAAATGTCACTGGGTAAATAATAACACTAATGGTACAATCAACCATGTATGTGAGGAATTTTTTTAATAATTCATGGAAAATAAATACAAATCATAAATAATATTCATAATATAATGAAAAAAACAAAAATTACATAATTCATGTAAGTTTCATATTGAAATATGTAATTAAAAACTAAAACTAAAAAACTCATACGATGGTGAATCTTATATCAGCTCAAGATCTTCATCTAGTAATGTCTATCTTAGTTATTTAACCACTCCATGAAACCAGGAAAATATATTCATATATATAGGGTAGAAAATATATGTATACTCAGTAAGACCCTACCCAATACCTCTCCTGAAATAAAGAAATTGAAAAAAAAATCCTTTGTATATAAATAACAGAACCAACACACAGCAAATCTAGGTCAACTATCACCCAACTTCCTCAAGTCCCACCCACCCAATATCACATCCAATAATAATACAATAACATAAAAATTATAAATAAAGATGTTACACAAAAAAATACTAATTGGTTTTTCACTCTCACACCCTAATTGAAATAACTCCATGATTTCATCCCTTTCATATCCAAATAAACACACTAATTAATATCATCATGACAGAATATAACCATAAACACATAACCATATACACAGACCACATATACACATTATAATTCGACATCAAATCATCATAAAAAGGTTTCTTGAACATGAAGTAATCAACCTCATATCCCCTCTTAACATGCATGGACCACACCATTTTTCACATCCTCTATCACAACTTCATCCTGACTCCATCACAACTGAATCATTTTAACTACATCCTCTAGTTATAACAACCCCTCTTTCATATCACCATTTTCTTATATCATGTATTTTCTAGAGAGTGCAGAGTTGGTAATAGGTGGTAGTCGTCGATCCATTCAATCATTTTATTTAATATTAGGTAGAATAAGAAGAACACAAAACATTTTCTATTTGTAAAGTTTTTTGAATCATGTAGGGTGCATTAGAAATAACAAGAAAAATATCATATATATTTTTTGAAAAAAAATTCCCATTCAAAGGGGTTTATATAAATATACCACAAATAAATAATATAATTTTTACAATATCATAAATATTATTCACATGTAACTACAACCATCACTAAAACACAGTTATACCCATCAATCCACACTACATAGAAATAAAATAATTCTCCATTCCCATTGATTTTATAATTATTAAAATACATATAATTAACATTTACAATCCAAATTATACTCATTATTTCATTTATTAATCCATATTTAATGTCAAGCCATTCATTATCCATCTCTTGTGATTATCTCAACAAACAACTATTCATTTCATCACGTAGTAGTTCATTACAAGTCAAATTTTTTAAATTCTACCCCACATGCATATTTTCATACTCATTATTACCAACAATATTCTATAGAAATACAAATATATAGCACAACCACCCAATAACCAACTGATCATCACAATAGTTCTCACATAATGCAATGCCAATAATAACTACATAACCCAAAACCAATACCTATTCTCCTCTTACCACATCAATAAAATGAATTAAAGAACATTAATAATTAAACATCATCCCTAAAATTTAAACCACCACAACATCAGCACACAAATTTATCAATTCAAAACACATATATGTATAACCACAACTACCCTAATCATATTAATATAAAAAAATTATACCAGTATAAAACAACAAAAAAATTTAACACAAACAAAAATCAATAATTACACTTTATAAAATATTACATAATATTAATTAATATTCTCCAACATTATAAACATATACTCAATTAAAAATTTTAATAAACTAATTCATTACTAACATTATGTTATTAAAATTTTAATAGAGGTGATATAGTCACTCCAATATTAGAAAACAATCTCTATAAAGTAGTAACATCTATCAATAATTATCAAAATATACCATAATAATGAATTAAAATAAGGCTAATGTGATCCACCACCAAGACCATAAAATATAATTAAACTTGTTCTTATCATTCATTAGTTTAATTGTTCTATTCATTGAAGTATTATAGGATCAGGATAGTTATAAAATTTAAAATAAAAAATAAAAAAGACAATTCTTGAACCCCCAACATCAACTGGAGAATCTACCATCATTGTGCTGGAATAAGTATATAGATATTAACACAATTCCATTAGCATGTATATAAAGATTAAAAAACAAAATATCACTGGAGTTGACAAAAAAACCATGAACTAAACCTAAAAAATAAAATTAAAACTATTTGAAAAAAACTCCACAAGAAGAGAGACTATTAGAGTTCCAAAAGGAAGGGAAGATAATCTCACCTTGGATCACAATATGAAGATATCATGATTCTATGGATTAAATACAATAAAAGAGAATAGAATTATCCCAAAATATGAACCTTTATCCACTAATAGGATGATAAAAATGAATGAATCTATAATAATTTGAATTGGATTCTGAATTTATCATTAAACTATATACTTAATAAATCATGGCCGGAAAAATCTTGGTCACTCTCTAAAGGGGATTAGTAATGAACACCACCTACTAATCATGACATAGTCTGAAAATACACACCCTCTCACCCCACCCTCTCTCCCACCCTTATATGAAGGCCAAAACTATCTTAACTCTACATATCAAATGAAGGAGATAATTTAGATAAGGTTTTGATATCATGATTCATGATCCACTAAAAAACACACCAAAATCCATGAACAAGCCATTGTGAAATAGGTGAACCATGATGAAATGTCTCCCAAGAAGGCATAAAAACAAAATTAAACACCAAAGGATTTGCATCATAGTATTTATGAACTTTTCGTAATGACTGCTCATGAAAATTAAATACAATCTCAAATACCTTCTCATTCTATGACTGAAGCTTCCAATGATGTAATAAAGTCTTACATAAGGTTAACCCAAAACCCAAAAATCCTTAGATAACATATCATAAACCATATTTAATATCCTGGTAAATAATATTCCATGAAAAAAGCCCTATTCCAAAACCAGTATTCCAACCCAAGATAATGTGGCCCCAAACTCCCACTACTCACGCTCTAATAAATAACAAATGAACTATATCATGACCTAACTCTTCATGAAACAACACCTATGTTTATACCACAACACACCTCATCCTACTAAATTAATAATTTAACTCCTCTTATATTATTCATACATTCTCTCTACAACACCAATAATAAAAAATCACAATGTAACAGCTTGAGAATGATATGTATTTACCCAAGATAAATCTCAAAAAAATATCATACTAGATATTAAAAACCATCTATAAATAGAGGAAAAACACCAAAACCAAACACTAAATGGGGATAATTCAAAAATAAAGGTAATTCCATCAACCAAGCACAATGAATTACATAGACAAAAAATCATGAAAAAAAAATTATGAGAATTTTATGATGTGATGGGATTGTCCTAGAATAATATATCCCTCTAATTCATTGTGTAATGTAACATATCTCAAGATATTATGTGTATTAGGCATGAATAATATGATATATTTTCTCAAAAATGTACTTTTTTTATTTATAAAAATCTGTTATGCATGATCATATTGGTATATTTTGTCATAAAAATGTGTACTTTTTGGAAACTATGTTATAATGACTCATTATTATGAATGTACTATATTCTATGCATTTATTAAATTCTTACCTCATCACTATGATTATGATCCAATTATTATAATATGGTGATGTTAATTCATCAAACCCATGTACTATTGATTCAGGTACTTTTCATCCTATGTTATTCCTCCCCTTACATAGATTTATGAATAGTACTTTATTTGATGTATATCCTCATATGACTACATATACCATGGAGAATGTAAAGGATTTAAAGAGGATAAAGAAGAATTATTTATATAAAGATTAAGTTTTATTATATACAAGTGATGTTTGAACCTTATTTTCCAAAGATACAAAACTTGTTGATTTTGGAATGTATTACTATCATGTCATTTATCTTAAAGTGATTTAATAGTCATGTAAGTAACATTTGGGTCACAATAGTCCATATTGGAGCATAGTTTAGTCATTTTGGGATTTAGGAATGTAAATTTATTTTTCAAAAACATTATGATAAGTTTGATTTCAAAGGTAAATACCCTAATTATTTGATAAAGTATAATATTTTATGGTTTTTGAGTAATGAAATCCTTTTATGGTTACTACAAGCAGATGTAGCTCTTACACAGATATACCATGGTATAACAACCCTAAAATAGGGTATATTCGGTGTTACTTGATCATCGACTGGTGTGTGAAAAGGTGGAATTGTTATACACTTATATCAACACTCTATTGGGAAATGTATGAGTTGATTAAAAACTCTTGATAGGGAAATATAAAATATATATATTAATGTAATTATTTTTTAAAACATAAGAAAGTATTAGAGAATATGATCCATGAAATATCATTTAAGACAAATGATAAACATAGGAATACCATAACATATGAATTTGTAATTAATATTTGCATGATAATAGATTATTTAATCATGATTTATTTAATTAATTTTTGTTAAAAACACACATATTTTAGTGAATGGTGGGGAAAAGTAGAAAATAGACCAACAATCTATGTGATGGACAATACAATGATTGATATAACGACATTCATAATGTCATGTGATGTCATGTTTACAACATTATGTTGATGAATACCACATTTTCATTATCTATGAAAAAACATAAACTATATAAAATGTGTACCTCCATCCAAGAAGGGGAAGTTGTCTATCAAGTCCCTTATATGGAAATGACCATCAACTCTTAGTGGGTATTCTAAGACACTTGTTATATAAAATTAGGTTAACTCAATGGAAAATATATTTGTTATCCTCAACTATTTTATGAAGGATAATTTTACTCTAGTATTCTATCATTTAAATAGAGAGGTTAATCTATAGTGGGTGCGGAAAAAAGTTACATTTGATTTGGAAAATGAAAATCAATCCATTCAATCTACACTTCATATTTACTCATGAATGTAAAAAGTTATATTAGATTATAGCTCAAGACATTTATTATTATCCTATAGGTTTTCTAATACTTTTAATCATACCCCGATACCTTGAAGTATAGATATCCAAAAAACCTATTTGTGTGATAAATGCAACTCAATTATTTCACTCTTCTCCTATTAGTGTCTATGGTAAAATTCTTTAAAAACAACTTTTAATCCTTCCCTTTGTGGAATTTGATGATATTTTGGGAATGGAATGACTCTTATTAGACAATTCATAAGTAAGATATTATTAAATGGAAATTTCCTTCAATATTATGAACATTATAACTCTCCTATGAAAATTAAAGAAAGATAATTAATCACATTTGTAAAATCCATTTGTTTTGTGGGTTTTAATACCTAGGGTAGAATCACAACTTTACATAATGGTAGAGTCTAAGGAAAGAATAAACCATGGGAAATTCCAATTATAATGGAAAATACTATTGAGTTTCCAAAATATTTTCCCAAACTTCCCCCAGATTGTGAGGAAGATTTAAAAAATAGATCTTATAAATACATCCTCTCCTATCTCTAAATTATCTTATAGGAAGGCCCCAATAAAAATGGAGGAGTTAAACAAGTAGTTGTAAAAGAATTTAATATAATGGTTCATACACCATATTGCTTCATCGTGGGGTGAACCAATGATCCTTTTCAAGAAAAATTATGGATATATGTGGTTGTGTATCAACTATATGGATATCAACAAGATCAACATAAAAAATTATTCCCTTCCAGGGATTTATGACTAGTTTAATCAACTTCTAGGAGCATATTAATTCTCAAATGTGGATCTTCATTTTGGATATCATCAATCAAACGGAAAGAAGTAATTTTTTTAAATATAATCATCAATAAAAAGTATATCCACTATGATTTAATAGTGATTACCTTTGAAAATTATAATTTCCAAACAACATTAATGTACTTTATAAATAGAGTCTTTAAAGAATGACATAAAAAAATTGTAGTCATTATTGATGATATTATAATTTACTCTAACATAAATGAGAAATATAAATGGCATATGAGGATTTTGAAAGTGCTGTTAAAAATAGAAAAAATATATGATAAGATCATAATGTCGGGATTTTCAATATAGTAAGTCATATTGTTGGACACATGATAAAAAGAGAGAAAATTTTTATAGACACTTCATAGGCAATGTAAAATAAGTAATGTTCTAGAGAATTAAATATCATATAAATCCATGGTTTTCTTCTATTAGCTGGGTACTTTTGAGGATTTATAAGAAATTTATCAAGAGTATCTATCCCAGTAACTATGTTATCATGGAATGGAGTAAAGTATATCTAGATATAATAATATGAGAAAACAAATTTGGATCTCAACCATAGGATAATCACTACGCAGTTATTATCACTACTCTCAAGAAGATAAGGTTTGGTGATATAAGATGATGATTTAAAAATGTATTGGGTTATATACTCATATAGAATAATAAATTGATAGGATACACCTCACTATTGTTGTAGATTCATTTGAAAAACTACCCAAAACATGATCTAGAATTATCATTTGTGATGTACACTATGAATATTTCAATAAACTACATATGTGGTTAGATGTATGACATATATACAAATCAGAAGAGTATAAATTATATATTCACACATATATAGCTCAATATACATCAATAAAAATTGGTAGAGTAGATCATGGGCTGTGATTTCTCTATTCACTACCGTCCTTTAATGGTGAACAATGTATCTACTCTTCTTATCATTAAAGAACATACTACACTATTCATGATGAATATTGAGAAAGACCATATCTTCATGGATATGAAAATAATGGATCTTGAAATAATAATGGGATGAAATATATCCTACCATACCTAAATTATTTCCCAACTATATATCCAAGAAAAGATCAAGGGGAATAAATGGGTGATTTGGAGCTTCAAAAAATTGTGATGTTAATAAAGTAAGAGAAGCTTCATAAATTAAAAATCGATAATTATTGTCTCATTGAGTTTGGAAACATAATTTTTGTTGCATAAATACCTAATACAAAGAAAGAGATATTTTATAATGTGCATAGATCATTATTCTCCATCCAACCAGTAGGTACTAAGATGTATCATAATATTTCAGAGAACTTCTAGTGAGAATAGATAAATAAAAGGATCATTGAATACACGTCAATTTTTTGTGCATGTTAGGAAGTTAAATAAGAGAAAAACGATTACTAGGGGATAATGTATCTATTTCCCATACCCACTTGTAAATGGGATAAAATCGTCATGGGATTTGCCACTAGCCTTTCAAAGGCATTCAATAGAAAAAATGTGGTATGTGTTATAGTGGATCTACTCACCAAGACATTTTAATTTATCACTATCTATGAAGATTAATAGCATGACTAACTTTCCATGATATATTTAAATAATGGTGTAAGGTTTCATGGGGAACTACTATCAATATTATTTGATCATGATCCTAGGTTTACCACTAAATTCTTTAAAAGACTTCAACTGGCTATGAATATGAAATTTAATTTAAATATGCCCTATCACCCCTAAATGGATGGCTAATCGGAATGAATCATTTAAAAATCAAGGACATGTTGAGATCCTACACAATAAAATTTTGAGGATGATAGGATCTGTAAGATCCTAATCAGGATTGTTGTATCACTAATAAGGGGAGGGGGTAAATCTGTGATACCATTTTATTTTATGTTTATTTCTTCAGAAACAGCCGTCACCTCCTATTAAAGATTTATTTTCCTATTGAAAAATAATAATAAAATCCATAGTAACCCAAGTGTTTACAAGGTTCACTATTCAAAAAGAATAGTTATGTCCTTGTTATGGTTTAGAAATAATCAAATACCACACAATCCACTAGAAAAAGATATTTTTTCTAGAATAAAATGAGTAGTATATATCCTTAAACTCGTATAAAACTTTTTAAAAAATCTAATAGTGCATGTCCTCCCTCTTACACAAATGATGTAAAGAAAATTTTGTATAAGAAAACATGTATCTTGTTCTGCTTCATCAATTTCCACAAATGTATTATTTTAAAAGAATTTTTCACTTTCTTATCTTGTAACTTTTTAGAACTTCTATGACTTTTGTAATAAAACTAAATCCAATTCACAATCTGATTTCTCCTAGTCTGATTTCTCAATATGATAATATATCTCTATAGAATATAATTGGGAAAATTATGAACACTTTCTACTTTAGTCCAGAAACCCCAATATGATAATCTTTCTAGCTCAGTATGATAATCCATCTCAATACAATAACCCGGGCAGTTGAATATAATAATCTAGCCAAAAAAGATAGCTGAATTAATATGATAATAGTTTGAATACGATGATCATATATATACATTGAGATCATGTGTCCTCTGTTTTCCCTTCTGTTCGGTATAAATTCTTCATGAAAAAACAATCCAGAAACCACTTTTTATCTCTATACTTTCTTCAGTGATCCACCTTCTCTCTAACTATTTTGAATAGTACTTCAGTAAATAAAATATAATGTAAATTTCTAGTTTTATACTCTACCCAAATGTGGTTTGGTTAGGATTCCTTGAAACATTAATGCTTAGAAAATTTCCCAAATTTTCATATTTCCTCCAATTTTAGTTGCATATTGACTTTTTCAACTCTTCATGTTTCTTCTCGGTCCTTCTCAAATCATAAAAACACTAAAAATCGCTTCAGAATCTCATCACAAACACCAGTAAGAATCTAATTTCTTCAATAGTATCCCGTCATTATGGTACTCCATTACAATTGTGTGTATGATTAAATAGATACCATTCTAACGGATTGATAAAATTACAGACATATCTTCCCATTATAATTTTTCATTATAATCAGCAAGTTTAATTAGTATCAACTCTGATACGATGGATCTTGACTCAATTGATAAAATCATTTGAAAACAAATTAGGGTTTTTCTTTATTTTCTGAATATGATACCCATCATCTTCATTCTACAAAATTTTATATCTTTTGGATTTTTATCTAACTGAAAACCAGTACCTTTAGTTTATCACATTTTCCAAAAATCTTTCCAACCTTCAAATTTCCAGCACCCCCTTTGAGAAAACATCCAACAATCTCCTTCATACTCTTAAGATACTTAACTCGGATTCCAGTTCTAATTTACATTATATATTTCCTCATTATAATGAAGAAAAATGGAAGTATTACATGATAACTAATTGACTACATTGTTAATATATCTCTTTCATTATTTTTGGAATAAGCTTTACTAGTATCAATTTTATTATCATATTTCACGATGAGAACAATTTTTCCTTTGAAAAATATGATGAAACACCAAATACAATGCACCAATATCAATAGCTTCAACTTTAGTAACTTATTTCACTACTTAATATGATACCAATTAATTTCTTATACAAACAACACTACCTTTTAAGAATACGATGACACACTTAATATGATGGTTCATCATTAGCATTTTTGACTTCGGAAACAAACTTCTTCTCATATCACGAATTATTTCATGGCTTAGAAAACATTTGAGACCAACATTAGCATCGCCTGACATACAATATATATTATTGTAACTTCTCATTCATTCTATCATCTTCTTACATTCATTAGGAAGTATTATAAATTTCTACTCATTCCACACCATCTTTCTTTCATTCCCAATATGGATATGATTGTCATGAATACAGTTGGAATGAATACAGTTGGAATGATCTCTGTAACTCCACCTTTATTTCTTCAATTATTTCATCACAGTTTTTGCAGAATAATTATAAGTTATGAGTACTTCAATACCTGAAAATCATCGTCACATTTATATCATAGTCATGAAGAATCTCATTCTCCACTATTATAATATCATTTTCTATTCCAAACCTCGGGTGATTTTGATGGTCCTTTTCATATGCAAATCAATTTCTCAATAAAATGGAATTTCTGAACCATTGTGAGTCTGAAATTATGAATACATTTTTGGAGTAAGAATACCCAGATATGATTTTAGAGTTAGAATTCTTGAATATTATTTTTGATTAAAAATTCCGGAATATGATTTTTGATATCAATAATTATCCTTTACAAAGTCAAATGATCTCATGTTCCTATTTTCTAGTAAAACCATTCACCAATAAAATTTTTCCTAATTATAATGGTGAATCATATTTTCATTAGCTTTTAACATTTTATCAAAAACCCAATCTGATGGATCGTATTGATGTTTCCATCTTTTCTGAATCTGATTCACGTGTTAATAGTCTAGATCCAATTGAAATCTTTCTTAAATCCATATTTCCATCCATCATCTTGTAAATATACTTTTTATCCTCAATATAACTAATATACTAATCTATTAACAACAAATATAGCCTAAACACAACATAGGCCTAATTATCACCCCCATTGTGTTTGTTGTCAATACTCACTTCAACCACTTAAAAAAAATAAGTGATATTGTTTTCTCTTCTCACTTTTTCTACTATCCATTATTTTTTTCTCCCCCTATTTATTTTATATCTCCCTTTCTCTTATCTATGACTCTTATTGATAGTCTAATTTAAAGGTACCATCATGAAAAATTTCCTTCCTTTAAAAAAATCATTTAACTAAATAGTTCTAAATATATTTGAGAGAACATGGTGTAGAAAACAAGAGTGTATAATTACGATTATAAATGTTATCAGTAACACAACTTTTATGTAATACCTTAACTTTTTTTCTTCAACATTGTCATTTCTATGGAAATATTGAAAATAATTTTTTAAGATAAAAGTAACATGCACCCACCTTAAAAACCATATCAGAAATTTCTTGTGTATAAACATAACATTCAAACCAAAAATTCCATGATCTCAATACATTATATTTTAGGAATAGTAAAAGACTCATCACCACTAACTTTTTTATTTCCACTCATTTAATTATTTTTAGGTAATTGAGTATGTAAAATAATTTCTTGGGAATAATGATGATCCTTGATTTTTTATTAGAAATAAAAATCAGACTAAGAGTCCTCTCACATCCTTCACATTTGGTAATTTTTCTTAGATTTTTCATTAGATGTTATTTCTTCATTTTTCTCATCATTCTCATGTTCTATAACAAAATTATTCTCATTTGTAGAATATTTTGATGAGGATTTCAAAATTTCTTCATCTATGGTAAAATATTCTTTACAATCAATTTGTAATATCTTTTCTATGCATGTTTTTAGTTCTGCAAAGATATTTGAAAAACTTCTGATATCATGCCTCTATTTCTCATATACATAATCTATTGATACATTTTTTGTCAACATTTCTTATATCATTAAAAGTATATTTATACCCTCTACTTTTAGTAATTTTTTTATTCCTCTATCTTCTTATCCAAGTCAATGTGTTTTGGATAGATTACTAAGCACCCATTATTTTCAGACTAAGTGGGTCTATTTTTTCTAGCTTCCTAAATACCTAGCTTTTGAGAAGTTCCTAGAAACATTTTTTGTTCTGGTAACAAAATAAAAAATCCTTTTTCTATATGTATTGGTTGTTTAGACCTTTTATAAATAGTGTACGGAGGTTAGAACATATTTACAATTTTCATAAAAACATTGTTAGGTTTCTTTTGAACATACTTCCCAAAATTCTTCCCTTGAAAGGATTAAATTCCCCTCAAACATATCCATATATAAATTTTGGAATAGTTGAATTATTGTTGTTTCAACGAACAAATTTTTCTTGTATATTCAAATCCTAAAAAATTCCAGCAATATTCACAGAAAGATTATTTTATTCAATAACTTATATACTGATAGATATTGTGAATACATTTCTTTGAATCCATCATAACATAACATTATTGATCACCGAATTTTGTATTTTCAATCAGAACCATCATCTTCAGTTTGATTTTTTGTCAGTATTATTATAACCATAAGTAATGGAAATTTTTTTGAACACAAACTGTTTAATCAGTTGTAATTTTCTAAATATTTTGGTCTTGGAAACATAAATAAAATTTCAAGCTTTATTATTTTCAAACAAAATCTAGATTTCTTCTCGACCTTTGAAGGTATCATTTATTGATATTTCTCAGGTTTCTCCTTAAAAGTACATTCACCAACATCATAGATAGAGTTTTTGAAACTTGTACCTTTATATCCATATTTATTTAAGTTTTTTATGGAAAAGTTCCAACTCTTCTTCTTTGGCCTTCATCTACACATCCAGATGTTCATTGTGATTCATTTCTTTTTCAAGATATTCTTTCAAATCATCAATTTATTCCATCATCATTACATTGTCATCAGAAATACATTCTTGATTTTTTGTTGATATTTTTCAGTTTTCAACTCCCTTATCTCCTTTTCAATTCTCCCAATATTCCTCAACAATTACTATAGTTATTATTTTAAATGATATTATGATTGAGTTTCTTCATCTTTAGAACTACTACTTCAGAATTATTTATTTTTAATTGTTTAAGTGAAAGTATTCTCCCCAGTATTCTCAATAGATTTCTCAAATTCAACTTCACTTTATTATTCTTCAGAATAACTAATTTCACTATAGAAAACATTCCTCTTTTACTATTACAACGAATGTGATCTCTTTAAAACCATTTTTAACCACATTACTATCTTGATTCTTATATAAAAATATTCTCATTTTGGATTTGGATAACTTATTATCTTCCCAATTGGAATAGTATTTTTATTGATCATCTTATTTCTTCTAAGATCTTCTAGGACTTATTTATTCTTATTCACTTTCTTCTCCATAACATTCTTCTTCGTCTTCAATTCAAGAAAAATTGGAAAAAAATTCTCAAGTGCTCCACTACCAAAAAAATTGGTAATTTTTCCTTCATACCATCCTGTACCTCTTTTTTCATTTTTAGAAAACATGGATAAAATTTTATCAAAATTATTACATACCTCATTGTTGATTTCAGAGTCATCAACATCAACTTCCTCAAGAACATTCATAAACATTTATTTATTAGTGGATTTGAAAGACATTTATATATCATTTTTTGCTTCATTACTTTTTCCCTTCTCATCTCATATGTTATTAGATTACTATGTAAGTCATTCAGATATAATGTATCCAGATATCTACCTTCCAATAAAGAAAATTTTCCATCAAACTTGTCGAGGATAATTCTTAAGATATTTCCAACAATAGTAGAATATTATCATATTTCACTAACACCACGAATTTTGTTGACAATGTCATTCACCCGAGTAAACAATTCACCAATAGATTCTTACGCACTCATCATTATATCTTCATACTTCAATCCCAAAATTTGTAACATTTCATTTTTTAACTTCTGTATTACCATCATAAATATTGTTCAATCTATCCAAGATTTCTTTGGTAGTGGAAACTCCTTTTACTATTATAAAACCACTTTCATAAAGTGATTATAGTAAATAATTCTTAGCTCTTCCATCATTCTCAAGGTTTATTATATCATAATTTTTGAGAGAATCGTTCTCAATGTAAGTAGGGAAACCCTCTATAATATCACTTGAAATATAATACCTAAGAGCCATAAGATATTGAAGCATTATTCCTTCACATATATGAAAATTCCTATGATTTAAGATCAGAATCCCCTTGCTATTCACACAACATAGATTATCCATCAAAACATATTCTTAAAAACTTTAGAAAAGAATAAAGAAAGGGAACCTTGCTCTAATATGATATTTAAGTGACTAGTTAGGATAGTTGTATCACTGATAGAGAGAGGGGATGAATCATTGTTACCTTTTTTATATCTAAAACCCCAATTTTATAATATTTCCAATAGAGTAAGATAATCCTCCCCAATATGATAACCCTACTAGAAAAATATGAAAATCCTACCAAATACGATAACTGGATGAATACCATAATTAGCTAAATACAATGATCTATTGGATATGTTGTGATCTTATCTCTTCTCCTTTCTCTTTGTTCTGACATGAATTATTCAAGAAAAATATTCAAGAAAACACTTCATTCCTCTTGATTTTCCTCATCACTCCTTATTCTCTCTACCTCTTATGAATAATACTTTAGCCAGAAAATTAAAATGTTCTTTTCACATTTCATACTCACCCCAAATTTGTTCTTGGGTGGGATTCTTGAAAATATTCATACTCAACGAAATTACCTAAATTTTCATGTTTCCTTGAATTTTATGTTCATACTGACTTCATCAACTCTTCTTGTTTCTTATCGATCCTTCTTGATTCATTTAAACACATCACCACTCTTCTGACACTCTTTGCAAGAACAGTCAGAATCTGATTTCCTCAATACTGTTCCTTCATTACAATGCATTGTACCAATTGATTGTATGAAGAAATTGATACCTTTATGATGGATTTATATGATTACACATCTATCTTCCCATTCCCGTTTTTTCATTATGATTTGAAAGTTGAATTAGTAACAACTCTGATATGATGTACCTTAACATAATTGATAAAATCATTTGAAAACAAATCATGTTTTTTCTTTCCTTTCGAAATATGACACCCATAAGATTCATTCTCTGAATTTTTTTATCTTTTGTATTTTGGTCTGACTAAAAAATAGTACCATCAATTTCTCAAAATTTCAAAAAAAACTTCCCAACCCTCAAATTTCAAGATCCTCTATTCACAACACATTCAACCATGTCCTTCATAATCTTACTAGACTCAAGTTTGATCCCAATATTGATTAACATTAAATATTGCTTTATTATGATGAATAAAACTATAAGTCTCGCCTAATAACTAATTGAATATAGTGTTGATCGATCTCTGTCATTTCATTTTAAATCAGATACAACAGTTCCAATTTATTTATGATTTTTCTTAATGAGAATAATTTTAGGTTGGTGTCAGTATCTTCAATTTCAGAAACATCTTTCACTACTGAATATGATATCAGTGACTTTTCTACATAAACAATACTTCCTTTGAATAATACAATGATACAATAAATACGATGGATCGTCATCAGTATCATCAACTTCTACAAAAAAACTTTTACTTATATCATCACATCTCTCATGAAATTAAATACATTTGATACCTGCTTCAGCATTGTCTAAGTTCACTACTACAAAATAATCCTTTAATAGTTATAAAAATGTAATTAATCAGTACAAGAAAAGAGCTAACTACTAGAGATAAAACAAAACCCATAATATTTTATCAATTCTAAAAAAGAACTTATAGTTTATTCCTATGTCATTTATTTTAAAAGTGTGGATAAATGGGTGTTTTACCCTCACTTATAGAAGCGTTGATAAAGTGTTCCTTCATCAATGCTTTTATAAGCATTGATAAAGTGTACCTTTATCCAAAATTTTAGAATCGTTGATAAATAAAAGCTTTATCGGGGCTTTTTTAAGTGGTGATAAAGGTCCATGTTATCAGTAATTCCATAAGACCTAATAAAGGTCCCCTTTATTAACAATTATTTATGTAATGATAAAGATGAATAATACATTGTGCTCTTATAGAACACTATAGCATCAAATCAGTGAGCTGTAACAGCACACCATAGTGCCAAAAATACCACAAAATAATCATAATTAAATGTGAATATAGAATTTAAATGAAATAAAATTTACAATACAAATACAATAAAAAAAATATATTAAAAACATTTAAAACCTTGGTTTAAAATTTTACATAAGAAAAAATTATTACTTGCCTTATAAGACTTAGGGATCATTTTCCTAATTATCAAAACAATCTGAAAGTGTTTACCTGGTTTTGAGTATTTTGCTTGTCTTTTTTGGTAAAATTTCATTTTAAACTGGAAACAAGAACATTGACTAATAATTCTCATAGTGTGTTTCAGTTTGAAGTGATACCAATTCCTATGCATCAAAAATAACTTATGAATCATTTTCATAATATATAAATACAATCTGAGTATGTTTACTCATTTTTTAGCCAGGGACACTTTTTGATCTAAAATATTGATTTTAAACTGATAATGGACAAATTGAGTCATACAAGACACATTGTGTATCGGATTGAGGTGAGGATTATTTCTACGTGTCAGAAATTACTTATGGAACACTATTATAAATTATCAAAACAATCCTAATTTGATTTATCTATTCTGAGTAGATCAGTTATCCTTTTTACTAAAATTGATTCACATTTTAAATAAAAAGATGCACCTGAATTCATAGAGGTCACATCGTGTGTTGAATTGAGGGTGGATAATTACTATAGTCCAAAATAGATTATTGATAATTTTCATATATTATCAAAACAATCCAAATATGTTTACTCAGTTTTGAGTACATCCCATCTCTTTTAACTAAAATGACAGTTTAAACTAGAAACACTCACAATGACTCATAATAACCACATTGTGTATCGGTTTGATGTGAGCCAAAGTCATACACATCAAAAATTACTTATGAATCAATGTGCTAAATTATCAATAAAATCCAAGTGTGTTTTTTCAGTTTACATTAAGTGTCATTTTTTGAACTAAACTATCAATTTCAAACTAATAACAGACACATTGAATCATACCAGGCACATTGTGTATCAGATTGAGTTGTGTTTGATTCCTACACATCCAAAATGACTTATAGATTGTTTATTTAAAGTATAAAAACAATAATAATAAATTTTCAAATTTTTTAGCAAGTTATTTGTCCTTTTTAATAAAATTTATGTAAATTTTAAATAAAAATACACTCTTAGAGTCATACTAATCACACCATGTATTGGAATGAGGGGAGGCTAATTCCTATGTATCTGAAATGACATATGGACTAATCAATTAATTTACAAAAAAAAATTCTCGATTATGAGTATGTCACATGTTTTTTTACTGAAATATCATTTTAAACTAGAATCACACACTTTAACCCACGAAAATCACATCTTTTATCTGTTTGACATGAGACTACTTCCTACATGTCACAAAATTATTATGAAGAGATGTCCAAAATTATCAATAAAATTCAAGCATGTTTTTTTACTTTTAGTGAGTGACATTTTTAAACTAAACTATTAATTTGAAACTGATAACAAACACATTGAGTCATAGTGGTCACACCATGAATCGAATTGAGATACAGATAATTCCTAAACAACCCTAATAACACATGGATTATTTCGCTAAATTATCAAAAATAATCAGAATATTTTTGTTCATTTTTGGGTATATTAGTTGTACATTTTACTCAAATTAATGTAAATTTTAAATAAAAGGAAGCACTTAGAGTCATACCAGTCACATTGTGTGTTGGATTGAGGTGTGATTGATTCCTACACATCCCAAAGTCTAAAAAAATCATAACTACCATTGTATTCATGTTTCCATTGATTTTTTATTGTTGAATTTCCAACACTTCATATTGAACTGATGTCCTTAGATGAAAAACCATTCATATTGTTGAAATTCAAATGATAAGAGGAAGCTCATGTTCCCACTATATCAGAATAAGTCACCATAGTTAGCAAATGACCTTTCTCTACTCTTGTGTATTTCAATTATGAGAATGTGTTTTCATCCCAGAACATCAAATCAATATGTAGTGTAAGTAGTTCGACAAATAAAGACAATTAATTTGGAAAAGGTAGTTTCATTAGTTAAAAAATCATTTTATCTATTTTGTGGCTTGTTGAAGATAGTTGAATGAAAAATATGAATTCCCCAAAGATTTGTGAAGAAAACTAAATTAGTATTAAATAAAATTGATAATAAAATTAACATATATATAATATATAAAATGATGATAAAATTAATTAAATTAGTAGTTAGAATTCATATTTACCTAATGGATTTATACAATCTTGACGCATTTCCTTGTTTCCATTTCTCATTTTTTGTCTCAAAGTCCAATCCCTCATGGGATTGATCAGCATAGAAAAAACCACCCCAACTAGAAAAAAAGTATCCACTTGAAAAAGTAAACAAATATAATATCAGTAATACTAAAAAAAATAAATTAAACACCAATATGAAACAATACATTAATTCTATGGATAATGATTTTACTGTGAAAGCATTATTGACCATAAGGATATATCGAAGGTAAAGAATGAATGATGATAAAAAACACAAATATATCCCACCAAAAAATCAATCCATGAGTGAGGAGGATGGAGAGAAAATAAGATACATAGGGTTGAAGCTATTAATCCTTTTAGATAACATAGAGATATCCTATTGGGTTCATAAAATATTTTTTTCGTACACTAATTAAATAAATCCACAAAATATATTCATTATCAAAGGTGAATGTTATAAATAATTCTAATAAGGGAAACTCAACATTTTATTTTTTTAAATAATTTTAGTATGCTTTTAATAAAATGGGTAATTGAATTAAACAAAATAATTAATCCATTTTGTTGGTGTTATCCTATGAATTCATCCAAAGGTAAAATTTATAAACAACTTTCATCCTCATCAGCTCACCTTCTGAATTAACATTGTATTTTGTTGTTTAGTACTCATCCTCTATATCTTATGGAAATGAACCTACGTTTATTGATATACTCTAAGAATTAGTTATCCATATGATTAATATTACTCATAGTATAACAAGAAACATAAAAGAGATGGGGGGTGAGTCCCTAGATAAAAGATTGGAATAATTGTTCGAGAGATGAAAATGATGAGGATGGAAGTTGTACCCCATTGTGTTATCTAAAAGGGTTATTACTTGTAATTTTTTTAATTTCATGGATGGTAATGAGAGATTCTTGAGGTTTCAACCAAAAGGCGATGTTAAAGAAGGATTTTTTAGATATATTAAAGTAAAAAATACATAGTGTTTATTAAATGTGTGATGAATGAAATGAAGTGATTTTTAAGAATTATTAATCAGTGGTTTATCATTTCAAAGATGGTTATATTTTTATCAACTATATGAAAAAAATCAAGGCTATAATAAATTAGTGAAATTTCATTGGTGATCAGAAAGTTTTAGTGAAAACATGAAGAAGTAATACCGTAAACAAAACATCATTTTTCTTAGGTAGATCTAAATAATTTAGAGAGGATGAGAGGGAAGATAATTGGATCAAATATATAAATGATGGTCTTGATCTGAATTATAACAATGTGACCGGAAAAATTTTTCCAAGACTGGAAGATAGAAATGTTATTAAAACCATGTGGATGTTAAGTAATAAACTCATTGACTATAGAAAAGTGGTTCAAAATAAAAATGGATAGTGTGAAATAGGAAATCCTATATCAAATGAATTTATATTTATGATAAATTTACTCCCATATCCCTGTTGGAATTTTTTTGAATTTTGGTGTCTGTATTCGTTAAAATTTAGTTAGATATATACCATATGGATGTAAAATTTATGCTCCTAAATGGAGTAATTAAGGAGGTGTACATTGAGAAACTGTATGGTTTTATTCCGGATAAAAATGAGAGAAATGTGTACCAGTTAAATACTTTTTTTAAAAGATAAGGAAATCACTGAAGACCAAGTATTTGTTGTTGGATAAGTACCAAATAAATCTTGATTTTTAGTGAGGTATAGTTGATCACACCCTCTACCTCAAGAAGGGGAATTATCAAAGAATTTTGGTACTTATATATGACGAACACATAATATTTTAGAATTGGACAATGCAAAATGCAATTTTCTTATGGATCATTTGAGGTATGATATTGAGATATCTGATTGGTGAAAATTTTCCCTTGGTTTATGAGTGAATCAAGGAAATCAAGGAACATTAATTTCTCAATAAAAATATGAAAAGTGGTTTTAAAGTGATTTGTAATGGAATATTCTAAACCAATTACAACAACGACAACTATATGGATGAATTTTTCAAAATTGAAAATTTCACTGAGGTAGATGTCATGGCATATAGGTATTAGAGGGTTACTATACCACACAACAATAAGACCCAACATTGGTTTTGATATATTTCAAGTCACACAGTACCAATATTGTCCCAAGGAAAGACACATGTTATCGGAAAAGATGATACATTAATATTTCTAACAAAACAATTAATTTGGGATGTTTTATTATAGGATAGTAAAATTAGACTTATTGGGATACACAGATGTGAAATCAAACTTCTTGGCATACTTCAATATAACAGAGTAAAATTAGTAATATCAGAAAACCTGGATTTTTCTCATGGAGCACTGGCAGCAGGTCATGATGGTTTGGGTTTAATCGCTTGAAACTTGTATTCGAGCCTTGGAATTGTTGGAGCCTTGATTCTTTCCAAGAATCAAGCTTGGATTCGATAAAAAGGATCATGGGCAGCAGTTCATTTCTATGGAGATCTTTAGATCATGAAATGTTTTGCGATGGTTAGGGTTTTGAAAATAGATCGAGAGACTTTTATCAGCGTTTTTCTAATGGCATTTATAAAAGTGACTTTTCATCAATGCTATGTTAATAAGAACAAATAAAATGATTCTATATTAGTATATTTTTGGCAGTGATAAGAATAATGATTAGAAGTGCTAAAAATCATGCATAAAATCAATATTTATGAGTTTTGTAACATTAGTTCCGATAATTATTGATTTTATCAGCACATTTTAGGGCTTCTAGATTAATTCTTTTATTAGCTCTACAAAAGTGCTGATAAATACTTATAATACTATTTTTTAAAATACATTTTGAGAAAATTATAATAAAACATTGTATAAATTAATAACTTTATTATTATTTAAATATATAATTATTTTTTTATAGTTATATAATAACATTTTTAAAAAATATTATTTATATCATTATATATATTTATATAATTATATATATATAGTAAATATATTCATTATTTAAATAAATTTATTGTAATTTTATATTTATTTATTTATAATTATATAAAAGATTTTGAAGGAAATATTATTTCTTTATTTATAATTATAAATGTCTAAAAATAGTAAATATACATTTGTAAATATATTTATTTATAAATATATTTTTACAAATGTATTTTTATTTTTATTAATGGATTATTAATCTTAAGTGCATGCATGTAAAAAATGAGTGAAATTGTTTAATTAAAATAGTATAATACTAAAATAATTGAAAAGATTGATTAATATAAATCATGAAAAATGTATATATTTGAAAATAAAGATGAATTCATATTGAAAATATTAAAACATAGTAAATAAATATATATATATATAATATATATTATAAATTAATTCAATCCCCAAAAAAATTGTTTATGTGCATATGTATATAAAAATTCATTAAAATAATATGTATGTTTGATCTATTTTAAATTGATAAATTAAATGAAATTAAAGTATTTTCATTACTCGATATAAATAGTCAGTATTTTTTATTCATATTAATTTTTAATTATAAACCATTATTCACTAAATATATTACTAGTTAATTAAATAATTAATAATATTTTGTATTATATAAATCATATTTATATATTCATATATATCTATATATTTAATATATAATATTTATTAAATTATCCATAATAATTTAAATAATAAAATGTTTAATATTTTTCTCAATTTACTTATTTTTAATTTCTATTTATTTTATTTTTATTTTCCATATATATATATAGTTAATATATACTATTTATAATTTATATATATTATAATCAATTTATATATTTTTGTCAACAATTATTTAATTAATAAAAAATTTAATATTATTTTAATAAAATAAATTTTATTTTTTATTTATTTCATTATTTTATTTTATTAGTACTTTTATAATTACAAAAAAAGAGTTGATAAAGGAAAACCTTTATCAACACTAAAAATGAGCGGATAAAGGTTTCCTTTTTATTAGTGTTCAAAACAATGCACCGGTAAAGGACGCCTTTTATTAGTACTTGAAAAAAGTGATACTAAAAGGTACCATTTATCGACACTTCTTTTAGTGCCAATAAAGGGTACCTTTAACACCTTTTTTCTAGTGTTGATAATATTCGGTGATGCTAGAGGGTTGTTTTATAGTATTGTAACTTCTAATACTTTCCTACATCTCCTTACTTTCAATAGAAAGTATTATACCTTCCCACTCTTCCAACGCCATCTTTCCTTCATGTTCGTCTTGAATATGATTTTCTTGACTACTATTAGCTTGAATATGATTGGAATGATCTATTTCACTTCCCCTTACATTAATCAATATTATATCACAAGTTTATGGAATACTAATTTTTTATTAGAGCTCCAATATTAGAAAAGCATCGTCACATTCATATTGTAGTCATGTACACTTCCATTCTCCCCTATTACGATCTATTCTACCAGTTCAGACACAAGGTGAGTTTGAAGATCTTTTTCATCTTAAAACAATTTCTCAATATGATGGAATTTCTCATCCATTTTGAGTGTGCATTTTTGAAGATGTTTCTGAGTCATAATTCTTGAATATGATTTTTGATTCAGAATTTAGGAATACAATTTTTATGACTGATTATCAAATTTTATAAAGTGAGATGACTTTATTTCCTCTTTGGAAGGAAAACCAATCACTTATAAACTTTCTATTGATTACGATGGTGAATATGATTTCTAGTAGCTTTTTATTTTTTACCAATATCCCAATATGATGGATCGTATTGATGCATCAACATGTTATGGATATAATTCTCATGTTTATAGTCTAGATCTAATTTACTACTATCTTCAATCCACATTTCTAATCATTATATTCTTAGTATACATTCATTCTTCAATATAACAAAAATATTGATCTTTTGACAACAAATACAACCTAAACACAACTTGGGCCTAATAGTTAATGAAAATTGTGAGGCTTCATGGGGCACCACTATCAATAATATTTGATCATGATCCTAGGTTCACCACTAAAATCTTTATAATACTTCAATAGACTATGAATATAAAACAAAATTTCATGTTGTAATATCACCATTAAATAAAGTGATAATTGGAAGGGATCATTTGGAAACTTGAAGACATGTTGAGATCCTACGCAATAAAATTCTAAGGAGGTTGAAATCAGAATGTCTAATTAGTTTAGTTCTCATACAACAATAACTTCTTCTAGAGAATTCAAATGGATCCATATGAATCTTTATATGGGTATATATGTAAAACTCAAACTTATTGGGATAAAGTTGGTGAATTTAAGCGACATGGACCTAATCTTGTGTGATAAATAACAAATAAGGTTCAAGCCATAAAATAATATATAAAATTATTAATGTGTTGTGTATGATATCATGTTAAATAAGAGAAACAAAATTCCAAGGGGATAATGCAACCATTTCCCATACACGTATGAAAATTAAATAAAATCATCATGGGATTTATTACGTTCCTCTTAATGAAATCCAATGAAAAAATGTGATATGGGTTTTGGTGGAACAAATCACCAAGGCTTTTCACTTTATCACTATCGAGGAAGATTTATAGCTCAACTAAATTTCTAAAATATATTTAAGGAAAGTTGTGAAGTCTCATGGGGCACCAAGATGAATCATATTTTATCATGTTCATAGGTTCACCAGTAAATTCTTTATAATAATTCATCATGATATGAAACTAAAATATAATTTCAATACGGCCTATCACCCTTAAATGGATGGATAATCAAAAATGATCATTTAAAAACCTGAGGACTTGTTAGGAGAATACAAAATTAAATTTTAATGTGGCTGGTATCAACATGGCCCATTATTATAGTTATCATACAAAAATATCTTCCACTCAAGTATTAAAATGTATCCATATGATGCTTTATACATGTATATATGTATAACACATAATTATTGGGATAAATTTGGTTAATGAAATCTACAACGACCTAATCGTGTCTAAAGAATTACAGAGGATATTCAATCTATGAAAAATCAAATAGAATCATCTAAAAGTTAGAAAAATACTTCTACATACAACCATTGAAGGGAGCTAGAGTTGGAAGTTGATGACAAATTTTTACTTTGAATATCACCATAGAAGATATTAATATAGTGTGGAGAGAAAAGAAAGCATATCCATATGATTATTTTACCCTTTGAAGTCATTGATAGAATAAAATTATTTTCATATCAGCTATAACTTTGACAAACATTGGACCAAGTTTATAATGTGTTCCACGTTTATCTTCTAAAAAAGTATATACATGATCTTTTACATTTAATGAATCTAGTGTTGGTATAACTTAAACATGACCAAATATTATGAGGATCATTAAATGATGATATTATATAGTATATAGAAAGTTCTACACATTAATACAACCAACATTCTCAAATTGTTATGGTGGAACCATAAACATAAAGAGGAAACATCATAACAAATGGAAACAATGTGACAAAAGTACCCTTATTTATTCTCAATTGTGAATATGTGTTGAAATTTTAGGGATGAAATTTCAAAATAGTGTAAGAAAGTAATAGAACGGACATGAAATATGATATTTGTTTCATGAATTAATGTATGTTATATTATATAGTATTATAAACATACAACACAAAGATAAACCAAATAAACATTTTTTCCTTAATGAATTTTATTAAATTATTTAATAACAAAAATAATTAAAATTCAAAATATTTTAATGTGAGAAGAAATATAAAATATGAAAATAATAATTTGAAAATTTAGATCCTCCTTATCTGCTAGAATTACCACTCCCCTGAACAAAATTATAAGAAAACAAAAATATTTTTAAACAAGTTAACATTTTACAAAAAAGAAAAATATTGAACAATACGAGGAAGTGCGTTAAATAATGTATAGAATAATTAATGGTTATTTATAGTATTAAATATGATTTCTATTATACTAATTTGAAAGTGGAAATATTAAAATGACCATTAAAAAAAGTAACCAAACCATTTAGAATAGTAACCTTACTATTAAAAGAGTAATTTGACCTCCAAATAATAAAATTTAATCAAAATTATATTTATCATGAGTAATTGAATAAATTATAAATATTATAATTGTATAAAAATATCTTGAATAAAAAATTGTCCAATTTTTTTTTAATAAACTATATTTCAATGTGTTTGATAAAAATAATAAATTTTATGTTAATAATAAAAATAACTAATGATATAAAATCATTTTGATAAAACAAATTATATTTTTAGAATCATCACATGAAAATTTTTTAAGAGTGACATTTATTTTTAATTTCTTAAAAATATCACTTTTCAGTGAATAATAAAAAATATTTTTTTCATAAGAGCTTTGTTTTAAATTAAATCATACATGATTAATAATGAGTTAATAATTTATAGAAATTTTTTACTGACCAAAAAAGTATTTATTGAGATATATTAGTCATTGAAATAAACTAAACATATTTTCTAGACCTAAAAAAATATTTTCCAAATTTTAAAGTCTAAATTATTCCAACCAAATAACAATTTGTCATTCTATAACATTATTTTCTTAATAAAATAAGGAATTCAGTTTTGGAAACCCTTAAATGTTCTAAAATAATTTTATTTAATTCAAATATAAATTAATTTTTTAATAATATCAATATTAAATTTTTATCCTGGATGTTATATTTTATTCAAAATTTCATCCTAAAATACCTCTATCCTCAAATATTAAAAAAATCCTTTCCCCCCTCCTTTTGAAAACAAATTATTTTCTACTTACAAAATCCAAATATCTTACCAAATACTCTCTATTAAGAACCTTACTATCCTTATATACTTTATAGTGTAATTAAACACTAATCATTCAATAATTTAAGAGCTATAAAGAAGGAACAACTTCAAAAAATAGGTAATGTCCTTTCTTCATTTTATTTCATTTTCATTTTTAATTTTATATCCATCCTTATCATTAAAATAAAAACATTAAAAAATAAATAATATTTTAAGATAACATTTATAATTTTAATATCCAATAAAAATATTATTTCAATATAAGGTCATTATATACATCGCATACCTCAACTATAGAAAATCTCCAACTAATGGTTGGTTAAACACCAATTAGAACATTTCCAATTATTTTATTATCCATAACCATATCATTGTTTATAAAACATTATTTATAATGTAAAAATGTAAAAATCTATTTATTTATAATCTTTTTTACTTAATCATAGTAATGTATAATTAACAATAAATGTAGATCAATAAATTGAATAAAGATGTGATATTTTAAGAAAAATGTGATATCATAACGTTTCACAATTACTGATAGGAATTAATAAATATGATATGATTATTATAATTAATCAATAGTGGAAATAAAATAATTAACTTATATTTCCATGTTTTGGTTAAAATATTTTAATTTTATAGAGATAGTAAAAGTGATGAAATAAAATAGGATTTAAGGTATGGGTATTTGAAAAACCAACTCTATCATTGGGTTGTCTCCTCTTTCAAATTATTTTTATTATATATATAAATCTAATTTAATTAATATGAACTTTAACTATTATTTCCCTCTAATTTATGGGTATATATGTGTTTCTAACTTGTATAAATGTTTTAAAATTTAATTTCAATGTTTTATTAAAATGAAATTATTATCCAAAACATCGCATTGACTCCTCTTGATTTATTTCTTCCCCAAAGAAAATAATATTTTATGAAAAAATATAATCACCCAGATTAATTTTTGATCCCCAAAGGATATTAATTAATGTAAAATTTATTAAACCCTTATGAATCCCATTCCTTACCATGCTTTTATTTCATTACTATTATTGTTATATGTTCTATTTTCATATGGAATGAATTGTTATAATTATTTTATATTGTGATGGGTGGGCCTAGAATTATATTTCCCAAAAATGAATTGTATAATCTAATATATTTCGTGAGATTGTGTGTGTTAAGTGTGATTGTGTTACGTTATTTTTTGAAAATTATTTTTTTATGATTTATGAACATATCTTATCTGTTAACTATATACTTTATTTTTTCATAACTATGTGTGGTTTTGACCACTAAGTTTTGATGTTTTAGTATTTTTCATATTCCACATTCTATGCCTTTATCAACTGTTTCCCTCATGATTATGATAATTAACCCATGCTTTTTATCTAATTATTTTTAATATTCTCACACACGAACTACTAATTCATGTACCTTATCCTCCCATGTTATTCCACCCATTACTAGTTTTTTAGCTCTCCCCGTTATTTGATATATGTCCTTTGGTGATTTTATGTACATAGGAAAATGTCATGGTTTTTAATAGGATAAACAAGAAGGATTTAAATATTGTTAGAATTTTATTATGAATAAGTGATTTATTAACCTAATTTTCCCAAGATACTAAACCTACTGATCCAATAATATATTAGTATTATGTCATTCATCTTAAAATTATGTAATATTATTGAAAGAAAAATTTATTTGATATAAAAATGTTACTTCCAAGGCTCACTGTTGGTGGAAAAGATCACCATCAATCATATTATTTGATTTTTAGTCCCTTTTTAGTATAATTTTCATTGAATGTATCCTTGAATATAGATATTTTCTTTATTGACGTCCATTTTGGATGATCCTTCAGAATCCATGAATTCATACATTTTTAGATACTTCCTCTTCTAGCTATAATCTAGAACTCCTATTTTATTTTCTATGGAACATTAATTTCATCTTATTATTTACTAGATTCTTCAAAAAAATTCCAGCTCCCTCTTCTTTCAAGAACATACAATGGAACAACTCTCTAGTCACCTATGAAATTTGAATGAAGCTTTTTATACAATGGTCACCACTTTCATATATATATCGATCTCTCTAGTTAATAAGTAGATGGTAAAATAGTAAATTTGATACCTATATCACCGTTATATGCTATGAAAACTTCACAAATATACCATGAATTTCCTCTATGAGTTCCTTCATAATTATAGTCAAAGTGACTATTGCATAGACATTTATCTCCTCCTTATATCATGGAATAAATCCACCTTTATTCCACAAAATATAATCTATAAATATGCTTTGAATCATGTTGGAATCATTATCTAAAATAGATACACATGATGTATGAATAATTAAGGATCCATTCAAGAATTGTCATAGTTATTTCTCTTGAATTTTATGGATAAATCTACCACACACCCTTCACCACGACATACTGAAAACCATTGGTTATTTTTTCTCCAAAACATGAAACACCATGGGTGTGGTCTCCTAATTATGGATATTTTTTCATATAGAACCACATGTTGACTGTGGATACTTTTGAACAGCACCACACCCATAATGGTCTTCCCTATGTTACATAAAATTATACTCGATCCACATTGATTACCGTTATGGCATGGTTTATTCCATGTAGACCTCCTTATAACTATAGGTCTCCAACTTGTAATAATATTTATACCAAATCACCAATATTATCATTTCTGGCCTTCACTTTTTGCACAGATACTCTTCCATTACACCATGATCTTCTTTAAATCCTGATGCAATACCCTTAGATTTTTTTCACTCAGAATATCAAACAATTTGGCCAAATTAGCCTTTACCATTTTCCCTAGGTGATATAGAAATACACCATGGGTACCACTACGGCTTGATCCCTTTCTAGTTTCCTATTTTGGGCATCATCACTACAATAGTCCCTCAAATATGGACATGGTCAAAACTAGATTGCAAGTACCATCTCCCAAGATCATACATCACCTCATGAACCTTTTATCAACCATAAATACTCCTCATAAAATACAAAATCAATTTTGAATTACCATTGGACTTCCTTCCAAAAAAAATTTATAACGTGCCCAACATAACAACCTTCATGTTTCATTTTTAACAAATCTATTCATCATTAAATCAACCCCATTGTGAAAAATCCTCCAAGAATCACCATTACATGATTTTTCTCATCAAGGACCATTAATGTCAACACACATATTATAAATAAACTCATTATTAAAAAATCCAATAGAATCCTTTATGATTCCTAAAAATCTGTCCCAATGGATTTTGATAACAATATAAAATGTTAATTCTAAAAATAATCTTACTCCGCATTATTTGAAATCAAATACAAAGGGATCATTTTATTCCTTCAAATTTTTGGATATTACTTTTAATATAAATATTAACATTTGAATGGGATCCTTCTTCCTCTACTTTGAAACCTTTACCCCCCTTGATGCGTGGGAAGAAACTCCCATAATTTAATATCCCCCTTTGTAGTCAACTTCCAAGATGGATTCTTCATGTGATACAACTCCCCCTATGAGGATACAGAGTATATAATCATATTATTTTTTTCTCCACCTATTTCAAAACACCTTAATTTTTTAGAGTAAACCACATGTTGATTAAAAAATCCCTTTAAACCAAATGAACACTATTTATAGTTATAATGACTAACTGTAGAAAACTCCCAAAATAGAATCTTCATTCCCACTAGATTTTCTCGAGAAAACAATTTAGTGAAATTACCAATTAGGATTGGATATTTCAATATTTACTCTAAGACTACTAAGCTAGAAGTAAGTGTGGGAATGAATATTTTTTTATAGACAGTAATAGGTTTTTCCAGGTCACTCATAAAAACAAATGAAAAAAATATCCCATATTTCTATTTTACACATCGTGAAAACCAACATGTGATATTTATCACTTCACACAAAAATAGTTAGTTGATGTCACTGAATAACTTGGTTGTGAGGATCATACTAAACATTAAAAATGATATCAGTTGGGAAATAAGCACTAAAATTAATCTTTGTCTTTTGGATAAGGCTAATAAAAAATTGAATTTTGATCACCAATCCCCCTAAGATATTATCTCTTGACATCAATTGTTGACATAAATTTTGGGGGTTCTTCATTGTGGAATATTTTTCAAAAATTCTTTTAGAATCATAACACGTTATTTTCTAGCACAATAAAACCATGGATCACATATCCCCCATAATTATAAACATATTCACAAATGGTTAGAAAATATAAAGAAAATTGGAATAGGATTAACTCAAATTTCATCAAGTTGAGGAATGGGTCTAGTCAATATGGACTAATACTTTAACTTTAATCCTTACATTTTACTTATTTATATTTTGGGGGTGTAAGACTACCATCTGTTTAGCCTCCTCATCATTATTTTTAGATGGATTTCTCAAACTCTTTCCTATGTATCTCACTTATGTAATACCTCTTGTATATATCTTTTCATGTATGAAAATGTTTTCATCATTACTTTAATGGGATTTTCCACAATTTTTGAATTAATAACACTTGAACAAAAAATTTATTATTTAACATCATAAGTGGATCTCACCTTCCTATTTTTCCTCCATTTCAACTTTATCTTTTTTCCTTTTTTATCTTTTTATGGAACCACTTTGGAAATATTCTTCCCTAAAAGCAAATATTGTCATCTTAGAATAATTTATCATTAGTTAATTATCCTTTATTTTTTATTCAAACATTCACAAATCTAGTACAACATTTTAATTTTTATTTTAATTTATTTATATTTTCATCATTTTATTTCAAGAGGTTTTTTATATGTAACCAAATATTAGTGATTGATTACTCCTTTTTTAGACTCTTTTTCATTCTAAAAAACATTAAACCTATTTTCTAGCTTAAAAGACCCTCTTCCATGATAGGAATATCATTTCATTTCATAATATTATATTATATTTTTATGATTTATTTACAATTCCTTTTATCCCCCTACTTGTAATACCTTGAAATTTAAATTGGTTTATAAAAAATAAATAATTTTCTTTATGAATCATACCTCATGTGGTCTCTCCTTGACTAAGATATAGGCATAGAGGGTGTTCTTAGCACATATTTGGGCTACTTGGCTTCAAAACATCTACTCATGATGTGTCTAATTATTCAACTATAGTAGAACATAGGTTTCTCATTAACTTGAGGATAAACTCTTCCAAAATTAATATGGAACATATTTTTTCTTTTAGATTTTATATTTGGACTCTTTAATTATTTTTAAGACACTTTTGGGGGGATTTTTATCTTCTCATTTTGGGTGTTTATCCAATTATCATGTTCTCTAAAAATCGCATATTTATTCATCAAACTGGGGGCTATTTCCATTAAAATTGAAGCATTATCAATTATTGTTTGTATTCCTTTATCAAGTTGAGATTTATATGGATATATTATTACCTTCAATAATGTAGTATTAAACTCCATGCATGAATTTCCAATAAAATTTAATTTCATTTCATGATAAAATTCAAGAATAAAATACTGAAGTATCTTCTTCTTCATCATATTTAATTTTTATCTCTACAATAGAGTATGAATAACCACATCATTATTTCATTACAAGTTTAGAATTTTTTATAACAACCTGTTCAAAAATTACTTCAATTATTGAACACATCATCTAGGTGGACTTTAACTTTTATTTATATTCTTACCTTTTTTATAAGGTGGTTCTCACTTAGGATTTCTTATTTGATAAAAAATATTACAATTGTATCCAAATTTCATTGGATTACATTAAACGGTTTACAATTTTGTGAAAGTATTCCTTGAGATCCACCAGTAATGCCTCCTTGACCGATGCATCAATTATTCAATTTATTTTATCTATTTCAATGAAAACTTTGTATTGCATTAATAGAATAGTTCCATCTTCAATAACTTATCATGTAACTCCATGAAAATTCTCCATATGTTAAATTAAATCCACTTTCCAAGTTCTATAATTATTTCTATAAAATATAGTATCCTTTACTATAGATTCCATTATTATTCAATAACATCAAATAAAGTAAGAAAAAAAACAAAGAAAAAATAACTTATCCTTTTGATTCCACTTTTTATTCCATAAAAATGAGATTAGAGTGAGATTACCCTAATAGGGATAAATCAGGGCATTTAATCTTTTTGATAAATTAAAATAATAATCCCTTATGGTCTCACTTTCCATATATGAATCTTGAACTCTCTACCATGATGGTTATTTATTATACTCATTTACAATATAAACGTTGTATTGATTGATCTATTTTGATGTGCACACTTAAATTAAAAAAGGACAAGAAAATTTAATTTCTTCACCCTAACTGAGATATATCCAAGTAGCATGCATTAGTGAGGTTTTATGCACCAAAATCACTATAGAGATCACTTATATTCACAGAGGTAACAATCCTTAAAATGGATTTATGCTAGGTTACTCCATGTATAAGATAACTATATTATAATGTTTAGGAAAATATCACTCAATTAAAACTGTTTCTCCCCTAAATGTTCTTTCTAAGGTCCAATAGTAGTGTAAATGATCACCTTCACTCAATTTATGGATTTATTAGACCCCTATCTAGAATATTTTTTATGGAATGCATACTTGAATATAGATAGATTAATTTTTAACATCCACCTTGGATTCTTCTTCACTATATATGAATTAATCTTATTACATAAACTTTTTATTCGCGAGTTAATCTACGACTCCTATTCTCATTGTTGTAAAATAAATATCCCTTCTTCTTATTTGGAATATATTTTAATGGATTACAACCCCTTATTTTTGTTCCCTCTCCATGAACACCTCTCTCATAACCTCTAGAATTCAGATATGATTACGTGTGCAATGTTCATATTTTTATTCTCCATGTGTATATCCCTATTTTAAAAGGATATTGTTGGAAAATAAATTGGCTACCCTTCACATCATTATTGGATATGAAAATAGCCCAATACTCTTTTGAATATTCTCTTTGATGTCCGACATATATATAGTCAATGAAATTTATTTATAGATGACTCTCCCTTCTTTACAGTGTGGAATAAATACACATTTATTCCACCAAATGTAACAATACAATATCCTTTGAATTAGTTTGGTATCAAGGTTTAAAACTAAGATGCATGATGAATGAAGTAATGTTGATCTATTTAAGAATCATCATAGTTATTTAATAGAAAATATATCTGTAACCCATCAATATTCCCTTCACAATGAAGTAGTGAAAAACATTTTTCCTTTTTTCCTCCAAAACACAAAACACCTTTGGTGTGGTCCCCTAATTTTGGTCTTTATTTCATGAAAAACCACCTATAGACTATTGTTTTCTTCAAATATCACCACACCCATAATGGGATTACCCATGTTACATAATAATCTCCTCAAACAACCATGACTACATTTATGGCATGGTCCATGCCATGTGGGACTCCTTTGAATGGAATGTATTTAATGTAGTATATTATTCACATCACGATTAATCAAAATAGTTCGATTTAGCCTTCCCCATTTTTCATATGTACTCTTCTATTTTAGTACAATCATCACTATGATTTGGTGAAATATCCCTGTATATTATTCACTCAGTACGGAATACAGTACCACTATATTAGACTTGATTGTTTCTACTAGGAACACTAAAACTCTACCATAGGGACCAATAAAATAAGGTCCTTATCCTGTTTCCTATTTTTGGAATATTCTCTGCAATTTTCCCTACAATACATTTCTAGTCACAACAAGATTTCACCTCCTTTATCCTAAGATCCTTCATCACTTCATTAACCTTCTATAAATCATATATTCTCATTTTAGAATACCTTCTCACTTCTAAATTTATATTACACTTACTTAAATTATTTTATAGATAATACACCCAACAAAAAACCTCTAAGATTCCTTTTGATCAACTAAATTCATCATGAAATAAAAAAAATTATTAATAATCCTATTAGAATATCTTTGACCATCTTCTTTCTCATCAAGAACCAATTATAGAAATGCATTTATTATCAAAAAACTCATTGTAAATAAATATAATAGAATCCATTAAGATTCCAAACACTAACCTTTCTATGTTGATATAAAAATAATGATTCAATTCATACATGCTTCACCTATAATGGTTTGAATAAGTTTTTAATGGATAGATAAAAACTAGAGCACTAAACAAAGATTCCACTAGCCATGTACAAATCCACATATAAACATTAACCAAGAATGGAACAATATATACTAATTATTATTCTATAGGATATGAAATATTATGAAAATAGTAGTAAACATTTTAATAATAAACATACAAATATCACAATAATTATTTTATAGGCTAGGAAATATTACACAAATAATACCCAACATATAAATGAATAACATGGAACACTAAATATTGAACTATATTTGCAATAAAAAAATCATAAAGTGTGATCAACAAAGGAATATAGAAGCCATAAACATGATAAAGTATCACATCCTACCTAAGAACACAAACATAACTACCATTTTAGATATCTACAATAGGCATACACTCTTAATCTAAACATGCTAAAAATTCCCAAAAAAAGCTCCATATTGTAAGGACTTTCTACCTTCACATGCCAATGCCAAATTTCATGATCTACTGAGTGATGAGACCTAGATAACCTCTTTACACCCTAATTCACTCCAAAATGACTCAATCCATAAATATATAAATTTTTGGATTTCAATTAAATTAGGTAAACATATCAGGGGTGTAGATTAACTTACCAAAAGGGATTTTACATCAATCGTAGATCTAGATCTGCTAAGGAAAATGATTCCAATTCTCTAGATTTGGCATCTATATAGAAAACAACTTAAAATTCATCATTATATTATGATATGATCTATAAATATAAACAACATATAATTGAAATAATATTCACCTCTAGAGATAAATAAGATATCTAGGATAAAGGTGAGGAATATAGGAAGAAATGAACCCTTACCATGGTTTCACATGAGAAAATTCACTAGATCCAATAGATTTGAAAAATCGAGTGAGTAAAATCTCCAAGAATCACCTCAAGAGTCCCCAGGATCAACATCACTTGGTGTATGAGAAATAATGAGAGGTTTCATATATAAAATATAATTTTTATATTAACTAAAATCTTGCATACAATTTGGTTTCAAGGTTTTCCATACCATATTCCAACAAAAAAATCACATTATTCCAGATATGCACGGTTTTATACAAAAATTAACAGTTATCTCTGACCATTCACTAGCCATGATTTCCCCCATTTTCTATATCCAAACAATATTAATGGTTCACTAAGGATAACCACATGATTTCCCTTAATAATGTGCCAGTCATGAACCCCCTTTTAGGCCTCAAAACACCTCTAAAACAAACATGAAGATAACTGAGACTTAAAAAATAAATTAATAATTAAACTCACTTAAAATAGGGAATAAATTAATACATAAGGTACCAAAAAAACTCAAAATAATTATAAAATAATTCTTATAAAGGACTATTAAATGATGTGAGCAATAAGATACCTCCATTTCAATTTTTAAGAGCACACACCTCAATCACTTCATTAAATAATCATTGTAAATCATAAACCCTTATCCACTATTGGATTGTGTGAGTACATGTATAGAAAAAATCTATTTCTTATAATGATTTAAATTTTTCCAAATTAATTGATAATAAGAACTTAACTCCCTTCTAAGTTAATATTTCTAGTGTATATTATAGTCATAATATGTTTAAACCATGAAATATATAGTGTCTACCAATTTTAGAAAACTAATTATCTTTATTATAGTGTATAGAACATGGTATTCTTCAATCACCTTGATATTTGAATAACCTATATATACCCACTCTCATGGGATTACATGACCTAACTATGATATATTCTAAATCGAGAATTCAAACTTTATAAATTTGGCCTAAAATTTCTTTTTTCTCATTCCCTATAGAAAAATACTCAAATGATCTCCATTTTCATCTTTTATTTGGGAATATATGAGAATATCATATATAATAGCCATAAAAATTTGATTTAGTAACCATATAAATATTTTTCATTAAATATAGAATACAAATAACATAATTTTTAGGTATTAATCTCACCACAATGATTTCATAGTGTACATATTCTATACAAATTCTTTTCTTGGATATATCCACAATTTCCCCATAATTGGTTATGTAATGTCTCATCCTTTACTAAAGATATGGGGCATTGGTTTTTTGTTTAAATTCATTTTTTGGACCCAAATAATGATTCCTAATGATGTAAATGAGGCCTTGGTTGTGTTTGGAGATCGTTTGGATCTCGGAGACTCTAAATTGAAAGTGGAAGGCTCGAACACTTGATTAGTAAAAATTGTGCCACTCAACCCACACAGTTTCCCTAAACCGTACAATTGTAGAAAGTGGGGTGTTGGTGGTCACATAGTTTTTCAGGGACTATACGACCCTATATTAATGACTATAAAATGTTTCATACATCTCTAATAGATTAGTTTCTCAGGGTTTTTTATGGTTAGAAAAAACATGTGCCAAAACGTGCAGTGTCCCCCTTTAAATTAGATCATTGTTCATGCTAAGCACACAACTTGTCCAACCATGTGGCTAAACAATATGCACTTTTTTATATTTAATTTACCAATTTTCTCCTCTTAAATGATATTAAGAATTTTTTTATTCCTCCCACTCTTTTCTCTAGTGGTTGAGCTCCATCCTCCAGGGAATGAACCTCATCCTCCACTTTTGAAGGGTTTTTGACAACTCCTACATATGGAATCCATTTTTCTCACCTTCATATCCATAGATAAGCTATAGTTAATATCCTTGATCCACTTTTCTCTATTTTAAGTTAATTTTTCTATCTATCTTTCTATCTCAGTGTAATATCATTTTCCCAATTATCATGGAATTTGATGGTTTCTTCAATTTCTTCCAACATAGCTTGATTCAAAGGTCGATGATAGATGAGGTAAGATCTATGAGGATCTGGTAGTTTTTCTTGGTTATTTACATTGGTTTCATTGGTTTTTATTAAATTTATTATTTTTCCATGAACTAGATCCTTCTAGATTTGCCTCTAAATTTTCAATTGAATTAAATTGAAACCCTTACTGGGATAATTGAAATTAAAATAAACCCAATGGGTTGATCACCTTGAGTTTATTCCAACTAGTTGGTGTACTCTTCCTTTGATCCATAATTTCCCATTTCATTATACTTTCTGAAAATTAATTTATGGGTTTCGTTTATTAATTAGTACCACGAATCATTTACATAGGATTAAATTGATTAATGAGGCATGAGTTAGAACTATATACACCATGCCATAGTGAAATGGTTTTGTTTAATTTTTTTCCATGTTATCAATTCCTTGAACCTCATAACATAAATAGACAACTAATATATAAATCCCTTAACCAATATTCATACTAATATATAAATGATTTAAATAATTAAATGTTCCCTCTTATTAGACATTTTATAAATTTAAAATCATTATTTGATTATTTCACCTTTTTTCCACAGGAAACACAAGGTGTTTCAACTTAAGGATCCCTTTAATGGACCGTTGTGCCTTCTTGTAACAATATTAAATGTTTTGTAAGTACGGAAGGGGGGACCATCTATTCCTAGGATGGGCTCACTGAGCATTATTAATTTTAACTCCAATCTGGTTAGACTATTTCATTAGGGGAGACCCCTAGGATGAGATCAATGGAATGATGGTTGTACCATACCAAGAGAGAGACTCGGGGCCCTATGTGTGATAGTAGAAATGGACTCAAAGGTTCGTTTATACTGTTTTAACGCCATGTCAATGTGATACTTGGGACATCATTGTTGTGTCACCTTGGATGGACTCTTTGGAATTGGACAAATAACAATCCCCAAGAGAGATGGATATATTTCTTTTAGGATAGACACGAATGGGATAAGGGTGACGCACAAAATTTCTATAAAAAGGGTTTAATTGAATTAAAAGGTAAATAATTTTTTTCAAATTAAAATGTACCTTTTGTTTGGGAAACATAGGGATATGTCCTACAAGCTGAATCAAAATCATGGGAATAGTACATCATTTTTTATATGACTCCCCTCACATTACCTTTGTAGAACTTATTTTGGTTCAGACTCATCATCTTAGGCTAAAGTAGGTAGTTCCAGACGGGTGTCCTCTTAGAACCTAGTCCAATTTATTTATTTATTATTTGGTCTGTTTTTGATTTCTTTAATAAGGAAAATTTTTTATTTTATATTTCATGAAATGTATTTTCATATAAACTGTGGTTGGCAACCTACTAGGTTTTTATCTCCCACCCTTATCAAGTTATGTTTGGTACCCAACTAAACTTTATGAATGTAGTTATACATAAAGGGAAGAAGACAACATCTAATGATTGATTTTCATATCTATGATGAAGTTTGGGAGTATAGGACTGATCATATGCTCAAGATGCTATACAAAGTAGTTTTTGGCCTTTCTGTAATTTTTTCATCATGTGGTATATGCTTTTATCCCCTATCCTATTTTAAAACTCATTTATATATAGCACCATGAGGATCATAATTAACTGTATCTAATTATTAATCATCTTATGAATGTTTATTATTCAGCTCAATGTTTTATTTTTCTTGTTTCACTACCATATATTCTTACTTTTGATTATACAACTTATTACATCTATCTACTATTGTGTACACTCTAATCAATGAGGGAATAGTCTCCTAATGAACACACACAAAGCCCTCACTACTAGTTAGAATCCTCTGGCAAATGGGGAGGCATGCTTGATGTCTTTTGGCCATCTTCTTGGGGCATTGTTTTATGGAATCTAGGAAAGGACAATAAAAAGTGGTATTAAAGGATCTTTTCCATTTGTCTTAGAATTTTGGTTTATATAGTAGACTAATATATTATAATTTATTCATGAGGTTGTGCATGGGAGTAGATAAACCATATATAGGGGAAACCCAAATTTCTAAGGATGGGTAAATAATATTATCGATTTAACTTGTTACCGTTTCATGTATTTCAACATTGGGAGACTCACTTTCTCTATGTGGAATATGTATTGAAATTGTTTATGTGGGATTTTTTCCTTGTCCTGATGATATGAAGGAATATTAGAATAATTCATCATACTCGAAACCATGGGATATAAAATATCATGCATTATTCTATTCCATTTTTACTTTATGCATGCATTGCCTATTTTTTATATGATTGAACTTTATGCCTTGTTTGGTATTCTATATAGTTATTTGGTTATAAAATATAGAATGTTGTAAAATTTACTTATAGGACTAATAAAAAATTGTAACTTAAAAAATATACCTTGACCTAATTTGTTTCCTCATAGGTTAAATAATATACCTTAATTAGCCAATTGTGGCATGTTATACCATTGACCATCCATCGCATGGGTGGAAATGTGTTATGCTTAAGATTAGGTGGATTCTGTATTTAAATTTATAAGGTGTATGGTCCCTTATAAATTAGGAGTTGTGATCCACTTAATTGATCCATTTAAAGATAATTTAAATTCATAAATAAATAAAAATGAAAAATGACCTTTAAAATAAAATGGTTACCTTATATAAGACCTTAAGCCTGACCTGATCAAGTAGTGGGAAGTAGGATGTGTCTCTTAAGCTCCTTTTTTGACTCATTCTTATCACCTGGACCTGGTTCGGGAATTAGGATAGAGGTTGTTATGTGCTTATAAATAGGCGTTGATCCTTCCCTTTCACTATGATATTTCTTATATGTTATAAATCTTATTTGAGGTATGAGTATTCCATTTTTAGAGATATGATGACCTCTTTTTGTATTATAGTAAAGTGGTGATCAACATACTATGGTGGTTGTGAGCCCTAAGACATTGGTGATACCTCCTTTGGTGCCATTTAAGGAACCTATTATAGACCTTGAATTGGATTCTGATCCTTAGATTTTTGATAGCTTCCTTCAGATCGTGCAATATGTTCAGGGTCTTCCTCGACCTTCCCCTTCTATAGAGGAGTTGAAATATGAGTTCAAGAAGCATCATAATCCAACCTTTTTGAGGGATGGAAAACCTTAGGCTACTGAATCATGGTTGTAGGATATGCAGTCAAACTTCAAGAATATCAAGATTCCTTTATAGAAATGGTTTAATATCACGACTTATATGCAACGTGACTTCGCCAAATGTTAGTGGGAAGTTCCAACTAAGTCTGGCCAATATCTGGGTATGGTTTTGGTGGAATTATATATTGTATTCCTCAACTAGTTCTTTCCTTATGTCTTGAGAAAAGAACATGTTCATGAATTGACACACATTTAGTAAGGTGACCTCTCAGGGATGGAATACTCAGCTCGCTTCATTGAATTACAATTTTTGACACAGATCAGGACTAGTGATGAGATGAATATTGCGAGAAATTTTGAGGATTTCCTTGTATATTTCATCACTTCATTTTTGATAATCTTATGCTTGACCACTATTTCAGTGATACTGCACTAGGACATCATAACTGAGAAAAATCTGAGAGAATTAGGTGATGTAAAGTATGACAATTTAGCTTCCAGGAAGACAAGTGGTTTATCTAGTGGGAGGAAGTGATTCTTAGAGGGTACATGTGGGTTGGTACCATCCAGGTGGCATGAACTGACAGCTTTATGGTGTGTCTATAGTGTGGCAGGACAGACTATAAAAAGGCAACAGTTTGTGAGTAACCCAATTGAGTGTCAATATTATTGTAGGATGGGCCACCTCCAACAATTCTATTAATCCTTTCTTCTAGTTCCAAGTGATAGAGATTATATGCCAGCATCACCTTTAGGTGCACGACTAGTGACTCATCATCAAGAAGAATGTTGGTATTCTATAGGCTATTCGGTCCGAGAAAGTGTTTATGGTCAAGGCATTCAGGCCTTAGAGTTCCAACATCAGTAGAGTGAACCTACATAGGCTAATAATGCAGCATATCAGGTCTGAAGTTCAGAAAATATTTATCAATTATAGAATACTCCAAAGGAATATATTACAGGGTATTCATTAATCATATTTAATATTCTAGTAGTCTCCACTGTTGTTTCTTCACTCCTTGATATAGGTGCATCAAAATATTTTCTTTCTTCTGTAACTATGGCACGTCTGGGCCTAGTTATAAAGTACTCTAGTGGTGTCATGACACTTGATATACTATTAGGATTTCGAGCTGATGGTATATGCCAGTAAAAGGAGTTCCCCTTGAAATAGGTGGGTACCATTTTCTGTAGAGTTTCTTCATCATCAAGATGAATGGATTTGACATCATTATTGGTATGGATTGGTTTGTTCCTTATATTGACCAAGTGGATTTATATCATCATCAAGTATCTTTCACACCACATTAGGATAGCTCATATATTCATAAGGGCGAATGGGATATCTAGGACAATCGAACTAGACTCAAGCATGTTGGGCTAGGTTGACTAATAGCCCAAATGGATAGTCTCTTTAGGAGGGATCAAGTAATGTATCTTTTGGAATTCTATCCAATTGTGGATCATTTAAAGGATGTATTCCCTGATTATTTCTTTGGATTAAATCTTGTAAGAGATATAGTGTTCACAATCGAGGTCATTCCACATTTTTCACCCACATATATTCCTTCGTATAGGATTGCACCTACGGGGCTCCATGAAATTAAGAAGTAGGTTGAAGACTAAGAGGTTATGGGTTTTATCTAACCCAACATATTTCCTTGGGGTTCCTTTGTCCTTTTTTCCAAGAATTTGGATGGTACCCTCCGATTGTGCTTAGATTTTAAACGATTGAACTAGCTCATGGTAAAGAAATTGTATCCACTTCTTCATATAAATGACATATTCATCTATATTTGAGGAGATAAATTCTTCTCTAAGAATTATTTAAGCTAAAGATACTATCAGAAGCATGTAATTATATCATACATACCATGTGCAGTTCTCTAGATCATGTATGGTTTCTGCGAGTATTTGGTTATGTCGTTCAGTCTTACGAACACATCATCAATATTCCTGGATCTAATGAATCTGGTCTTCCACCGCTATCTTGATTCTTTTATGGTAGTCTTCATAGATGAAATATATTTGCACTCGTGCACTATACGATACCATATCAACCATATTTATATCATCATGAAAACACTAAGTGAGTTTTAGATATATGCAAAGATTAATAAATTCCACTTTTAGATCAGCAAGGTTCAATTCTTGGGTAATATCATATATAAATTAAGCATATTAGTTGAATCATAAAATATTAGTGTTGTGGTTTCTTGGTAGGATCACAAGAATTTGTTTGATATACATAGCTTCTTTTGATTGAATGGATATTATAGGTGATTCATCTAGGACGTCTCACACTTGGCAGTTCTTCTAATGGGCTTGACCAAGAAGGGTGTGAAATTCAACTAGAATAAAGCTTGTGAGATAGATTTTTTATATTTAAATGGAAGACTGACTTCAGCACTAATCCTAATTCTTACTAAGCATGGATGAGTCTATATTATTAAACATGGAACTTCAATAATTGGGTTGGGTGTAGTTTTTTTGTAGGTTGATCGGTTTATAGCATACAGATCTCACCACCTGAGGCCTCATGAGCCGAATTACCCTATGCTCAACCTCTAAGTATAAATTGTAGTTCATGATCTATTTTTTTGGAGGTACTATCAATTGGATGAGTAGTTTATTATTTAAACAGATCATAAAAGTCTCAAATACATATCTACTTATAAAGATTTTAATTTGATGTAGTGTAGGTGGGTGGAGTACCAAAAATTGTTCAAAACTAAGCTTTATTGCATACTTGGAAAGGTTATTGTTGTAGATGATTCCTTGAGCCATAGAAATCATACGCAATCTATCAAGGGGGCTGGTAGTGAGTGGTAGTTTATGGATCTATTTTTTTATATACACCTAGAGGTTCAAGAACATCATAAGAAACATTTCTTAGCAGCTCTAAAAGTGAAATACCCCCTCCCCAAATGGGTCCAGATGAGGCAGTTATCAAAATATGAGGGCCACATTTTAAGGGAGAGAATCATAGAGGAGAGCACACCTCTGGATTTTTTTTATTTAAATTAATGATACCTTACTCTTTCGTGGGTTTTTTTGGGTGACTTCTGATATATGGGAATAGTTAAGGAAATAGACTCATGCCAATGTATGGCTGGTTAACCCTGGTCTTCCGAAGATGTACTGAGATATACATCATCAGTATTGGTGGATAGTTATGAAGAGGCAGATAGCAGGTTTAATCACTTTATGCTCCACCTATCAGTAAGTTAATGCATAACACTAGTGGCCTGTCGGACTATAATATCCTATATCTATTCCTTAATGGAAATGGAATGATGTCACGATGGATTTTTTGATAGGCTTTCTAATATCTCCTTGAGCTATTGATACAGTATGGGTGACCTTTGACGGGATGACCAAGGTTTTACACATCCTACCTATCCAAATATCCATCTCTGTTGATGAGATTGGAAGGCTATACATTCAAAGGATAGTACAACTTCATTATGTTCCTCATTCTGTTATATTGAATCGAGATACATGATTTAATTCACAATTCTAGAAGGGGTGGTAGAAGGCATTGTGTTTCAAGGTTATATTGAGTAAATCATATCACCCACAGATAGATGGGTAGTCTAATCAAACCATATGAGTAGTGTAGGATATGCATCAAGCCTATATTATTGATTTTGGAGGTACATGGTAAAATAATATCTCTCTAGTTGAGTTTTCCTATAATAATAGATTTTAGGAAAAAAAATATAAGTTTCTATATAGGGCCCTTTATGGTAGGTCATTCTATTTACCTTTGTGCTGACTTGAGGTAGTTGAGGTAGCTCTACTAGGTCCTCATCTCGTTTAGGATAGTGTAGATAAATTCTTTCTAATTCAGAATAATGTGGATAGAGCCAAGTCTTAGAAAAAGTATTATGCTAATCATCACCATCGACCATTATAGTTTTATGTGGGGCATCCATTCAGTCTATGTTTTTCTCCATGATTAGATCATGGATGAATTCAGAGTTAGGGAATGTTATTACTTTATTATATTGGGGATTTTGAGAAAGTGTAGAGAGTTGGTCTAGTAGCCTATTATTTGTTATTACCTCATATTTAGCATGCTATGAACAATATATTCTATATATACCAGCTTTGATAGTTTCATCTAGACCCATCTCATTCATTCGACCTCAAGGATATTGAGTTGGAGATAGATGCATCCTTAGAGAAGCATCTGATAAGTATCATCAATCAGAGCATGAATTCTCTCAGCAGTAGGTTAGTTCATCTTGTTCGAATGATATGGTAGTACGGACATGTGTAGGATGAGACATGGGAGGAGAAAGCAGATATATATGCATAGTGGTAGAATCTCTTTTTAGAATACGTTTTACCACCCTTAGAAGTAAACTTGGGGGGTGAGTTGTCTTAATGAGGGGAGCTTGTAAAGTCTCGGATCATCCAAAAGGTACAAATATTTTTTTGTTTAAACTCATTATATTGACCCCAATAATGATTTCTATGGAATTCCAGGTGGATTTGTTGTTTTGGGGAATGATCAGAGCCTAGATACCCAAAATTGAAAGAGACAAACTTTGTTACATGCTTAGTGGAAGTCATGTTTCCCAGTACATAAGGTTTCCTTAAACTGTTTTGTTTCATGTAGTTGGGTGTTGGGGACTACTTGCTTTGTCTACAACTAAGTTCTCGTTATGCATAGTCATGTGGTGTTGGAGACAACATGGATAGAGTAGTTTCACATGATTTTGTGCACGTTTAGACAAACTTTTCACCTAACGATCTGACGTTCCCCTTTGAGGTTGATCCTGGAACATGGTTAGTACACGGTTTGTCTAACTATGCAGCCAAAGCCTGTTCCCTTGTTTTGAGGGTGAATTTTAAAAAAATTCCTTCTTATATTATTTTAAACCTCTTTATATTCCAACCTCTATTTTCTCAAGCTGTTTAGCTCCCTCATCCAATGAACAAAGCTCCTCCTCCTCCTTCAAAGGGTTTTTGACAAATCCTTTATCTATAATCTATTTCTCTCACTTTAAAATCCATCAGGAAGCTAGAGGCAAGATATTAGATCATATCACTTCTATTTCAATTTCTTCATCCAATTTTTTTTATAGTGGTGTAATCTAATTTTCCCCATTTTTAGTGAATTTGGTGGTTCCTTCAATCTTTCTAACCTATCTCAAATCAAAAGTTTGACAATGGGTGAGGGGATCTCTACAATGCTAACATAGGTGGTCTAGGTTATATCCCTTTGTTTTTATTTCTTTCTATTAAATGTGTCATTGTTCCATGTGTCGAACCCTTTTGGATTCACCTCTAAATTTCCAATTGAATTTTATTCAAAGCCTTATCAAGCCAAATGCATCCCAATTTATTAGAAATCATCTCCTTGGGTTGTAAAACTTTATTTTATGAAAACCAATTGGTGTAATTTTCCATTGAGACTTAATTTCACTTTTTATTATATAGTTTGAACATCCCTTGAGGGGTGTAACTTATTAATTCGTACCATTAATTGTTTAATTTGGGTTGAATTGGGTGATAATCCATGAGTTAGACCAATGTACCTGATTCCATAGTTAAACAGTTGAATTAAATGTTTTTTCCATGTGCTTAATTCCCTTCACCTCATTCCATAAATGGACCATTAAATGAGAAATAAATTAAATAATATTCATACTAAGATATAAATTCTTAAACAAATCAAATGGTTTCGCTTTATAGAAGATTTATAAATTTCAATATAATTTTTTTACGTTTTATCCTTAGTGCCAATGGTGAGCTAAGGGGTTCTGACATAAAGATCTATTGTACATACTCTTCTTCCATATTTTTAGAATTTTAAATTCATTGTAAGTATGCTGGGTCAAACACCAGTTATGCCTAGGATGGTCTCCCTGAGCGTTATTTATTTTACCTCTATACGAGTGAGATATGATCCTTATGGGAGACCCCTTAGATGGACTTGAGGGCACAATGGTTGTACCATTCCATGAGAGAGACTCAATCCCCTATATATGATACTAGATATAGACTCAATGGCTAGTTTATATTATTTTCACACCATCCTAGAGTGACACATGGGACATCATTTATGGGACACCTTGGATGGACACTTTGGCATTGGACTCATATTGAGACCCTAGAGTGATACATGGAATTACTTTAGGATAGCCATGGATAGTATTTGGGTGAATTACTAAATTTATATAAAAAGGGTTTAATTGAATTAAAAGTTAAATAAATGTTTTAAATTTAAAATAAGCCTTCGGTTTTGGAAACATAGAGATGTTTCCTCCAAGACTAATCATAAGATAGGGAATAGTTCATCATATTGTATATGATACCCCTCACATTACCATTGTAGGACTTATTTTGGTTCAGACTCGCCAGCTTAGATAGAAGTTGTTTGTACTTTATGGGAGGCCTCTAGAAACCCAGTCTAGTTTTTTTGTTTATTATTTTTTATGTTTTTAATTTATTTAATAAGTCACACTGTTCATATTATATTTCATGAAATGGATTATCTAAGACATTATGGGTGGTGGCCTGCCAGGATTTTATCTCCCACCCTACTCGGGTAGCCTTTACTACTCGAGTATACTTTATGAAAATAGATATAGATAAATGGATTCAGCCAACTTCCAATGATTGATTTTCATATCTTCAATTGATTTTGGGAGAAAAATACTGATTCTATGCTTGAGATACTAGACATATCATTTTTTTTCTTTTCTGTACATTTTTTTAATATGTGTTATATTCTTGTATCCCCTTCTAACTTTTTATACTCATTTATGTATAGAACCTTGATCATCATCGTTACTTATATCTGGTTAATATTCATCATCCCCTTATTTATTATCTATCTTGCATGTTTTCTTTTTATTATTCCACTACCATATATTCTAAATTCTTCTCCCACTAATTATTACCTTTATTTACTGTTGTTCTCACTCTAATCAATAAGGGAATAATCTCTCCACAGACACACATAAGTCCCCTATTGCTAGTTGAAATCCTCTGGATTATGGGGAGGTGTACTTGAGCCCTTTTAGAAACCGTCTAGGGGACTAATAAGTATAATCGAGGCGGGACACTACATGTGATATCCTGATTGAAGTATAATTGTACATATGTGTTTATCCCCCTAAACATGTCATTTATACTTGGTATAAGATACAAATTCTTGATAATGAACATGTTAAGGTAATAATAATCAATATGGAGATCCATTTATCAATAATTATTGATAAAAATGAGGACTAGTGAATGATTGGTGAAACATGGGGTAATATAAACCCTTGTATTTAATTTCATAAATTTTCCTATTTATTTATTTAAATTAAATTGAGTCCATTCTAAAAGGAATCCTTCACATAGTCATACCAACAGATGTTATTTATATATAAAAATCAACCTAATGAGCTTGAGTTTTCATTGAAACTGGTTGGTAAATCTCTCCATTTTGCTAGCATTCCATTTTGGGAGGAGCTCAGAAGTAATGCTACTTCATTCAAATTGTCTCCATCCTCATGAAGTTTCAGAATTGTCAATGGTGAAGGCTGCTTTTGAACAATTAACACCCAATGATTGAAGGAAGACTTTTCTTCTTCTATGGTGAACATAATTTGGCTTGCTACAATCAGCTTCTAGTTTGTTTGAGTTCTTTTTCGTGTGATCCCTTTAACTCAGTGCAGGTGTAAGTTATTTACACCTCGAGTCTATATTGTTACACTTTTTTTTAATAAATTCCTTAGGGGGCATGAATTGGGAAACCAATTAATTCCACCACCTTCTAAAAAAATTTATATTTTTTTGAACATACCAATGTTTTTTACACATAGAGTTGTGAACATATCCATTATATCCAAGAATATATTTTTGAATGTATAAATTAAATTTGTAAATAGAGTTATGAATAAATCAATTACGTTCATCCATAGAGTTGTGAAAATAGAAAAAAATTGTTCCATTCATAATATCATTATCTTGTGAGATATAAAGCTTTAATCAGTTATTTAGAGAGAAATATATTACCCATAAAACATATATTTATAAACCATAAATTTTTGTTCCATATGAAATCAGTCATACATCTTATTAGTGGATAATCATCGATAAAAAATGGGTTACATGACATTTTCAAATGGTATCACAGATAATGAAGTATATAATTTGAATATTTAGTACCAAAAAACCTATCCCCCAAAGAAAGTATATGATAAGATTATTTAGAGTTTCCTTTTTCAATAGTTACTCTACAAAAGTTAGATATTTTTATATAGATTAAACAAGGGATGTGAAACTGAAAACAGTTTTTTTATAAAATCATTTAACATTATCAAAAAAAAAGAAACAAGTCACTTTAAATAAATTAATTTCAGAGAATTTATTGATAATATATTTTAATAAATTATTTTTAAATTAATATCAAATAATATAACCTTGAAAATAAATAATGGTTATTTAAATAAATATAGAGTGGAAGGAAAAAAATATTTTAAAGTGAAATGAAATTCTTTTTTATAATTATTTATTTATTTTTGAGAAAATGTATATAAATAAAAGAGTTACATAATTTCATTCTATAAATATATAAATGGAAATTTAAAGAGTACATAAGATAATACATATTTGGATTTAAAAATATGAAAATAAAACATTACTGGTATGAAATAATATAGACATGGACAATAAAGAGCAATTGGAGAGGGTGAGAATCATTCAGACATCATTAAATCATTATGATGAGTAAAATAAACAAAAGAAGAAAATTATTATATGAAAATATAAATTACAAAGTTTTGTAATGTTACACCCTATGATTTTATGAATTTTTTTAAAAAAATCAATTTTCTCAATACCTTGCGTTACATGAAACATCACGTTTTAACAAACCGTAATATAGTATGTCATTATAACATAGTCATTCAATTAGTAAATATGAAATATAATAAAAAATTATGAAAAATAAATGATTTAAAAATAATAATATCGTGGTTATTAATTTATTATCAATTAAAATAAAAATCATTAGAGAGTAAAAGAAATATTTTCAAAAAACTGTTTTTATGGGAGCAGAGTGTTTTTATCTTGATAATTTAAAATAGTCACTATTGGTGAATGGTTTTAAATAAATTTTTATATTATATATATGAAATAAATTTTTTTCATTCATATAATATATTTTCTAAACATTGGATAAGAATAAATCTTATTTTATGCTTAAAAACTATATTTTTTTAAAAAAAAAGTAGTTTTGTCATGTTTTGCACACAAATCATAAAATTAATTTTTTTAAAATTTAGTAATTTTTTTGAAGAAATTAAATTTATTTCTGAAATAAAAATTTAAAAATTATCTAATATTTAATTTTTGATACATTTCAAAATAGATTGGTTTTTTGATGAATTGTGAAAAAAATAATTATTTTTATTAAAACATGTACTTTTATTTAAAGACTTTACACAGTTACATTTTGTTTTAAAATGTTTTAAATGTTAAATAATTTCCATTATATTATTATTAATCCAATTTATTTTTTAATCAATTTTATGTTTAATTTTGATATGAAAACTTTTCATACAAATTCAAATATTTCTTTGAAAAACTTCATTTTTGTCACCTCTACAAGTTTAGTTTTAAATTATATTCTTCCACATATATGAATTAGATTTCAGATAATGTATTAAATATTTTTAATTATAATAATTAGCAATATCTAATTATTTTAACTTAATTTTTTAATAATTAATGGTAAAAAGAATAAAAAATTATTATTATAGTTAAGGTTAAAATGGGTTTACCGGGGGATAAACCAAAAGTTAAGGTTGTTTTTGTCAAATAAGATTTTATAAATTCATTGTAAAAATATATGTTGACCCTTTCAAAACCCAACTTATAATATAAAGACAATTAGAATAATTTTACTTATGAATGAAATTATCATTAAATATGCTTTTACGAAATTTCTATGTGGGACCCCTCCACCACTTATACAATTTTACCTTATCTCCTCTTCTATCCATACGTAAATATCATTTTTGGTCATCCAATACTTGACCAAAACCATTCATTACATAATTTACCACATTTTAGTGACATTTTTTTATTATTAAACCCTTTTAATAATTTTTTTTTGTAAACCTAATGAGGTTTTCTAGAGAAGAGGTGTCTTTTTTAAACGAGCATTTTTGTTTAATTTCTTATTACACCTACATAACATTTTCTACAAATATGATAAAATAATAAAAATTGTTTCATTAAAATAACTATATTTTATTATTTTAAGGTCCTAAATTATATCCATAACCTCTTTTTTCAAATGGGAAATGAAACTGTTGATCGTTGGTATGGCAAACTACCACCTCATTAACTTGTGTAATTTTCATTTCCACCACTTCCTCTCAAGGATGGATGGAATGATGGATTTAATTTTTATATATTATATTTATGAAATAATTATAATATTTTATTTATAATATCACATCTACCATCTTACTTTATAATCTGTTGGAAAATTCAAATGTTGGTCGTGCATAAGTGTAGACTACCTCCTCCACGAAGCGATGTGATTCTTTTTTAAATTATTTTTTACATTGATGGTATTAAGGATTTATTTTTTGAATATATATGATATATATGACATAGAAAATATTTTCTAAATTTTATTTATTATATACCTTTTTTTCTCCATCATGAAAATAAAATCATCATTCATGCATACGTATAGCCTACCATCTCTAAGAATTGTGTAATTAATATTACTATATATACTTTTATTGATGACTATAAATATTTATATAATGAATATATATTATATTTATATCAATATTTAAATTATTTTCTGATATAACTAAGATCAAAGAATAAGGACTGAAACTACCAAACCAAAACATACATGAAAAACAAATAAATTATTACTAAGAATAAAGATTTTAGTAATGAATTCTTAAAACATTGGTGATAAAATGTTATACATATGTTATGATATATATTATTTTTCATATTTAATATATTTATAATAAATATATATTTATTATGAAGTAGGTTTAAACACATATAGCATATGTTTTACCTGAGGTTAGGGATTCTCGCCTCACTTTTACATCTCTGAGACACATATCATATTCACCAATTGTTTATTTTATGTGGTGTACATAATTCCCATTTATATACACTATTATGATACTCGTGAAAAATATTTTTATATTAAAACCAATATAATTTTCTCCCCTTATTTAGGTTTTTTATTTCAATGTTACCAAATTGGTAAGGGTTTTACATTAGATTCAAAACATTTATCGAGATTGTTTATGATTAAGTTTCTAATGATGAAATATTATGAACTATCTCGAACGAAACACGTTAATTTTAATATAATATTTTTATTTATTTAAATTACACATTTTATTTTATTTTATTCTCTTTATTTACTCCAGATTCCAAAATAATTCTCTTAAAGAAAACTAAATTTATTTCTCTTTACAATTAAAAATCCTTTTTCTTCCATAAATATGATTTCAAAAAAATGTTTTCAATAATGTTTATAATATTCTCCTATTATTATTTAAATTAATGTTTTCAAATGTATAAATTATTAAAAAAATATTTTAAAATGAAACTTCATGTCATTTTATGAATGTGGTACTTTTTACTTTTTACCAAAAATGTGAAAGGAATATTTTTTTAACATAAATGATATGATCTGAATTTTCTAAGGAAATTACCACACAATTATTTGAATATTCATTTAAAAGTTTCTAGTTTTTTTAATGAAAATTATATCCTTAAAATTTTGGAGATTTTTTTAATTTAAATATTTTAATTCGAAGATCTTATAGAAATGTTTTGAGTGATCTTTAAAATTGTCGTTCATCTAAGAAGACATCCTTTAGTGTTTACTAACATTTACGTGTTATATGATCCAATGATAATATAATTAGTCTTTCTATTGATGTTTTATTATTATTATGAAATTTTTTTATAAAACCTTCTTCTTTTCCATAGTCTATGTTATGACAAACTGAGGAAATTATTATGAAACCTATCTCTTTTCCACTGATTATGGCTTGATGAAACACATATGAAACCCATTTACTTTTCAAAGGTTATAAAATAATGAATGATTTATGATATTTTGGCACACATAAATATGATTTTAATTATTTTATAGGTGGTCCCATTATTATATATCTCTCCAATGTATTGGGTAAATATGGATATCTCATGAGATAACCTTGACTAGAAAGGGGAGTGAATATAGTTCAGTAGGAGACTTTTTCCACTATGAAAATCTTGGGATCAGACCACAAGTAATATGATTGTTTAGAGAGTAAAATTATTCCACTATGATATTCTTGGAAATTATCCTTTACTATTAAGAAAATTGTTTTCAATTATTATTTTTGTTCCACTAGTCTATGTCTTACAACAATTCCAATCTCTCATGGCTTATATTCATTGATTCCTTTAGGATTTATGTCTTATGAACTATCTATATTTATTCTATGACTCGTGATTATTGTCTATGAAATCTAGGATACGATTCTCAAATTCTCTACTCTTGTTCTCATACCATTATTATCAAGTTATGTTGATATATCCATTTTTTAGCCTTACAGAACATCAGAGCTCAACCTTTATTATGTTTCTTCTCCCCAAGTCTTAAAGAAGTGTATTAAGTATGATATATATAACAAGGAATCTAGTTATTAAGAAATTAGTTAGAGACATTATAGATATATTATGATCTAGTTGTTTATATATAAAAGTTATTAATTATACTGGACCTATAAAATTTCAGTATATATGTTTATGTTATGTAATGAATACCCATATATTATGATGTGATATATACTTATAAATAGTATGGGTTATTAAATTTGGTATTAGATAAATGATCATTTATCCTTTAAAAACAAGGATGATAAAAAATTAGTGATAACCCCTAGGATACTCATAATTATAAGAGAATTTATTATGTTATTCTAATGAAAGGAATGTGGTTTCCCTAGAAAAAAAACAATTATGTATTGATTCTACCAGTGGATATGATTTTAGAATACATAGATCTAGGGGTAATAAAAATGAAAATATTTTGTCAATTATATCTCATCCAGCATTCTATTTCATGGTGAGCTTGCACTTATTCTATACTTTGTTTAACACCCTCAAGGGATAATCTTAGGTTAATTCACATTTACTTTATGAACCATCAAGAAGGATTTGAATTGATTTTTCACATGAAAAAACCTAGGTTAAAAATATGGTTTTATAGGATTAAAATAAGGCTTCATGATTTAGATATATGATGAATGATATTTCATGATGGATCACTTTGATAAAAGATTTATGATGGTCACCCAAACCATTTTGGTTTTATTATGGGATTTGAGATAGAATGATTAAGTTATGTTTTTAATAGGTATGATAAAATATTGAAGTATCTTATTTGATATTAGTTATATGAATTATAATATATTTACATAATAGTCTGAAGGAATTCTAATTTTTTTCCTCAATGATTAGATATTAAATTAGTAGTGAAAACAATAATTGTACCGCAATTACATCTCATGTTTATGTTTCTTCTTCAGTTGAAGTTTGTGTGAATGTGATTTAGAAAATTCTTGTTATCCAACATTAGGTTTAATTTTATGTCATTTTAATCATAGATTAGATTGATTTTTATAAATCAAATATCAATTTATAAGGAAGGGAAGTCAAATTTTTTATTCCATTCCAACCTATGATCATCTATTAGGTGGGGGTATTTTTATTTTTTTGGAATAGATTCTTGTATTTCTACTAAATCATGAAATGGAGTTCTTAATATAACTCATAAAGGTTCTATTACTATTTCAAGGACTCTATATAAATTTCCCTGATTGATTTATAGGAATTTATGATCAAAATATGGTATAATATTGAAATTGGATTTATTAAACCAAGTGTGTTGCATGAGGGTGAACCTATTCATTTTGTTAAGAATAAAAATAGTTCAATGTGAATAAATATTCATTATTGGGAACTGAATAAGATAAAAAACAATAAAATGTATCCTATAACCTATATTAACGAATTGGTTAATCAGATTTTTCAATCTTAGTACTTTTCTAAGAGTGACCTTCACTGTGGATATCATCAATCGGGGGTAATTAAGGTGGATATACCTAATAAATCATTCCACACATGGTATAAGAACTATGAATATAAAATATTTCTATTTGGTATTACTAATTCCCCTTCAATGTTAATAGATTTAATAAATATAGTATTTATAGTTTACCTTGATCATTTTGTGGTGGTATTTATAGAGTATATTCTTATATGATAAAATTTCAAGGAATAGCATTAATATCACTTGATAATTTTGGTAAAGACCCTAAGGAAGGATATTTTTTTTCAAAAATGTACCAACAATTAATTTTTTAAATATAATTTTTCATTTTGGGGTCATATAATCACAATAGAGGGTAAATATATAGATCCATCAAAGACTAAAGTTATAAAATGTCATCATGGACCAGCTGCAATGACTAAGATTAATAGTTTTCTTGGTTTTTATAGATGTTTCTGATACTTTGTGGGGAAATTATTGTGATTGTCAAATCCACTCACAATGTTTACTTGGAAGGTATCCAAGTTCCTTAAACAATTAAATGTTAAGAAAGTTTAAAGGAACTAAATAAAAGGTTAGAAAAATTCACTAGTACTTATGTTACCCTATAGCGGAGAAGGGTTTTTAATATATATTGACACATAAAAGAAGGTATCAGGGTGTTTCCTTATGAAGAATAATATGGTTAAAGAATATTCCTCATGAAAATTGAAGTTTAATGAAAAAAAATTACCCAACTGATGATTTGGAGTTGGTAGGGTAATATTTTCATTAAAGATATTGTGGATTTATACTTATGGAGATATATGTAACATATAAAATGATCATAAATCTTAATGTATATATTCACACAAAAATAGTGAATGGGTTCCACAGAAGTTGGTTGGAGCTATTTTAAAATGATGATAGATTAATACATGACCACCCTATGAAAGAACACATGGTCATTGATGATATTAGTCAAAAGTATCATTCTTGATAATTCATGATGAGGATCATAAAAGAGACAATATTTTTTGATTTAAAAATTATGGATCTTGACATTTTGATGGAAGGAAAAAATATTATCTCTCTAAAATTAGTGTTTAACCATATAACTAGGTAAAGATTAAGGACACATAAAATGAAGACAAATAACGACAAAAGAAGTTTAGAAACATTCTTAAGTTCAACTATTTTTATGATGGAATGATAAGGTTTAGTAACTATGAATGTGTTATTGTCATACTATATTATTATAAGTTGTTGTTATATAAGGCTTATAGTTCTTCATTCTCAATTCATTCCAAAAGTATAAGGATGTTTATGTATCTGAAATAGTATTTCTAGAGGAATTCTATAAGGAGATATATTGTAGAGTTTGGATATTAGTGTTTGGAATATTTTTAAGTTAATGTTGAGATATATAAGTATATGGTCATGTCACAACCATTACCCATACTAGAATGGAAAGAGGAAAAATCACCATGGATTTTTAGATCAGACTACCCAAAACATCTAAAGGTTGTAATTTTGTTTGGATTGTAGTAAATCATCTAAAAAGGTTATCACACATAAATGAAATCTTATAATAGTTCTCTCTTGATCGTATTTCCATTATATACATTAAATAAGTGGTGAGGTTGAATGGAGTACCACATTCTATTGTATCTGGTCGAGATTTGAGGTTTTACTAGAAGTTAAGGAAATGTATTTAGTAGGATCTAGAAAAAAAAGATGTGTTTTAGCACAATTTATCATCCTTTTATGGATAATCTATATAGCATAACTATTCAAACTCTGAAGTAAATGTTTAGATATTGTTCTCTGGAATTCAAACTTCTTGGGGATCAATACCTCCCTCTAGTTGATTTTTTTTATGAAAATTATATTCACTTGAGAATTTTGATGGATCCTTATGAATAACTCTATGGAAAGAAGTGTATAACTTAGATATGTTAGGATGAAGTTGTATAAAGAATGCTATTATGTCCTGAAGTAGATAAAGAAATTGCATAGAAATTCAAATCCATTCAACAGCACATCAAGGCAGCTTATAGATGATAAAAAATGTATGTTGATAATCATCAGCATGATATAGAATTTATTGTTTTTAATAATATTTTACTATGAATATATCCATGTAAAAAGGTTATGAGATTCAATAATAAATGAAATATGAGCCCTAGTTACATTTTCCTCGTTGATATTATTGATCGAGTAGGGACTATATCATAACTATTAGAACTTCCACCGAACTACTCTCAAGTTCACGATGTGGTCGATGTATATTTCTTGAGGAATTACATACCTGATCCTTTGTATTTTCTGAACTCATTGGTCATACCACTAGAAAATTTTCTCTCTTATGAGTAATAATTTATGGGGATTTTTTTTCATTGTGAGAAAGTGCTATGAAATAAGACCACTCACTTGATCGATGTTTTGTTGAGAAACCATCAATTTGTGGATATTCTATGGGAACATAAGGATATAATGAGGAATAAATATCCTTGGTTGTTTGTATAAAGGTAATATAGTTTTATGGGTGAAATTACATTCAATTGGGGTAAAGTGTAACACCGTTATATTTTATGAAATTTTATTTTTAAATAAATTTAATTGTCTTGATATATTTTGTTATATGTAACACCTAGTTTAAACAAACCATAATAAAGTATATTGTTATAATGTAGCCATTTAATTGCTGTGTATTAATAGGACGAACTAATAAATGAAGAAAAATTATGGTGTAAGCAGGTATAAATTAAATTCAATTTTTATCAATTAATTAGAAATTAAAATAAAAATCAATCAAGAGTAATGAAAATATTTTTTCAAAAACTATTTTTATGTGAGAAATTTTTTTACTTCAAAAATTAAATTAGTCAATATTAAGAAATGATTTTAATGAAACTTATATATTATATATATTCAATAAGATAATTTATCATTTATATAATATTTTTTCTAGTAATCATAGAAGAATAAATACAATTTATGATTAAAACTATATTTTTAGAAAAAATCAGTTTTGTCACGTTTTTTGCACATATTCTAAAATTAGATTCTTTAAATTTTAGGAAAAAATTGAAAAAATAAATTTAGTTTTTCAAATAAAATTTCAAAAATATATTACAATGAATTTTTTTGAATTTTCATAAAATACTAATTTCAACACGAATAAACAAAGCAATGATTTTTATTAAAAAATGTCTTTTTTTAAATCATTTTCAACACTAAATTTTTATTTCTATGGTTTTGAACATAAAATAAGTTCAATAATATTATTATTAATCAACATTAGTTCATTATAATATATTTTATGTTAAATTGTGATTTAAAAACTTCTTATACTTATTAAAATGTTTTCGTTAGAAAAGCGTTTTTTCATCATAACTAAGTATTTAATTTTAAATTAAATTCTACCACTTCTGTGAATTGAATTTAGTAAAATTGATTCCAAATTTTTAATTATAATAATTAATATTAAGTAATATTTTCAACTTAATTATTTGTCAAAGTTAATTGTGAAAATGGGTAAAAATTAATTATTACGGTTATGTTTAAAACAGGTTTACTATGGGTAAACCAAAATATAAGTGTAAATTTATCAAATAAAATTTTATAAATACTATTTTATGACCACATTTAGACATTATAGTATCCCACCTTATAATATAATGCTATTCGAAGTCATTTTTATAATGAATTTCTTTATAATTTTGTATTCTTTTAGGGGATTTTCTAAGTGAGACCCCTCCCCCACTTATAAAAGGACACCTCCTCTCCTATCATGTACACACTTCAATATCATTTTTATTTTTCCAATACCTAAATTAAAACATTACTTACAAACCTTACCATGTTATATAACTCATTTTTTATTAGTGAATCCTCCTAAGAAATAATTAGGTGAAAAAAAAAGACTTTTTTTAAGAAGAGGAATCGTTATTAACCGAGCATTTTTTGTATTATATCTTCTTACGCATCCTTTAAGTACTAATAAAATATTATGTAATTAAGAAAAGGATAAAAAAATATAATTATATTTTATTATGTGATTTTAGTAATATATATCCATATTTTCACCCATTAAATGATAGATGAAATAGTTAATTGTGTGTACAGCAGACTACCACCTCAGGAACCGATGTAATTCATTTTCCCCCACAACCTATAATGGATGGACATAAGGATAGATTTGATGTATATATTTAATTTTTATGAAATAATTGTACTTATTTTACTATAATATCACATCTTTATTCATACCATCAAATCCGTTGGAAAATGTTAATCCTGATTGTGCGTACGTGTGGACTACTCCATCAATGAAGTGATGTGATTCATTTTTCCTTTCCTTTTTGCATAGATTTTAAGAAGGAATAATTATTTTAATATATGTGATATATATTATATAAAAAATATTATATAATTTTTAATTATTATATTCCATTATTTTATTACATTCACTGAAAAAATGGAATCATTTTTCATGCATATCTATGACCAAACGTCCCCATGAATGGTGTAATTTATTTTATATATATATAATTTTATGGGTGAGTATAAATATGAATATAATGAATATATATTATATTTATATAATAAATAATATTATATATATGATGGAACAATGATAAAAGTATAGAGACCAAAACTACCAAGCCAAAACATAAAATAAAAACGAAGCAGTTGTTAACCAAGAAAGTTGTTTTAATAAATAATTGTTAATAAATGGGTCATACATTTTTATAATTAAATCAAATATATAGTATGATAAATATATATATGGTTATATATTATATTTATAATTAATAAATATTTATTATATTGTATTTTAGAAAATATACTATGGAATTTGGGCCTGAGGTAAGAGAATTTCATCTCACCTTTACTTTATGAAACACATGCCTTATTAAAAACTTGTTTATTTTATGTGGCATATATAATTTTCATGAATTTATTTTATGATTACCACCATGAAAATGATTTTTATAAATATACCCATCTAATTTTATATCTATCTTAGGGATTTTATTTGAAAGTAAACAAAGTGGTAAGGGTTTTATGTTACAGTGTCACTATTTATCAGGATTGTTTATGATTAATTTTTTGAACATAAAATATTATGATATATCACCCAAGAAATTGATTAATTTTATTATCCTCTATTTCTTTCTATAAATTACATGTTTTCCATTCATTTTACTCTATTTTGTACTCGATAGTCCTAAATAATTTCTTTAAGGAAAACTAACGTTATTTCTCTCTCTGATCGAAAATCATTTTTCTTCCATATCCATGTTTTATATAATGTCATCAATAATTAATATAATATTATACTATTATTATTTAATTTCATTGTTAAAAATTTATTAACTTTTAAAAAATGGTTTAAATTTAATCTTCTTATAGTTTTCTAAATGTGATGCTTTTAACTTTTTACCAAAAATGTGAAAGAATTCATGGTTTTAACAGAAATTAGATGAATTAAATTTCCCCCTATCATGATCACTAAATTATTTGAATATTATATTACAATGTGAGAATTTTATTATAAATGATATTTGTTTCATAATATTTTGGGAAAATTTTCTCATTTTAAAAAATTTATTTCAATGTATAAAAGGATATATTTCTCAAGAAATGTTCCAAGTTTTATTTGAAATCATTTATCTATCTAATATGATATAATTCAATGTTTACTAACCTTTAATGGGTATATAATGCAATAATACCATACTTATTCATTAATTGAATGGTTTATAAATATGATGAAAATATTTTTATAAAACTCATTCCATTTCTATAATTTATGTTATGATTAATCGATGAAATGAGTGTAAAAATAATTCATTTTTCATGGGTTATATCTGAATGAAACAATTATGAAACTCATTTCCCTTTCATTGGTCTTGATATTATGAATATATTTTTGATATTTTGTCACAAAAATGTGTTATTTTAGTTATATTATGAGTAGTTATGGAATTATATAACCCTGTAACTCATTAAGTAAATATAGATATCTCATGGGACATACAAGAGTGGAATGGGGAGTGAACCCAACTTGTTAAGGGACACTATCCACTATGATATTCTTGGGATTGAACCATGAAAACTATGACGATTTAGGGATTGAACCCATTCCATTATTCTAGTCTTCTAAATGACCATTGAATAATAATTAAATTATTTCTATGCTTATTTGTATTCCACAAATCTATGTCTTATCCCATTGTAATGATCTCATGGATCATATTCTTTGATTAATTTATTAATCATTATTTTTCACTACTAAGATTTATGATATGAATGAATATTATAATCTATGATATGTAGGGTATGATTTTAAAAAGTTATAATCATGTTATCATATCCTTATACACATATTATGTTGATATCTTCCTTCTTCACCCTTAATGAGTATTTTATCTTACCCTTTGTTATGTTTATTTTCCATAAGTCGTGAAGAAATGTATTAAGTATGATATGTCCTATAAGGGTGTTGTTTATGATGAAATAAGTTGTATATGATGCAGATATCTTATGAAGAAGTTGTTTATATATTCATGTTTCCAAATATATGATACCTATATGATTCTTGTGTGGATCGTTATGTTATATAATGAATAATCAACATTTAAGATGTGATATCAATGTTTGAATAGAATGGGTCACTATAGAGAATGATAAAACCAAATATGAAATATAAAAAAAAATATCCAATGTAAATAGTGCATGATTTAAAAAAACAAGATTGATTCATCAAAACCCCTTATGACTTGGGAAATGAATAGGGAAATTAAAAGTGAAACAGAGAATGTGTAATGAAACATCATATTCCATGAAATAAATGATTTATTTTGGTAAAGTAGGACAATTAGGTATTATATAAACCATATAAATTAATAATGGTTCATAATTATAAACATGTCTCAAATAAAGAATATTGAGATGAAAACCCCTTACCTTAGATTCTTGTTTGGTTAGAGGTGATCTATCCTCATTCCATAATTAAATAATCTGTTAAACCTACTCTTTAAAATGAAGGACCTAAAACTCTTTATTGTAATACTGGCTACCGAATTTTATGAAAGTTTTTTTGGGAATTAATTTGGGTAGGTATTTAATAGGAAACTAAAGTAAATATATGGATTTTTCTGGGTAGATGATGGGTCTATTTATAGGTAAACTTGAGTGGAAATTTCACAAATTCTCTTTCCTTAATGAATAATAAATTCAATTCATCCTGTAATGTGGATCTAAAGTGGAAAAATAATTAATATACCATAATGGGATTTCAATAATTGCATCATCCACTCATTTATATAAAACAAATTGTGATGTTTAACGACTTCATCCCATTATTTCAGCCTTCAACCTTAATTTAACTTTATCATGGTAACTAAATTTTAACCTACATAACATATTTTTGGACGAAAAATAAAATTAAAATTATAAGAAAATTTTTACATGTTGATTCCAAATATTAAATCCATTATATTGGATTAAATTTCAAAAAGTGATAAAAATTAACTTTAATGTAAGAATGTATAAAACATATTTTTAAGCATTAAAATAAAATTAATATTATTCATTATATAGTAATAATCAATTTATAGATGTTAAATTATTTTTTATATATATAAACAATACATTTCATTAAAATAATTCATTAATAGTGAAAATTTTCATTTATTTAAATTTAAAATAAAAAATATATAAAAATAAAATTCTTTTAAAAATAAAATATTTTTACATTAAATGATTTTATATTTATCTATAAAAAACTATAAATCAATGAATTAAATTTTATTAATTTCTATATATATAAATAATAGTTCTCAAAAAATATTATATTGAAAATATAATAAATTTAACATTTAATTAAAAATATATATTGTATAATAAAGAAATTATATTGAAATAAAATATTTTTTATTATCAATAAAGTTTTAAATTATTTTTCAGTATAGTTTTATAATTTTTAATATTATGTAATTAATTTATTTAAATAATCATTCTAATAATTTTATCAATACGTTTTGTTGATATAGATCTTTAAAAGTAATAAATTTAAAAAATCCATAATTAATAGAAATATTTTCTATAGAATAAATGGTATTTTATCAAATAAATTATTATATTTTAATTATATTCTAAAATAATATATTTTATTTCAAATTAATTAGTTATAATGAAAAATTATATTTTCAAAATTTAAATAAAATTTATATATGTTGACTTCATTCATATAATGAAAAACTTGTAAGATTTTTACATGTATTATACCCAATGGATATATACCCTTTAATAAAATTTGTATAATGTTTATATAATCCACTTTGAATCATATAAATTCATTACATTATAACCGCCCAAATTATACTTCTCAGACATGTGGTCTTTAATTTTGATGTTACACCCTTCTTTATTATTTCATGATATTCTTTCTCATTGCTAGTTTAGTTTCATTGACACTGATTCTCAAATAGAAAGTTGATCTAGATAATTTTTTAATTATAAATATATTATTAATATTTATTTATTCTTTCAAATTAATTTATACACATTTAATGAATTTGATTCTAATAAATAAAAAAAAATCAGTTTAAAATAATATTATTGTTTATAGATTCTTTAAAACACAACACTAGGCATTAAAAAAATTATGATATATTATAGAAATATTATAATTTAAATGTGGTCAATATAACCAAGTTTTCAAAATGATTATATTAATAGGAAAAATAACATTATGAAAAGGATTTATAATTTTTTGATATAATGTATTGATTAATAATAAATAAGCACTCAATTTTCAGTACCATCATTTTATTATTCAAAAATATGTTTTCTTAAATTTTGTTTTTATAAAATTTTGTGTTAATATATTATAATTAATTTCTTACACATTTATAAATTTTATTTTATAAAAATTATATAATTTTTTAAATCATTATTTCAAAAATATCTTAGGCTTACATTTTGGGAATTTTATGAAAATTCTAATGTATGGTTGAAAAGTGAAAATACAGAATGTTAAAAGAACACTTTATTTTATTTTATCGTATTTTCAAATCCCCATTTTTATTTGGATTGGTCTTAAAATTTAATTTGTTTTCTTTTGTTAAAAAATAAATTCATGACTTTTTTATCAATATTATACATTCTCTTGGTATAAAAAAATATAGGACTTAAAATGAAACTTTTCATAAAAATGTTTTTCTTCACATTTTTGGAGTTTATTTTAAAATTAAATTTTTACCTTTATAGAGACTATATAGTTTAAAATCAATTACATATTCTTAATCATCATAATTAATATTATTTAATATGTTTGACTTAATTTTTCGTCTTTATGAATTGTAACTATGATAATTAGTTATAACCATGGTAAAGTGTAAATCAGGTTAATTAATGTTAAATCTCATCTGAATATTATTTAAAATATCAGTAACACTTGTTAATTCCCCAACCAAAAAATCCTAGAGGATATTTATTATTTTATTACATTTTAATGATTATAAGAAATAAAATAATGAATAAAACATTAGTTTAACAGTTTTTGGAATGCCAGATTATATAAATGATACCCATATTACATTAGGAAATAGAAAATAAAACATGATACATAATAAAATGAAATTAACTAAATTCTTGATTTATTATTAAAATATTTCTTCTTCATAAACCAGGGAAATGAAACAAAACAACTTCGATCTTAAATACTCATTAATTAAAATTAAACTGGAATCAAAGATGAATTTAAGACAGTAAATCAACATGGTAAGGTAAATAACAGATAAAACCAACCATTAAAATAAACTAGATAAAGAATCATAAATATGGAAAGTTAATAAATTGAAACACATTATATTTGAAAACTAAACCAAGAATATAATGAATCTATAGATATTTTGATGCAAAAATCACATTGATAATAATAAAAAAATAATTCTCGATAAATGTAAAGATTAATTAGTGGATATCTTGTTTCACAGGAACATTATACCTTTTGAATCAAGATACATTTTCAATTATTATAATTTATCCAACATATCCATATCATGAGACTAAAAATTCATCTAGGGGAATTTATTAACCAATACCCAACGTATAGGGCTTTCCTTATATAGTCTCCAACCTGTGTATTGTAAGTCTAAATCATTCCTCATATATCAAATAATTGATTTAATTAAAATAATAATGTACCTAATCAAAATATATCCATATTTACGATAATATATGGATTTATCAATAATTCTTTAGTGGAGGATAATTGATAATAAGGGTTGTTGATGTTGATGAATGGAAATACCCTTGAAATATTATTAAAACATTCTTAAGGAAAATAACCTTTAAAAATTCCAAAGTGTCCCACACCACTTTGAAAATTTTGAATCATAATCCCCATAAATGAAATGATATAAAATGGAACTTAAATACCATAAATATAAAATAATTCAATATATAATATATATAAATTGGTATTAGATACACCACACAAATAACTATGTGATGAATAATTTCATTTGACTCATGGAATGAAAAGTGAGACAAAAATCCATTACATATTGTTTCCTTTTTGACAGTCATCATTTAACCTCATGTATAATGGTTTTAATAGTGTTACTAAAATATTATATAACCACATTAATATTTATTTTATAATAAATTATCATCTTATAATATATTGTTACATGTTTGTTCACATTCTTTCATTATTTCCACTATTTCAGTTGTTAGGTGCCTAGTTTCTTGAGTGAGTTTTGACTTTTTATTAGTTGTTCATATTAACTAGATCATGATTTAATCATCTAAATAATTTAAAAAATTATTTTATTATCATATATATTCATTAAATATGTATTTATAATAATCCATAATTTTAGGAGATAAGAAATGAAATGAACTGTTCTATGAGACGGTAGGTCATTTGTACGCATGAACGCTACTTTAATTTATTTTTTATATTAAACAAGTCATAAGTAAATTATAAATATGTATATTATAAATCCAGTATTATATTAATGACTTTTATTTCCCAATTCTTTATTAAAACCATCCTTAATATGTTCCACATACAGCATGAACAAATCACATCACTTTGAGGAGGAGCTAGTTTACACTTCCACAAACAGTGTTATAGTATTTACACAAAATTAAATGTATAAAGTAATGTGTTACAAAAAAAATAAAGAAGAATAAATATATAATAAATATCATATATATCGTATATAAATATATTTTGCATCATAATTCCCACATTCAGAGGCAGTAAAGGAAAACAGACAACTTCGCTTCTTGAGGTAGTAGTTCTCTATACATAATAATGGTATGTCTATTACCCATTATATGGATGTGTGTGTAATTTAAGGTCAAAACCATAACAAAGAAACATCATAGTATACTAATGATGCTGTTTTTTTATATAATCACATAAAAAGAAGAGTTTAAAGGTGTAGAATGGAAATAAAACTAAAGAGCTTGAGGAAATTTATTACCTCTTCTTTGCATAACTCCTTTTTTTCACCAAAGGGCTCCATTTAAAGTATTTCTGAACTATATTAGGCTTATAAGAAGGTTTTAGGTATTTTAAGAAGATATTTGGGTTGATCTTTTTTTATACAAAGTTTCTTGATAGCTCTGAGGATGTGGGAGAATAGGAAACCTTTTCATATTGGAGGATTAGTGGCACACTTGTAAATTTTGGAAAAGGGAATTCCACCCACGTTTTTCCCATTTCAACTGGCTATAATAATGTAAAAATGTCCATAAAATGGATTATATGGTATAAATATGGCCAAAAAATGGTTTTTTGACAAGTTTCTAGGTCATTTGTTCCCTTATATTTAAGGTTTAGTCCTTTGTTAAGATTAATTTCACCTTAATCATTGTAATTAATTTTTATTACTTCCACTAAACTTTTTTATTATAAAATAATTTGATCTTATTATAAATTATAAATTATTATGATTACAAATATTTAATCCATTTTTCTAATATCTAATCACATTAGGGGTAAAAATTAATTGAAATTTAATCATGTAGACCGAACAACAATGTGGGTTTTTAAAGTAAAAACGTTCAAATGTTTAGTAAATTTTTATATCCAATTTCATAGTGAAATTTATTCTAATGACATAAATTGAATTCATTGATCATGAATTAATCTAATAAAACTATAAAACCATTTTAAAATATAATTTAACTTTATAAATAAATTAGACTAAAAATTTTGAATTAAATTTAATTACTTTTCACTATATATTAAAAATGAAACATTACAGAAAAATACCAAGAATTAAACCTAACCTAATTTTTATGTTAAAATTTAAAATATTAAGTTTATTGTTATTTATATAATTGATAAAAGTTTCAAAAATAGGATTTAAAAAATGTTCTCCATTAAAAGATGATAAAAATACCTTTATAAAAATATATGTTTTTATGCATAAAATTTTGTTTTTTATTATCTTATGCCTATAAAATCTATTTGATGAATATAAAAAAAATTGATTGAATAAATAATATGTATATCACATTAATATCACTCACTAATTGTAATTAATTTAATTTATTTGGGTAAAACTTATTTGTATGCATAAAAATAGTTTTCTATTAAAATATTCTATTTATATACGATTGGTTCTTATATTCGTCTCTAATTAATTTGTATCCAAATAATTCATTTTATATTTTTTTAAAGAATATATTTTCATAAGTTATTTAATATTAATCTTAACCACTAGTTTAATGGCTAGGTTATGACTTATTATATTAAATAATAATATTTTAATAATATATTGTTCTTCGGTTATAATTTGGTCTTATGTGTAATGTATGCTATCGAACAAATTCATTATTGGATATAAGAACAGATAACAAAGTTTTTTAATGAATTTCCATTTATAGTATAGTTTCTTGAATGGCCTGAATTTCTTCTTTTTATTGATTTTTGACAAACCCCCTTATAAGGGATGAGGGAGAACCCTAACAAGGACCATACGATCAGAGATTACAAGACTCGTAGGTCATAGGAAATATACAGAAAATACTTGGAACTCCTCCTCCCAACTACTTCATCGTGATATCACCTCTCCACCTTCACATGGTTGTTCGACTTGGCTTCCCCTGCAAGCACAATCAAGTCTTGATGGCAATGTCATAACCTCTCATTCTCAAAAATCTTCTTAGCTTCGGCTCCGATCTAGTTGCCTTACATGAATCCCCATCTGTAGTCTTCTCTTTGTAGAGTCTGTCCAATAATTTTGGTATAATTTTAGGTGGCTCGATGGCCTTAAGGTGTCAAGAAGGCCTTGAGGTGGCCCCAAGGCCATGAGATGGCCTAAAATCATTACTAGCCTGATGGCCTTTGGTCGCCTGAAGGTCTTAAAGGACCCGAGGCCCAAACCGGTTGCCCGAAAGTCCAAATGGATTAATAGTGCTGATAGCAATAGTACCGAATAGTTCCTGCTATATTGCTCGCTATAGTATTGCTACAGTAACCCAAACATACTTCTTCGCCGGGTTTTGAACCCAGGTCTCTTGGATGAACTTTTTGATTCCTCACCAACTAGGCAAAGGCTCTTTTGAAGTTATATGATAGTTTGAATTAATTAAAAATAGAAATAATATTGCAATGTTTTGATTGGTGTTTTAAGTCATACATTCTATCAAATATAATGTTCATACATTATAATTTTGGGGTGTCATATTCTCCCCATCTTAATTAAATTGTGACCTCCTAATTTAAAATTGATCTCGGTGATCAAGGGTTTAAAATACTATTAAAAATACCACATCATAAATAGAGTTAATAAACTATCTTCTTAATAAGAAGGAAATTGAAATACAACGGCCACAAAACTAGGTTTCCTAGTATGAGAACAGATGTGTTGAATGGAAACATGGATACGGAAGAAAAAAATAAAAAAATAAAGTTCTGATGGGGAGTGATAGAGAACACGTTCAGCTTAAAGTTGATGAACACAAAGCCTAAAACCATTATTATGTAAATGGTCATTGATATCATCAAAAAAGATTATAAAAGGACAAATTTTTTTTTCAAGATCATTTTTCATATAGTTGAGGAATTATTTCACTCTATATATGTAAATATATGTTTCTATTTCATAAACAAAATCTTATCCTTTAGTTGTTTCTTAAACTATTTCTACTTAAACTATTACCACAAGTCGTATCATAGGGTAATGTAATACATAAATCCTTAAAATATCATATAAAGATAAACTTAAACCATTTATAAATGATTAAATTTTCAAAAATATTATCATCCCACACTTTGGATGGAAGGTCACTAAATTTCCAAAATTAACTTATCATTGTCCATCAGTCATCATGAACTATCTCCTTAATCATACTGAATATGTGAACACCTAAATCATTTATTCTCTTAAAATATGATAATAACTTTAATTTCTATAATACTTTATTGGGAACATTGATTATTCCTTATTCCTTGATTAAAACACAAGTTATTGGATATATTCCATAAATCCAAAAGTGTTGTAAAGTCTGTCAATGATATCATAAACCAATTTGTCAATAAATCATTAATTAGTTCGAGGGTATTCAACACATATCCAAATAAATCATTTATTTATCCAAATATAACTATCTTAACATTAGGACCATATTATTGGTTGTCTTTCCTACAACTAGTTGTTTTCCAAAAAAATTACTTTCTACTGAAAAACTATTAATCATCCCATTTAGAATAATATGTCAAATCCTTAATGGAGAAGTATGGTAGTACAATCCTTTCATATTTCATAAATAACATGATGATAACATCATAAAAAATAATTTTAAAACATATTTCTTAGATCCAAATACATAATTACATTAATCATTCCATGTCATTTGTGTTAATAACATATCCTTGACCTTGACGCCTTAGCTTCTTTTGAGGTGTATTCCCATTACTCTTATGGAATTTGTTTTCACAGTTCCCAATATCATTGTAGTTGTAACAATGAATAGTGGTTTTTTCCTTCTTCCCTTTTAATTATTTTTCCTCATTATCCTTTTATCTACACTTATAAGAAACAACAAATCCTTTCAAGAATTTACTAGATAGATTCTTTCCATAATTATCACATGTGGTAAAATCCTTATTTCCTATATTCCCCTTAACTATTATTTTATCTTCTCTTATCTTCCTATCCTACTTCCCTTTGAAGAAATAGAACGTATATAATTTTTTCTATTTCTTGATAGAACATAAAACTATATCATCATATGAAGAAAATGTTTGAGACACCACTTCCCTTCAGATACTTGGCTGACGTCCTTCAAAGAAATGATCAATCTTGAATTATGTGTTTTGTATGAAGTCTATATCGTATCTTATTAACTTGGTAGAGGTATCTTCATACTCTACAACACTTTCTTCCTTATTTTAATTTAAACTAAGGAACTTTCTATTCATCTTATTTTTTTTCTCACGATGGAAGAATTTGTTGAATAGTTTCTCCTTATAATTTATTTATACCATTAGTTCTATTTCTTCTTCATCTCTAGTATTCTGGATCAATGACCACCATTGATCTGCATCATCATTCATACAATATACTATAAGTGTAAACTTTTCCATTTCACACCATCCCAATTCCATTAATATATTCTCTACATAATTAATCCACTACTTAGGTGCCATTAGATGAGTAGTACCACTAAATGATCAGGGCCACTATTGCATACATTAATCCAAAATTGAAGAATATTATTGTGTAAAGGGTTTCTCCATATGGTAAAGGTAATGTATCATAACCTGACTAAGATAACCAAATATTTTGATAATTTTCTATTTTATAATACCAGCTATATTAGTTTCTTTATTAGGGAAATGTCTATATTTTCCATAAGTATTGATACCATTCTTCCTTCCACAGGGCATTTCTAAATAATGTAATATAATGGATCTGATCATGACATTATGTAACGTAATGTGTAGTACAAAAACTATTGAAACACTAATCAAAAATTGAATGTGTTTTACATAACAAATATCATAATAATAATAATGGTTTCTTTGAGGATATACTTATATTCAAATCCTTCATAATGGACTGTAAATAAAATTGGAACTATGTTATGTTTATCACCTAGGAGTTTCAAACCGGTTGCATTGTAATGTAATGTAAAACAAAAGAAATGGTGAATTTATTAGAGTAAATCAAAATGTAAATTTAAATAACTGATAACACGTACCATTAAAATAAACTAGATAAGACATAATCAATATATAAAGGTAATAAACTAAAACACATGAAATTAAACAAATAAACTAAGAATAAAATGAATCCATATATATTTCAACACAGAAATATCATGGATAATAATAATAACTAAATTTTCAAAAGAGTAAATTCTTAATTACTGGATGTCATGTTTTGTAGGCACATAATACCTTTACCATCAAGAGACAGCTTAAACAGTTATGATTTGGCCAACTAATTCATATCATTATACTACTGATGCCTTTATGGGATTTCATTAACCAATCCCTAACCCATATAAATTGCCTTAAACAGTCTCCAACATGTGTATTTAATTTCCAAAACATTCCTCATATATTGAATAATCGATATAATTTGAAAACAATATTCCTTATCAAAATGTATCTGTATTGAATAAAAGATTCTTGATTTTCAATAATTCCTCAGTGGAGGACAAGTGAAAATAAGTTTTTTTGATGTTGATGAATGGAAATATCCTTGAAATATAATTAAAACATTCTTGATAAAAATAATATTTAAATATTCCAAAATGTCACAGACCACATTGAAAACATTTGAATCCTAATCCTTATGAATGATATAATATCAAATTAAAATTCAAATATGAAAAAGATAAAAGATTTCATTATATAATATATATAAATGTTCATTAGATACACAACACAAATATTTAAGTGATTAATAATGGTGTATGCCTCAGGGAATGAAAACTGAGATAATAATCCCTTACCTTGAGTTTTATTTTGGGTGATCATCCTTTAACTTTTAGAATAATAGTTTTAATAGTATTGATAAATTATTATATTAATATATTAATATTTATTTTTTCATATATGAAAAACTTATAATATCTTGGTACCCATTTTTTGGCATTCTTTCATTATTTTTACTATTTTGGGTGTTAATTGCCTAGTATCTCTAGAATGTTTTGACTTGTTATTTGTTGTTACTATTACTTAGATAATTATTTAGTCATATAAATATTGTAAAGAATGATGTAATTATCATATATATTCATTAAATATGTATTTATATTAATAAATATTATTTTTTGATAAGAATTGAAATGCATCGTTCATTGAGACGGCATGTCATTTGTACGCATGAACGCCAATTTCATTTTTTCATATTAAAATATTACTAAGTAAATGATAAATATATATATTATAACTTCAGTATAATATTAATTTACTATATTTGACATAGGTTTATTAATATATTTCTTAATTTATTCCATGTATAGTGTGAATGAATCACACCGCTTTAAGGAGGCGATAATCCACACTTCCCCAAACGATGTTATCATATTTAAATAAAATTGAAAGTATAAATGTATCAATTTTAAAAGAATTAAAAATTTATAAATGAATAATAAATATCATATATATAATATTTAAATAATGTTTCTATCATAATTTTCACCATGAGAGACGTTAAAATAAAAAAATTCAACTTCGCTTCATGAGGTGGTAGTTCTCCGTACACAAGAACTATAAGTTCATTACCCATTGGTTGAAGTGTGCATAAGTTCAGGTATAAAAATTAACATAAAACATTAATAGTATATTAGGATACATATTATTTATATAATCATGTAATAAGTATATTTTAGTGGTAGATAATAGAAAATAAAAATAAAGAACTTGAGGAAAGATGTTACCTATTCTTTGGTTAACTTTTTTCAGTTTGGACCAAGGGGCCTCCTTAGATAGATTTCTAACCATGTTGAGGCATATATAAAGAGGGGAGAGAAGTTTAGGATCTATTTTGGAAGATTTTAGTTTATCCAAAGTGTAGTTAGAGGTGTTAGGAAGTGGGAGGAGAGGAAGACATTTTATAGTGGAGGAGGAGTGACACTCATATAAATTTTGGAAAACCGAATTCCTCCTATTTTTTTCCTCTAAAAGTGGAACTAATAATGGAAAAAATAGTATATAAAATTTATTTAAGGATCCAAATATAGCCATGCAATGGATTATGGAAATTTTTCCTGGTCATTTGGTAGCTTAAGATTAATGTTTACTCCCTTGTTATGATTAATTTCACCATAATCATTTTAAACAATTTTAATTACTTCCACAAATATGTTTGGTCAAAACTGAGTTGAACCAATTATAAATTATAAATTACAATTATTCCAAATATTTAATTAATTTGTCTAAATTCCAATTATATAAATGGAAAAAATAATTTAAATGTAATCTTACAGATGTGATGATAATGCAGGTTTTTAAAATAAAAAGGTTCAAAAGTTTGCTAAGTTTTTATATCCAATTTCAAAGTGAAATTGATTATAAATAAATAAGTTTGATTAATTGATAAAAAAAATATAATTAAACTTTAAAACCATTTAAAAATATAATTTAACCTCGTAAATAAATTAGACAAAAAAGTATTTTTGAATTAAAATTCATTATGTTTCATTATTCACTAAAAATTAAACTTTATGGAAAAATACCAAACATTCAACATAACATAATTTTTATGTTCCTCTTTCAAATTTTATATTTACTTTTACATATAATTTTAAAAAAAATTCTTAAAATTAGATTCAAAATATGGTCTTTATTAAAAATTAGTAAAACTACCTTTATAAAAATATAGGTTTTATGCATAAAATTGGGTTTACCCATATCTTATACATATCAAATCTATTGAGTTAACATCAAAATTATATAATTTAATATAATATATATATATATATATCACATTACTATCACTCTCTAATTGTAATTTATTTAATTTATTAGGGTAAAATAGCTTTGTGGATATAGAAATAGTTTTCTATAAAAATATTCATTTTATATTCGATTCATTCCTAAATTCATTTCTAGTTATTTTTTACCAATGATTTCATTATATATTTTTTAAAACAATATATTTTAATAATTTAGTTAATACTAATCAAAAATTCTAATATAATATCTTGGTTAAGTCTTTTTATATTAAATAACAATATTTTAATAATATATTGTTGTTCAGTTAAAACATGGTCTTGCATGTAATGCAAGCTATCGAACAAGGTTATTCTTTCATGTAAAGAAATATAACTTATTTTTTAATGAATTATATGCTATATGATAGTATTAATTTAGTAAAAATATAGATTATATTATAATTCCATGGGATATTATATTCCCTTGCGCACTTGGCATTGTGCTACATAAATGTTATCGAATACAATGCCATTAATTTAGAATATTGGGGTGTCACAACTTTCCTTTACCCTATTGTATGAGTTTAATTTTTCCATAATCACAATTTTCAGATTTATGGAAACTTTTGTTATTTTTTCTTTTATAATGACCAATATAATAGTTAAGGTAATGAAAAATATAATATTTAACTCTTGATTTCAAATTTATGTTATATGTTAACATAAGTATAAAATTTAGTATCAAAAGAATTTTAAATCTCTATTTCATATTAATGAAATTTTTTTCATGATGGTAATTTATTTATAATTTTTAGCGATTATATAATTACTTTAAATGCTTATATAAAGCCGATATAGTGCTGGTACAAGTAGTGTAAAATCAAAGTAAATAGTTTTAAAAACATTAAAAGTAATATATTTGGGACGAATTTTGGCTCAAAAATAATTTTATAAGTAAAGAATTATTATTTATGTTAAAATGGATTATATTATAATTCCATTTTTTTCTTGAATCCTTTTAATTCGACATTTTTGTATAATTCATAAAAATAATAATAATAGTATTTTATTATGATTAATATTTTATTAAACAATTTGAAAATCATAAAAATCCTCCAAGGGGACAAGTATGATTATAAATGGTGTAAAATATCATCCCTTTCCATTTATGATCTAGTTGTTACATTATATGTAAAATTATTACCTTTTATGATTAAAAGGGTATTTATTATGGTTAAGGTTAAAATTGGTGGACAAAGTAGTTAGAAAAAATTATATGGATTAAAATACAAATTAAACTAGAAAACATATTATTGATCGAATGTATTTATACAATATAATATCATAGATTCTAAGTTATTTCAACATTATTCTACTTTCACATGAAAATTAATTTATTATGTTCCAATCTTTTTATTAATTCCTTGTGTGTCCTTTCTTTCACTATAAAGGGACACACATCCTCTCTCTTCATTACACAACATCAAGTTACCTAGCTTGACCAATCCCTTCCCAATACTCTTTCTAGATTCCATATCCCCTAATTATAGTTTCTTTTCCTCTTAAATACCCATTCTATTAGTCTTTAAGAATTGGTCTAAAGGAGTTATACAGTAGAAGAGGTAATTATTTTAACCTACTCTTTAAAATTTATTTCTTCTTACACGTCCTTGAAATATATAATAACCATCCCAAAATAATGCTTCAGTATCGAAACTAGAAAAATTACCAACTACTACACATCTTTTCAATAGATTATTAAAATCATGTCAATAGGTTATTAACTACCAAGGTTTATACAAAACTATTGAACCCCTTACATTTTAATCCCCTCCTAATTGACCATTCCACCTTATCCCATCATGATCAAGATACATCCCTCCATAATATCCCCTTTTTATTGATCCCTCCACCTTAACCCCTTGATCAATATCTCCAAACATGCGTCAAATATTTTTTTCCCATATCCTCTTCCCCACTACCCCTATCTCATCCCCGGTTCCCACGTCCTCCTCCCTGCCACCCCTCCCTACCTTTCATCGTTGTCCATGTTTTCATCTACAACAATACATCCCTAGCTCTATATCTAAATCCCCATCTACCTTCACCACTAACCCTTACTCTTTTCGATAACTTTAAATTTCCCTGAACACTTTTATTAAGCTTTCATCTTCCATTGGAAATCTAAAAACTGTTAATCAATCCGATCCATCCACTTTGACTTTGGTATACTCTCTATGGCCACATGGGTTCGGTTAATTCTCTATATTTATACATCTATACACATAAACCCTAACTAATATGGGTTCCATATGTGAAATATATTTTCAATTTTCCAACACCATCTATTTTCACATCTATTTCATTACTACATCAACCCCCTATATTCCATATCTAAATTATTTGATCTCATGCACTATTTTCCGAACAGTTTCATGTAATGTTTTTTCCTACATCAAATTGGATTCTCTAAGAGTGTATCTTGTGTCCATTTATAGTTCATGGGATTTTCAATAAATAAATTCCCTTTCATTGGTATATATCAATTTATCTCCCAGATTCGAATGCTCACAGAATTGAAATATTCTGTAATAATAATTTATCATTCGTTATTTTCCTTCCATAAATCTTTTTGTTTCACATGAACTGTGTACCACCACTCCTTTAATACCATCTCATAATAGTCACCCTTATATTTTTTTCCACCATCTCTTTGTTTTCAATTTTCTCTTATTTCTAATTATCAATTATGTGATTAATGTTTATACTATTTCTCTTTTAACCAAAGTACATTATGTCTATATGTTCTATTAATAGTCATGACATTAAATAAATAAATTGGAATTAATTGTGTCAATATATTTCGAGCTTGAATATAATGAATTCACCATTAACTCAAAAAATAGTCTCCTCCAAAATTGTTCCATTATTTCAGTTTTTCAATGACATTTGATTATTGTATTTAATTCAATAAAGAATGAAAATATTTCCATTTTGTCTAGTATCATTTATTCAAAAGATTCTCTATTTCTTCTGAAACAAATATTTGAATCTTTTAAATTTGGAAAATTCATTCTGAAAAATTGTTTCGGTGTTCATTTCCACCATATATTACTAGTATATTTTTAGTATGATATTTTATTACACATTAATGTGATATTAATGAAATAATATATCTAACCCATTTATAAATTTTACTTTTTCATTATCATTCAAACATTTTAAGTAGTTTCTCTCATAATGTAACAAATTAATATATATGGACCATTCTCATAATTCAATTTTCTATTTCTTTTTTAAAGATATCATTTACAAAAATTTTAATTTCCATATTCATTTAACAGTTCCTTAAATTATTTTATTTCCAATATTTTATTATTTTATTTCACTATTTGTACCATATATAGAGTTATTTTGGTGATTCTTATTTTTAATTATCTAGCATAATTTTAGACCATGTTTTCAAGGAATATTATTTTATCCTATTGAAATGTAACTAATATCATTTTTAATATTATTTTGATAAATATAAATTTCCCTATTTAATATTATGTTATTTTTACCATTCCTATCTCAAAACTCCAATGTTTAATCCAATATATGTGTTCACTCTCCAATAATATTTTACATTTTATTACATGTCACAGTTTTTGATATATTCTGATATAGGGAATAAATTAAGTTTCTTTTATTATATTATTTAATATTTTCTATAATTACACTTTAATTTTTTTATATCCTTCTCAACATTATTATACATATTCAATATCATTTTGTCATCTTATTTTCAATTAGGATGTTTTTTTCTCACAGAACATGATGGATATGTTACTCTATAAATATATCATAACCACTCATGTGGTAAAAAACTCTTTTCTCAAATATTATAGTAAAACTCTATACTAATTATACAATTCATCAACAATAGTATAAATAGAAGTTAACATATAAAATATATTAAAACTTATTAATGTAACATGTAACTCTTTTTGTGCATGTATATTGAATTTAGGCATTATTACACCTCTTCTAAAACTAGAATAATGATGTTACTATTATTCATAAAACCATGACTTCAAGGATTATTCTTATAGTCTTGTAAAATTAATTTAAATTATAATTTCATATATTATAATGTCATAATATTCACAAAATTTGGTTTCATATCCACTTTTCAAATCTATTCATCATTTCCAACAACAAATAACCACTCTCATCACGCATGACTCCACATATAGTATCCATATCTACCATATTCATGTCTATATTTCTCCCCATAACATAAAGTATACATTTATGTATCTTCTTTTGTTTTTAATTTCTTTATACCACTATATTTTTCTTCTAAATCATCAGCACTAATTGTCAAAACAACCAATGTTTTGGTTTCAATGCACATCATTATCTTATTATCAATGAAAAATAGTGGATATGAATCAAAAATATGGTCTTCAGTTTTCATAGAAGAAATACAAAATAAAAGCACCTAAAAAATTGAACAATATCTGAAATCCTTATAAATTTATATATGTATGGAACAAAGATTAATCCCCATTCTTCTCTACAGATATATCTATTTTTTATTTATAATTATATGTGGAATTTTGTGGGGAATCTCTCTATATTTTTTCCCACATTTCTATGAAATACTTAAAATATTTATAAATAATCACAAATCACTATGGAACACCATGAATTAAAGAATGATGATTATTAAATATTGGATATGAAAATAAAGGGATCAATAGTGATAATTAAGTAACATCATTAAATCTACTGAGTGATTACCTGGGGCTAACGATATTCTTTACACTATGAAAATGTAAAATTTTACCTATTCATTTTTACCTCTGGGTAATAAAACTAATATTGTTTTTTTATAAAAAAAATTTAAAACACATATTGATTTTCCCTTACCGAGTTAAATTATATGTGATGAAATACTTTAAACTATTGATTGTGTGTTTTGTATTTAGTATGCTTCTTTGAGTGTTACGTCAACCTTGATTTTATATTTAAATTTCATTTAATTTGTTGAGTGTTTGAGTATATTTACTCTCAATCTTATATTTTTATTCATATGTAGCTAATCACTTTGATAATTTATCAAAAGAAAATAGATTTAGTGTACTTTACTATTAGTCATCATCTTCTAAAATAGTATAAGTGGAGTATATTATGATTTTAGGCTATATAGTTTGTGAAATATATTGAGAAAAATCCTTATATACAATAAATAAATTATTTTCATAGGTTTCTATGAATTGATTTAAACATTAATATTGAATTCGTTAATAAATATAAAATTTATTTCTATTATATGTTTTTAATTTTTAGAGATTATTTTTATTTTAATAAATGAAATATTGTTTTCAAAATATTATTGAAGCCTGATTATGATAATATAACTCTTATGTACATGTATAATAAATCTTAATTATCTCTTTACTAATCTTGGTAATCATTACAATGGTATTTTCTATTTTTATGCATTTAAATTTAATTGGTATTTTCGGTGCTCTTATATAATTTTTTAACGAATATTATATAATTGTAAAATTTTGGGAGCTTCCATGGATAATCTCATCAAGGTGTTACAACAATATGTTACTATTATTCATGTTTAATTAATTATTCTTACTCAATATCAGTAAGTGGAATTCCCATATCTAATTTCAATAAGCATGTATAGCTACGTACACCTCACAATGCACACACGCACATAAATCTCTTTATTAGTATAGTGTTCTGTAAAATATTAATGAACCAATAAAATATATCTGTTGAAATTAAAAGGTAGGAAAATCCATACAAGTTTCTAGTGTGTGTAGGGTCACTTCATGGGTTTGAGCTGATGTAAGAGTCTATATAGGTGATGCTAAATTTTTAGACTAACAAGGTATAATTATAGAATAAGTTGAATGATTTTCCCTGATAGTGATACCTATTCATGTGAGTGATTATTTATCATGAATACATAGAGGAATTAGATGGAAAATATTCTTACAAATAGACTAGGGATAGTCCTTTATTCACTCATGGTAGAATACTCCTTCTCATAGACAAAGTACAAATTCATATGCCAATTTAAAAAATCCTCAAGAATATACATACCAGAGTGGAAATGGGATAATATCACGATGAACTTTGTCATTGGACTACCAAATTATCCTATAAGGAATAATGCAATATGGTTCATTGTTGATCATATTACCCAGTCAGCACATTTTCTTTCTATAAGGGATGATTTACCACTTGAACTTCTAGAAACACTATATATTGATGACATTGTGAGACTTCATGGAGTACCCATATCGATTGTTTCTGATCATGATCCACGTTTTACATCAAGATTCTCGAAAATTCTTTAGAATTCCCTGGATACTAAACATCATTTGAGCATTGTCTACCCCCCCAAACTGATGGACAATCAGAATGGACTATTCAAACCTTAGAAGAAATGTTGAGGTCTTTCTCACTTGACTTTCAGGGTATGTGGGATCAATATTTACCTCTTGTGGAATTTTCCTATATCAATAGATTCCATTAAAGTATTCTAATGGAACCATAAAAAGCGTTATATGGAAAGAGATGTCGCACACCAACCTGTTGGGATGATGTTGGTGAAATAAAACTTACAGCCCTAGAACTGGTGTAGGAAACGATGGAAAATGTGAAGGTAATCCAAAACCACATCAAAGCAGCTCAAAGTTGGCAGAAGAGCTATGATGTCAACCGAAGGATTTTGAATTTTAGGTAGGATATCATGTTTTCTTGAAGGTATCTCCATGGAAGGGAGTTATACATTTTGGTAAGAGAGGTAAATTGAGTCCCAAGTACATAGGACCTTTCGAAATTCTAGAACGAAATGGGGCTGTAGCTTATCATTTGGCAATGCCGCCAAATCTCTCCAAAGTTCACTATGTGTTCCAGGTATCACTATTGCGAAAATACATGCCTGACCCAATGCATGTACTCACCTATGAGGAATTAGAATTGCAACCCGATCTATCTTATTGTGAAGAGCCTTTCAAGATTATTTATACAAGAGAACAAGTGCGGAGAAACCGGACAACTCATCTAGTAAAAGTTCTATGGAGAAACCATAAGATGGAAGAGGCAACATGGGAATCTGAGGAACTTATGATGAAAAACCACCCAATTCTTTTTATGCAGTAATATTCTAGAAATTTCGAGGAAGAAATTATTTGAATGAGGGGAGAATGTAACACCCCAAGCTTCCACAATACGCTTCTCTTTGAATAATACAGTATCATGTGTTTTACATAACTTCGAGTTTTAACACACACCAAAACAAACCAAACTATCCATTAGGAATTGTAATACCCAATTTTTGAAATTTTATAAATTTTATCTTTCAAAATGGACTTCATTTTTGGATTTGGACCATCGAAATTAGCTTAGAGTTGAAAAGGATCCTATATACATAAATCCTCAAGAATATGATAAGTATTTATAATTCATCGATGTTTACTGGTAATTTCATTCAGTCTACATTAATGTTTCATTATTTTCTTCACATCTTATTAATACAACAACCATTTGATAATTTTCCTACTAATAATTTGTAATAATGATGACATGATTTAGGAATAGGTAATATTATTCTAAAACCAATAATCTTTCATATATCATAATAAATATTACTTTCATTCGCTTTATAAAAAAGCATTAAAAACAAATATTGATACAAATTCAATGAAATAATAATTTTTATCTGATTAAAACTCATTATTATTGATAAAAATTTCATATAACTAATTATATAGTTAATATTAATATTATATAAAATTAATTATGTAATTAAAAATGTGCTTAAATGCATTGAATATTTTTCTAAAAATTCACTATGCATTAAAATTTTTCACTTTTGTTAAACATTACAAAATAAAAAAATCATAATTTTTATTTGGTATATATTTAAATATTTCTAAAAATATCTTTCAATAAAAAAATTACACTTTAATTCTATTTAATACACTTACAAGAATAATATGCCTTAATTTAATGTACTATCAATTTAATGTGGTGTCTACTTAAATTTTTAGTCAGTATTTCATCATTGAGTAAATTTTATTAAGAACTATATTTTCTATTTATTTCCAATTAAATTTATTCCAAATACCATCATCTTAAATTTTTTATTAGTATTTTATTATAATTAGATACCCATAAATTTATTTTTATACCTCTCTAACTAAATTCATATTCTTTATCATCATTTTTTCAATTACAATAACCAACATCCAAGTTTCTTATACAATATAGGTCGTGGGTAGTTTCTTGTTGCATAAATAACACAACATACTCCTCAACTATGATGCTCACTTCTGAATATTTTGTTATAGTTCTTGATACACATCATTGGTGTGTATTTTTTTTATATAACATCATACACATTATTTGGGTTTGTTTTCCATTAATATAGATAAAAGTGAAGTATGCATCAATCCAAATAATTAAAAAAATTAATATACATAGTTGATATAATATATAATAGATTACTGTCAATACAGATTAATGTAAATGTACTGAATAAAGATAATATATTCAAAAGATCCAAAAAATATTTGGTTTCTTCAGAAATTCATTTATAATATTTTTATGGTGCATGGTATATTATAGTCATAAATTTTTTTGGGGCATACTATATTCTAGTTTGTAGTCATAATATTTATGTGGTGTATACTATATTGATTGTTATTAAGTTTTATCATAAACTGTAATTATTACAAAAAATATAATCAATGCATTATAAAAATGTTTGGATGCTTTTTGATTAAACTGTCATATTATTTCTATGGCCCATACTATATTTCATGATCATACAGATCCATGGAAATATATAAAACTATAGTTAAAAACATTTCAGGTTTTGATGACTACAAAATTTATTTTTCTATGTTTTGAGTGTAACTATTAGATCGTGATGATAATGGATATATCTTCATCATTATATTTGGTAAACTAATCATGTAATCCCTATAAAAAAGACTTAGAGCTAATAGATATTATTAATCAGGTATGTCACATATATCATATATATTATATGTTTCTTTAATTTTTTCTTTTTCATTCATATTAGGTTTTATATTCGAACTTATTTGGTTAAAACTGGTTAAGAAAATTTCCATTTTAGAGACTAAGAGTCAATATCCTCTATGACCCTGTTGAAGCCACAAGGGAAATATTTCAATAATTTATAGAGAAATGTAAAACTCTAAACACTTATACCATCATATCATAACTGAGCTGGTTATAATTCAACAACCTATCTCTAAATTTCTATAATGTATAGATAATGAAATGGGAACTCATTTCACACCAAAATCTTTATAATTTCATCTAATTAGAAGACTGATAAGAATAAACTGGGTTTTAACTATGAAATATATAATGACACCCTAGAAACTCAACCATGCGTAGTGAATAATGGATATCAGTGCATCATTTAGAACCACACAAAAAAAATTAATTTCATGGAAAACATGGAAATCATAAATATTTATAAGGAAGATATCACTCTACAATAAAACCTTAAAGAACCGTGATTGATTGTACCATGATAAATCATGGTTTAGTGTAATATTTGATTATAAAATAAAAAAGTGTAGATAAACATAATGGAACCAAATATTCATAGGTTCACTCCAAACAACAAGCCTTCCCACAAGCTATAAAGTGAAAAAATTCCTTGCTAAAATTAAATTTTGATGGATCATCCCACAATGCAACACTTTAGATAAAATTATATAAAAAATTAATGTGTAGGAAACCTACATATCTTTATATCATCACTAATGGTGTCACATAATAAAATTTTAAATTCATTTAAATTCCAAACATAAACCCTAGTTTACATCCTAAGCTCCATCCCCTCCCCTTGTCACGGTTCCACCACCAAGCCACCCAATCCTCAAATAAATCCACCACTAATACCTTGATTTAAATGTGAATCCCCTACAAAATTTACATGAATGGATTCATATCCTTATCATATTCTATTCACATCCATTTATTGCATCAAATCCCAAACCACACCCCAAAACCCCCAATATCCCATCAAACTATTACCTCCATTATCAAACAAGAAAAAAAATTTGATAACAATTAACCTAAACCATATCTAATACATAACTTCTTACCCTATCTATGTATCATAAAAATAGTTGACCATAATTCCAAATAAAAATGACCACCACCTAAAACAAACCAAGAAGATATTGTTTAAACACACAAAATTTTGCAATACCATCCTTCCCAACCACCACCCAATATATCCTATATATAATCCTCTATGACCATATACTTTCAAAACCTTATCCATATTGAGAATATAACACATTTATCATCCTTGAGTGAGGTTTTACACTAATTTCACCACTATATTTTCTTATACTTCACAAACCCCATTCAATGGTATAGACTTGGAAAGACAAAGATGTGAAGGTTTTAAATGAATAAAACCTTGGATATGTGGTTTATTTAATAAATAACCATGGGAAAAATATCATGTAGTAACTATATGATATATATTTGAATCACATTATCCATGTGTGTAAGGAGCCCTATAAGATATGGAATTCATGTTTTTATCGAATCTTGAGATTACCCTAGAGGATGTTGAGTTTAGGATAGTTCAAAAACACTAAATCCTATTAGTAGTAGACATTAGGGAAGGAATTAGTGTTTAAACCCCTAGATTTTTGTAAACCAAATAATATATTGAGGTTAAGATAAATCCCATAAGAATTCACAAATAGTTAGTTTGGTCCACCCTTACAACAAACTCAAGGAACTTGCATGATATAGTGAAGATGAAGAGCACATAGTTGATGAACTCGCTCCTATAGATTATATATTGATATATCATACAATATTAGTTTTCAACGGTTGATTCATAGGGCTTATGGATTCAGTTAGATGTACTTATGTTGCATATAATTTATATTCTAGGAAAGATTAATACCGTGAGTAAGTTGGACTTATATATTTTAGTCCATTGAAATAATTTCAAGGGTAAAATCATGGGTAGAAATTTTCCCTATTTGAAGAATAAGTTGGGTTACTTTTTTCAATCGATGTCACTTTTATCACTTGTAAAGATACAGTTTATCGATTTACCATTGTTTTATAAGATTATATTATTAAAGAAGAAAAGAAAGTGGTGCATGTGTAATGTTGAGTGCACTTACTTCATAGAGGAGGATGAAGCTAATGAGGTCCATTCTCTGGCTACCTTATATTCCAAACCTGCAAAAACACTAATAAAAATATAAGACACTACTACCTAGGCTAGACCACATTCAGTATCCTATCCATATATGAATAGGTACTTGGGATGTATTTTAGTGCTTGATAAAGCATCATAACAGGATCATTATATCACTCTATTTATCTTATTTCCTACCACATATTCCTTCTGGGAACCTAATACCTATTCCACTACCCCCATCCACATAATCCACAATAATACCCACCACCAACCTCCATTCCCATACCCCAATTTTACCAAATTTTTATATCTTATTCCACTATAATATCATTACAACTCTATCACCATGAGATTATACATTTAAAAGGATCTATGTACCTAATATACTCGCAACTCATGAGACATTGGATACCCTGATTGAGGTCACCACATGCTTTAAATGGAGTTAGACACCAAAAGAAATGGTAAGTGGAAGATATTTAATATACCCAAGGATATTTAATTCATTGATCCCACTGTAAGGCTCGTATATGTCCTATTGATCCAGGAGGCATCAACACATGTGAATTTTGAGTTTACCCAAACTCCAATTGAATCCCCTACTACCACAATATCCTCCAATACTATTACACCAACTATTTTCATTTGTACCAATCTAATAATTGGGATGAAGATTGAGGCATAATCCATTTCAGTGACCACTACATTAGTTTTCCTTTCAGACTAATAATTGAGATCTTAATTGAAGATCTGGGATTATGAACAGAGATGGCTCCCACAATAATAGATTCCTCAAAAGCACACCTCTCCACAACTATTATGGATACCCTAAACCCTCACACCATATAGATACCTCCAAACCTAGGTATTACTATTATATTCCTCATTGAGTATACCTCTCAACAACTGTCATCTTCTTTGGTATCCATTTAGGGTCTACTAGTAGATCATTAAGAGATTATACAATGGGATGACTAATCACCTTGATAGAATCAACCCACCATTATCATGAATTCTATTGATACCATTGGTGAGGATAAGAAGTGTGATAGAGTGACCAAGGAGGATGCTAAGGAAACTTATGATTTCCCCCAAACCTATTTTTTTTGTGTGGTCACTCTCTTTAATATATTTTTTCTCATTTTTTTAATTTTCATGTATTATTATCATTATGAGCTAATTATATATTATTTTTTTACTTTTATTGAAGATAAGAATGAAATTCAAATTTTTGAGTAGAGATATTATTTTAAAATTGATTTCATTGTTTTTTTTACCTAAACCACTATAATGTAAAGAATATATTTTTCATGAATACAATGAAACATACTCTAGTCAATTCATGTATTTTAATTTATTTAATCAGTATAAGGATCAATGAAAATAGTCTATAATAATCAGGAAAGATCTGAATATCTTTATTGTATTTTTTATCAACTCCCTTGATGTACATAAATTTAATATCACTTTCTACCCACCCAATTTGTGTGAATCATTAGAGAAAATTTTTTATTCAAGTATAGGGGAGGGATTCATAAACACCATTTTATATTTTCTACTTTATAGATCTATGAGAAATTATTATTAACAAAAACTAAATTTCACTTATTGAATTTTTTGATTGATTGTGCTCATAAATAGATAATTTATAATTAGATTTTTTAAAAAATTTATAAAGATTCTAGTTTTTAGTTTTTTTAAAGAGAGTAATGATTGTGTGTATTGGTAAAATTCACCCCACCTAAAAACATTTCTTTCTGTTGTAAGTAATATAATATCATAATATTGTGCAATAGAGTGGTGTGTGTGATACATTAACCTACAATAGTTGGATGAAATGAGTTTCCAAAGTTTTTGGTAAAATTTTCTTATAGTATATGGAGGTTATATCCACGATTTTACCTATGGTTGTAGAATCAAATTTCCAATGTTAAAAACTATGGATATACATTATATACTTCCACAGTTTAAATTATGCTACTCTACCTAAATATCCATGGTCAAACCATAGATATACTGAGATATTAACATGGTTTAACACATAGAAATATATAGAATACATATACAGTTTAAATAATGGAATTGGGGTTAAATATCCATCCTTAAATCGTGGCGATATCAAGTTATTTACATGGTTTAAACTATGGAAACAGATAGTCTACTCCCAAGGTTTAAATAGTGAAAGTAGGCTTAAATTTCAATGGTTAAACTATGGATATATATAGTTATTTCTACAGTTTAAACCATGGAAATATTCATCTGCTTCTATAGTTTAATCCATGTCCATAGTTGGGCCCTATTACAATAACAATAGTGCCCAAGGTTTTCCTAAACTATGACCGTAAGAAATGACCATGGTTCTTGGTACTATTACCATGGTTTCAAACCATGTAAATAGAATAATTTTATAGTTTTGTATCATAAATATACCTATATGATATTATAATTATTTTACAACCATTTTCCATCTATCTTCTATCCCATGGAATGTGAAAACATTGCCCGTGCATATGTACAGCTTACCGTCTCCACATAGCGGTGTAATTCTTTTTTCATCACCATATTACTTGGATGGTTATAAGTATGTAAATAATAATTATATATTACATTTATGAAATAATTTTGGTCCTTCAAATATAATATATCATTTACCTTCTTACCTTACCACTAGTTAAAAAATGATAACATCGTTCATGAGTACGTGTGGATTACCACCTCTATGAATAAATGTGATTCATTTTTCATGTCCTCTATTCATGTATGAATATAAATATTTATACAATGAATATATATGATATTATATAATTATTAATATTCTATATATGATTGAATGATGATAAATATCCAAGGGTTAATATTACCAAACCGAAACTTACATGAAAAATGAGGCTGTTAAAACTCAGAAACAACAATTTTTTCAAAAATATATATTAATAAATTAGTGTTGAAATGTTATAAGTGGATTGTATATGATATTATAAGAATTTATGTTTTTTTGGTAAAGAATTACAATAAATGTAAATTTATTATATAGGAGAATAAAATCACTTATGAATCAAGACGGACCTAGGAAAGGGTCCTTCCTCTCAATAAAGTTTCATTGAAACATGTTTGATATTATGCATAGATTTATGTTTATGAGGTGAATATACTACCCATTTGACATGTTATATCATGTATCCTACAAAATGAATTATATTTATATTTATAAATTAAATTATTTCATCCAATGGTTATTTATTTTAAAGTTTTCAAAGTAATAAGGGTTTATTTAACAATATCATCTTTCTACGTGATTATTTATATTTAGGTTTAAATTCAAGGAATTATATTATATTTATATCTAAAACATGATAAATTTTATTTTTCAATTATTATTTATTGGTTTTTCAATTATTAGTTATATTTTTACCTTCTTTAAAATTTACAAAGACCATAATAATATTTTAAAGGAAAGCTGACATTATTTTTCAATTATAGCTAGAATATTTTAATTTCATTTAAAAATTTTACATAATATGAATTCAAGAATTTTATTACTATTCTAACATTATTAATTAAAGAAATTTTTTCCCATGCTTTTCGTTTTGTAAAAATTTAAAAGGAATATTTTTTTCAATTTCCAAAATGATTAACTTTTACTAAAGGTGTGGATGGAATACTTATTTTAATATACAACACACAAATGGATTTTCCCACCATAATAACTACTCATTTCATTGAATTTTCCATTACAATTTTAAATTTTTCTTTGAAAAGAATGTTTTTTTACTCTTTTTGAATTTATTTATTTTTAATAATTGATTTCAAAATGAAATGGGTATTTTTCCTATAGAAATTATCTAGTGATATTTTAAAAATATTTTCATATATGTCAACATCCTTTTGTGAATCCAATTATATAATAAGGATATTATCTAATGAAACCATACACCATATATTATTGTATTGATTATGATCATTTTGATAGGGGAAGTATTGATATTATATGTGGTTGAACTTACAACACATACATTTGTTGATTATTATGGTGTTTGGATTAAGTTGTATCGTATATTAAGATGATGAATGTATTATAATTGATATGTAACAGGTGGGTTCCTTAATTATATATCCCCTCAATGCATTTATATTCCTCAAGGGGAAAAACAGGTTCGGTATTTGGCTAAAACCATACCCATTTATATAAGATTTCATGTCTTGATGCCTCAATGGTATGTTGAAAATGCCTCATATTATTCATTCCATAATTATAAAATATGTTATTGATGACCATGTGATTATTCAAACATTTATGTTTTCCATGGATTATATTCAATATCATGTGATTATTTATAAGGAATTATTTTAACATCTTTTATTTCATCAATGTTATTCCGGACTTTTTTATTCTATGATAGCTTCTATTGTATGCATTACCTTTCTGAGCATCTGAGCTCACCCATTTCTTATGTTTCATTCCCCATAATCATATAAAGTGTAATATTATTGATATGAAAGGATATTCTAGAGAGAATAATGATTTTCTCAATGAATAAACTATATTGTATTTTCTGCTTTCTAATTTAATATGATATTCAAACATGAATTTTTTTTACCTAAATGAATAATCTGACTAATCTTCAGTGGTGTGATCCATTTTATCTAGTGATAATGTAATTAAGTAACCACAAACTCTGGGATGCGGCATTTGTTGAATTTTTAGTTGGTATCAAAGTAATTTTATGAGGAACCTTGGAACTAGACTTATGAAAAATGGGAAGGGGACATAACCCTATGAATAACTTGGAGGATATGTCTAATAGTGGGATAATATCATCACTTTTTTTAGGAAAGAATAAAGTTGTTTTCCAAGAAATAAATCCATGTATGTGTACTAAAAGTTGGTATGGTTTTGGAATATATTCATATAGGTTAAATAACATCAAAAAATTTCATTTACTATATATAGACCATAATTGTGGTGCATGGTGAATGGGGCCTTATTGCGCTCTTAGATTTAGATTACTAATGGATGTTTTTAGGATAGTTCACATTTTCATTCTAAACAATTGTGAAGGATTTCAATAGATAATGACCCTGGATGAACTAGGTTATATCAAAATTGTCATAGATTAAAAATAATATTGCATAATAGAGAAATAAAATAAATTATTTTACTTAATATATGAATTCCCACTATGATTATTGTTGTTATTGCTATGATTTTTTCTTTATTTAAATGTATAGATCTAAGGGTAACTATGTTAATGCTACAAGTGGTAGGAACTGATATGATTTTCCACCTGAGTAACTGAATGTTGTGAAAGATGCACTGTAAAATATTATTATTTCTAATAAACAACTACCTTTATATATGATGAACTAACTAGACATATGTGTGATTAAAAATGAACTAAATAAGATAAAAACATATGTTTTATGAATATTTTATAGTAATAATGATCTGTCTACTTATATGTAAATAATGTTGGGAGAAGTACCCAAGATAATGTCTCAAAGGATGGGGAAGATATTTTTTATGTTGAAATAAAGGGTTTGGTGTAATTAATTTCCATGGAATTTTATGTCTTATTAGTGGGGAACATGTGGGTTATTAAAGTCAATGGCCTAATCTAGGAGGTAACTCTTAGACCAAGGAAGGTCATATGTTATTCAAATCATTAAAGTGGAATGATTAAGGTTTTTACAAATTGGGGTTTTAGAATTATATTTTAGATGCCTTTTATCAATGATATTCTAGTAATAATAATCCCGATGAATATAATTTTTTTTATACATTAGTTTTTATTTAAGGATTTTAAAGATTATTTTGAAGGGTACTCATAACATAAAAATTTATTTATAAGTAATTTGATGTTTTTTAAAAAAAACATCTAATTTAGTTGTAGATAACCCTAAATATATTCTTGATATTGATATAATAATTTTTATATTTAGTAAATAAATGATTGATATTGATAATATAAGTTTTACATTATTTATAACCTAAAAAAATGATAATAGATTTGATGAAAAAGTGATTTATGATCAAATTTATTTCATTTTTTATATATAGAATATATTCGTTAGTCTGTCATTCTATTTCAAGATTAATGATTTATATAATTTTTTAAGAAATCTATGTTTTCACTGATTTTTTATGGATATTCAGGTTATTATAATGTTTTAGAAGAATATATGATCAAGTTATTCATATGTTTTACTGGTAACCATATGAGCTGCATCATGTTGTCTGGGGATATATGATAATGTTGATCTTGAAAAAAAATATATGATGAAATATTTTATATTTTTGTGTTTTGAATTTGGTCTAACATTTTTGGGGGAATATTAATTTTAGCTACTTATGGAACTGATTATGTTGAACTTTGTGTCTTATTCTTTAGGATTACAAGATTAATGTGTTATATTTCTCTATATTGGATAACTTATTTTGAACATTTTAGTTTTGGTAAATATTTAGTGATATAATGATTTAAGGGTCATTATTTTATGGATATTATTGTAATGTCCCGGACCCCTCCGGCCCATTATTTTTCAAAAAGATGGTTATGAAGTGTTCTGGAGGGTAAAATAAACTTTTCACACACTTTTTAGAATTTTGAAACTACACGCCGTGTAGTTTGAGTACACCTCGTGTACCCCATCGTCGGGTATACCCCATGTTGGAGCTGTGTTCATACCATGTGAAATAAATGAGTACACGCTGTGTAGTCAATACTACACGCCGTGTAGTCCCTCCCCGCGTATGCGTTACCTTCAAACTGTGTGTTGACCAGTCAACAGCCATGTGTCGTGTTGGAGTAGTGTCCTAACCGTGTCAAATAAATGAGTACACTCCATGTAGTCAATACTACACGCCGTTTAGTCCCTCCTCGCATATATGTTACCTTCAAACCGTGTGTTGACCAGTCCACAGTCGCGTGCTACGTTGAAGGCCGCGTTGGAAGCCGCGTGGTGACTGTGTGAAATGGTCGAGTATACGCCGTGTACCATAAAGTTCATGTCGTGTACTTTTGTTTTTCACACCTATAAAAGGAGGGTTCCCCAACTCCTTTTAAACTCACCCCTCTCCTCCCCTTTCCTCTGATCAGATCTCTCCCAAGAGACTCGAAGGTTCTTTTCTTCCATAACTTCTTTGTTCGAGCTCTGATTTACGATCTGTCAGCGGCCACGGGATCGTAATGACGAGTTTGAAAATCTGATCTTGGATCCTTTATCTTTCCTTTGGCATTTCCTTTTCAAATTCCACCCGAGGAAGTTTTTCCGGGTTTTTCTAGAAGCGACAGACGCCAACAGATGTCTTCTAAAGATTGATTCGGGGGAGCATTGTTATCAGAACCTATTGAGGTAGGGATCTTACCTTCGTCTCTCTAAATTGTGCCTCATGCAGGGTGGGTATCCTCTTGTTTTCATGAGAAATGGTTGAACAATTAAACTAAGATAATAACTGGTTAAAGAACGGGGATGGGGATGTTGTTATGTTTATCTTTATATCCTATGATATTTTGTTGTGAATTGAATAGCATTATGCCTACTGAAAATCATGGTCGTTTGGGTCCTTTACTTGTGCAATTAAATATTTCCCTATCCTTATACACCATTTTTTTAATGGAACTTTGTTGAATGTGGAATTTGGTTAATCACATAGAGTTGGCTGATTTAAAATCTGGAACCCTTTTGTGATCACCCCGGTTGAACAAAATGGAATAATGAACATATGGGTGTTGGCTTGGATACGTGGCATGTGATGGGGGTGTTTTGTGGGTTGTTGTGGTTTGGGTGAGTAGCAGGGTTGCGGTTGGCTTGGTTGTGGGTTGGAATGAATACAATGCTGGTGATGGGCAGTGGGGCAGCGATAAGTGGTATTAATGGGGTAATGATGTATGGTGTGGTTATGGTTATGGTGGTAGGCAGCGGGGCTGCATGGATGGGCTTGATGATGAACGAACTATTGGTTGTGAATAATAAATAAAATGTGGAAGAGTTAATGAATTTTGGGGCTTGGTAATGGAACAGAAGTAATAATCAATGGGTTTGGTTGATTAATAAGAGGGACTTGGTTGTGTTGCTTGTGTTTTCCTAACTTGATTTGTGGATGGCAGGGATATGCTTTACGAATGATTGGTATGGTTGGTTGTGGATAGTTTCCCAGTTGTTAAGGAACTAATAAGCTGATTTTTTTTATTCATGAAAACCTAAATGGGGTTGGGCTTGGTTGTTGCTTGTTGTATGCATGCTTCTTAGTAGTAGGGCCAAGGCATGTGCTCAATTCTCTGATTAGAATCTATAGGTTGGGCTAAGTGTTTGGTATATATATATATCTGTATCTTCATGTTTTATCGCACCCCGCCCATGTTGAGCACTTAGTGTCGAACACTCCCATTTCATGGGAGGGGGTGTTTTCCCCATAGTTACTAGCTCCTTCCTGGTCCTTCTTCCATAAGTTGTTATGGCTTGAGGCGACCTTACCCCCAAGACTCTTCGAGTAGGTTTCGATTGAGTCAGTTTTATCCCAAGACTCTTCGAGTAGGTTTTACTGTTTCCCAAGAATATTCAGGATGAGGCCCAGGTGTGTGCGGGCGTGATACGTGGTTGTGAGGCCCAGGTGTGTGCGGATGGGATACGTGGGTTGTGAGGCCCAGGTGTGTGCGGGCGGGATGTGTGGTTCTTGAGGCCCAGGTGTGTGCGAGTGGGAAGAGTGTGGTAGTGTCAGGACGTTCTCCATTAGGAAGAGCAGCTAACTAGTGGGAAATGGTGTGGGGTACCCAATACTCTTGTTTTTATATACTACTACCAGTTGTGATTGTGTTTTTGGTGAGTGTGGCTGGTGAGGTTGGGTGGATAGAATTCCTTTCTAGGTTTCTTCTGTTGTTCTCGCGGGACATTAGGATGTATCCCCACTTGTGCACGAGAGCTTTAGGTTTCCCTAATTAGTATACTTGTATTCTCACCCTACATTTACTTTCAGGTATCCAGGAGGACTACCAGGGCCGTGTGGGACCCTACTAGTCGGAACAGTTGGAGTTGTTGCTGTTGGTGTACTCCTGTTTCTTTTGGTATTGTACTTTTGAGCCTTCTTGTACTTATACCTTGTTTCAGAACTATTTTAACATGCATGTGGGATTGGTTTGGGTTTATTTCTATACACTTGTTCTTTTTCTTTTTGGTGGTTGACTTGTCCTATTTCCTGATCATAAATAATAAAAAGGGTAATGCCTTCTATATTTGTGAAAACTCATATCCATGGAGCTAGTTGCCACCACGGGGCCTACTGGAGGCGAGACTCGGGGATCATTATCTCCCTTTCATCATTTCCGGCTCAGGAGGGGAATCTTTGGTGGGTGGGGGTCGTGACAGAATGGTATCAGAGGTGATGGTTGAGAGATAGGATGGATTCTGTAGTTAGGCACAATGAGGGTTTCATGGGATGGTAAGGCAACAGTGTTGGTTAATCTTGGTGTGTGACATATTCCAGGGAAGACCGGCGAGGACACGGGATTTTAGGGCCCCTGTGATCCGATGCAAGGACTCTGAGCCTACCGAATGATCAACTGAGACTACATTGATTGCAGGATAGAGACCCTAAGGAAGGTACATGCATCATCGTGATTGTGTTTTACTTGATTTGGGTTTTATGGGAAAGAAATTGAATAAAATGATAAAATGAAACCTTGAGAAATTCCTTGCTACTTGGGCTTAGGTGATCCTTGTTTATCGTACAGCTATGGCACCTGGACGTCATCCCCATGTGGCTCAGACGGTCGAGGCCTAGCAGATTCAGGATGTCAATCAGTTGAGGATTGACATAGAGGAGGAAGATAGCCAGTGGCAGAAGACTCTTCTCTATTTCCAGTGGTAAACCCTCAAGAATTAAAAGGGTAGTACTTCGGATACGGAGACAGAGGGGTGGCTTGAGGAGCTTGAAATCACTTTTACCTTGATCCGTTCTCCGAGGGAGTACTGGGTTCTCCTAGCAGTCAGTCAGCTAAGAGGTGTGGTGCGACAGTGGTGGATGCTCTACCTAGGAGAGAGGATAGAGGCAGAGGTTTCATTGGATGACTTTGAGATGGAATTTCGAGAGGAATTCCTTTCTTCCATGATCAAGTAGGATAAGCAGTAGGAGTTACTCTCCCTTCAGTAGGGGAGTATGTCTATACGAGAGTTGGGGATCAAGTTCAACGATCTCCTGTGCTTTGCTCTGGATCTTTTTCCATATGAGGAGTCTTGGGTGAGACGATTGGAGGAGGCACTTCATCCTTCACTCCAGTATGTTGTCACCCCCTTCACCCTTCCAACGTACTTGGCAGTACAGAAGAAGGAAGAGGTTGTAGAGAGGATGCACTCATAGGGAGGTGCATCATGTGAGGGGATCCATCCAGGTTCGCTGAAGGGGAAGGTAGTCAGCAGCAGGTCTCCTACATCGGGAGCTTCCAGGTTCAGGCCAGTGGGGAGTAGGCCTCAGTAGTTCCAGTTCAGATCTTCAGGTCCTCGTCCCTTTTTCATGAGATCAGGACTGAAGTGTTTTTCTTGTGAAGTTTTCAGTCATGTTCAGAGTCGGTGCCCAACCTGAGCTCAGTACGGTGGGGGTGGGCAGGTTCAGTGCCCACCTCAGCATCACCATTTGCCGGCAAGGCCCTTCCAGCAGCAGCATGACCATGCTCCCCCAAGGGCAGACTTTCCAGGAGGAGGCCGACCTCAGGGTGCTCCTCAGGGACCTTGACCAGGGCATGGTCGGGGAGGTGAACTACATCAGAGAGTAAGAGGAGCTGGATAGTTTCATGCAGAAGAGTTGGCAGCTCCAGCAGGACCAGAGGTGGTGCGAGTTATGATTTGTTTGTTCAGAACTCTCATTTCTACTTTGTTCGATTCGGGATCTTTGCACTCCTTTGTTGCATCTGGTCTAGCCCATGCTTTGGGACTAGACGTATAGAGAATTTCTATACCACTGGTGCTGAGTACACCAGTTGGAGGCCAGACCATCGTATCTTGTGTTTTCCAGGTATGTGGGCTGACATTAGGACCACATCGATCTAGTGGGGACCTTCTTCTGTTATAGATGCATCCATACGATGTCATCCTAGGCATCAACTGGTTTTTTTCTGTTAGTTCCACTATCGACTGCTTCCGGAGAAGATTCGTGTTCTCTGATGTGGATGGGAAGCGTGTATCCTTTGTTGGCGAGAGGAGCTATCAGGTAGGAAGCCGGCATGTGAAACCTCTCCTTTTTTTGTTAGGTGGGTTATCAGTGGTTCCAGCTGATACAGAGATGACGGATGTCCCGGAGGTAGTTGGGGAGTTCCTTGATGTTTTTCCCAAGGAGGTTGTGACTCTACCCCCCCCCCCCCCCGATGTGACGTTGAGTTCGGGATAGACTTACAGCCTGGTGCCCGACTGATTTTGATGGCCCCTTATCGGATGGAACCTTTGGAGTTGCAGGAGTTGTGGATCCAGATTGATGACCTGATGGAGAAGGGTTTTTTTGACCCAGCGTGTCGCTATGGGGTGCTCTAGTTTTATTCGTAAAGAAGTCATATGGTGGTCTCAAGTTATGCATAGACTACCGAAGGTTGAATCAGGTAACGGTCAAGAACTGTTACCCCATTCCAAGGATAGATGATCTCTTCAACTAGCTGAGGGGAGAAGGTTGGTTTTCTAATTTTAATATATGATTTGGATATTATCAGCTGAGGGTAAAGTACAGTGACATCTCAAAGATGGATTTCAGGTGTAGGTATCGGCACTTCGAGTTTGTAGTGATTCCGTTTGGAGTTACAAATGCACTGGTTGTGTTCATGGGACTTATGAACTTTGTCTTTCAAGAGTTTCTGGACCGGTTCGTCATTGTGTTTAACGATGACTTCCTGATCTACTCAAGATCAGAGGAGGATCACGTTGAGCATCTCAGGGCAGTCTTGGAAGTCCTTCGACAGCACCAGCTTTATTGGAAATTGTTGAAGTGTAAGTTCTTGACACAATAAGTACACTTCCTTGGGCACGTAGTGTCTAAGCATGGAGTGTCAGTGGACCCATCGAAGGTGGAGGAAGATGTTTCTTGGTCAGTATCCAAGAGTCTGGCAGAAGTTCGTAGTTTCCTGGGGTTATCAGGTTACTATCGGAGGATTGTTTCGGACTTCTCACGAGTTTCTTCTCCTTTGACAGCTTTGAATAGGAAGAACCAGGTCTTCCTATGGAGCGAGCAGTGCCATAAATCTTTCAACTACCTGAAGGAGAAGTTGATTAATTCTCCAGTACTCAGGTTTCCAGAGGAAGGGTCATTGTATGAGGTGTTTTGTGATGCTTCTGGCCTTGGTCTGGGGTGCATGCTAATGCAGAAGAAGGGTGTGATCTGTTATGGGTCTAGGCAGTTGCGCCATCACGAGCGTAACTATGCCACCCATGAATTGGAGCTTGCATCATTAGTGTTCGCACTAAATCTGTGGAAACATTACCTCTTTGGGTAGTGCTTTGTGGTCCTCTCACATCACAAGAGCCTGTGTTATATCTTCTCTCAGCATGACCTGAACATACAGCAGTGGAGATGGGTCGAGTTCCTTCAAGACTATGACTTCGAGATCTCTTAAACTGATGGTAAGGGCAATGTTGTGGCTGATTCCCTAAGTAGGAATTCACATAAGGAAGTGGTTCGGGAATCCACTGATGCCTGGAAAGCGATGGGAGAGTTGGCCGCCTTGCACTCGGATGCAAGGATAGAAGGTGTTAGAGGCTGTTTGTTTTAGATGACGGTGTAGTCCTCCTTGTTGCTGCGGGTGGAAGAGTCTTAGTGTGGGGACTCTGAGGCGAAAGTAATGCAGCATCATGTAGATCAAGTAAATGCTCCAGAAGGATGGTCAGAGGACAACCAACATCGGATGCTTTTCCAAGGAAGTTTGTTTGTTCTGGAGGTGATGCGTGAGGGAGTTCTCTGTGAGATCCATAGCTTAGCCTTGGCGGTACATCTAGGATATTCAAAAATGTACCAAAGCCTGAGGGAACTGTTTTGGTGGCCCAGGGTGAAACGGGCAGTGGTAGAGTTTGTGGCTAAATGCCTAGTGTGTCAGCAAGTGAAGGCCGAACACCATGTTCCCAGTGGTTTGTTGCATCCTTTAGATGTTCCCGAGTGGAAGTGGGATGACATCTCGATGGACTTCATCATAGTACTACCCAGAGATCAGGGAGGTTATGATGCTATCTGGGTGGTGGTAGATCATCTGACGAAATCGGCTCACTTCTAAGCGGTTAAGGAGTCGGGCCCGGTGAGTACCTTAGCACAGAGGTACGTAGACAAGGTGGTGTGTTTTCATGGAGTTCTTAAGACTATCATCTCAAACCGAGATACTTGGATTACCTCACGAGTCTAGTGGGGGTTATAGCATGCTTTTGGCACCCAATAAAGCATTTGCACTACTTTCCACCCCTAGACCGATGGGCAGACAGAGCAGACTATCCAGACGTTGGAGGACATGCTGCGAGCATGCGTTCTGGATTTCGAAGGGTCATGGGTACGACACTTGCATTTAGTAGTGTTTTCCTACAACAACATCTTCCACTCTACTATTGGCATGGCACCATTTGAGGCTTTCTATGGAATACCATGTCATTCACCCATTTTCTGGGCAGAGGATGGTGAGATAGGTGCTCTTGGGCCAGAGGTATTGTAGAGAACCACAGAGAAAGTTCAGCTTGTGCGTGAGAGGATGAAAGCAGCTCAGGACCGACAGAAGTCTTATGCTGATCGTCAGAGGAGGCCTTTGGAGTTCGAGGTGGGAGACCATGTGTTCTTGAAGGTTTCCCCTCGACGAGGGCAGCAGAGGTTAGGGAATGGGAGAAAGCTCTCACCTAGGTTCATCGGACCTTTTGAGGTGCTGAGGTGAGTCGGCGAGGTGACATATCAGCTAGCCCTGCCACCTAAGTTGGAGAAGGTTCATGATGCCTTCCACGTCTCCCAGCTACGTCAATACTTACATGATGACTCTCACATTATCGACTAGGGAGAGTTAGATATGGGAGATGACGGGACCATCGAGGAACGACCAGTCAGAATCGAGGATCGTAAAGAGAAGGTGCTCTATGGATGAACCATTCCCTTGGTTCATGTGTTGTGGAGGCATGGCGGCCTCGAGGAGAGTAGTTGGGAGTGAGAGGATCAGATGCACACTCAGTAACCGGAGTTGTTTTGTCTTGTGTTTGCTTTGTTCTTATGGGCTTTTTTTAGATGTTATACTTTGTACCTTTGATATATGGAATTCTTGGCTTGTCCGTTATGAGACCTTCTGTTTCTTTATTCTCTGGAAGTGTTTAACATGTCCAGATGTGTGGGAAAAAGGGGAAAACCTGATTCTAATCAAGATGCATTAATGCGTATGCAATTGAACACGTGTGGGAGAGTCAGTGCCGCCTAAGGCGGATAATATCTCAACATAGGAGAAGGAATTTCCCCAAACCACATGTTCAGGCAGTGTGTTGGTTTTGTGGTGTTGGGGGTAGTGCAAGTTGAAAAATCCTAATGTATGAAAGTGGGACGACCCAATTTTTAATCGAGACGCATTAATGAGGATGCGACTAAACCCATTCAGGCGAGTCAGTGCCGCCTAAAGCGGATAATATCTCAACATAAGAGAAGGAATTCCTACCACACATTTGATTAAGGTTGTTTAATGGGTTCTTATTATAACAAGGGACCTAAGAGGTATCTTGTTGGGTTCTTCTAGGTTGGATTTTGAATTCTCGGGGATGAGAATATTTTAATATGTATCTGATGTAATAGCCCAGACCTCTCTGGCCCATTCCTTTGTCAAAAAGAGGTCTATGAAGTGTTTTGGAGGGTAAAATGGACTTTTCCTACACTTTTCAGAATTTTGAAACTACACACCGTGTAGTGTGAGTACACGGCGTATACCCCATCGCCAGGTATACCCCGTGTTGGAGATGTGTCCTTACCATGTGAAATAAATGAGTACACATCATGTAGTCTATACTACATGTCATGTAGTCCCTCCCTGCGTACGCGTTACCTTCAAACCATGTGTCGACCAGTCAATGACCGTGTGTCATGTCGGACCTGTGTCCTTACCGTGTGAAATAAATGAGTACACGTCGTGTAGTCAATACTACACGCCGTGTAGTCCATCCATGCGTATGCGTTACCTTCAAACCGTGTGTCGACCAGTCAACGGCCGCATGCCGCGTTGAAGACCATGTTGGAAGCCGCGTGGTGACCATGTGAAATGGTCGAGTACACGTTGTGTACCATAAATTACATGTTGTATACTTTTTCTTTTCACTCTTATAAAAGGAGGGGTCCACTTCTCATTTTCAACTCACCCCTCTCCTCCCCTTTCCTCTGAGCAGAGATCTCCCAAGAGACTCGAAGGCTCTTTTTTTCATAACTTCTTCATCCGAGCTCTGATTTAAAATCTGTCAGTAGCCATGGGATCGTAACAACGAGGTAGAACTTCTGAGCTTGGATCTGTTATCTTTCCTTTGGCCTTTCCTTTACAACTTCCACCCGAGGAGGTTTTTCCGGGTTTTTCCAGAAGCGACGGATGCCAACGGACGTCTTCTAAAGATTGATCCAGGGGAGCGTTGTTATCAGAACCTGATGAGGTAGGGATCTTACCTTCATCTCTCTAAATTGTACATCATTCAGGGTGGGTATCCTCTTGTTTTCTTGAAAAATTGTTGAACCATTAAATGAAGATAATAACTGGTTAAAGAAAGGGGATGTGGAAGTTGTTATGTTTATCTTTATATCCTGAGATATTATGTTGTGAATTGAATAGGCTTATACCTACTAAAAATCACAATCGTTGGAGGCCTTTTCTTGTGCAGTTAAATGTTGAGCAATATTTCTAGACCGTTTTGTGAATGGAACTTTGTTGAATGTGGAATTTGGTTAATCACGTAAAGTTTTCTGATTTAAAATCTGGAACCCCTGTGTGATCACCCCGGCTGAACAAAATGGAATAATGAACATGTTGGTGTTGGCTAGGATATGTGGCATGTGATGGGGGTGTTTTGTGGGTTGTTGTGGTTTGGGTGACCAGTGGGGCTGCGGTTGGATTGGTTGTGGGTTGGTATGAATACTATTTTGGTGATGGGCAGCGGGGCTGTAATAATTGGTATTAGAGGAGTAATGATGTATGGTGTGGTTGTGGTTATGGTGGTAGGCAGTGGGGCTGCAGGGATGGGCTTGATTATGAACGAACTATGGGTTGTGAATAACAAATAAAATGTGGAATATTTAACGAATGGTGGGGATTGGAAATGGAATGGAAGTAATAATCAATGGGTTTGGTTGGTTAATAAGAGGGACTTGGTTGTGTTGCTTATGTTTTCCTAACTTGATTTTTGGATGGCAGGGATGTGCTTTACGAACAATTGATATGGTTTGTTGTGGATAGTTGCCCAGTAGTTAAGGAACTAATAATCTGATTATGTTGATTCATGAAAACCTAAATGGGGTTGGGGTTGGTTGTTGTATGCATGCTTCGTAGTAGTAGTGTTGAGTCATGTGCTAAGTTCTCTAATTAGAATCCATAGGTTGGACTGAGTGTTTGGTATATATATATATATATATATATATATATATATATTTGTATCTTTGTGTTTTATTGCACCCCACCCATGTTGAGCACTTATTGCCGAACACTCCCATTTCATGGGAGAGGGTGTTTTCCCCATAGTTACTAGCTCCTTCCTGGTCCTTCTTCTATAGGATATGATGTCTTGAGGTGACCTTACACACAAGACTCTTTAGGTAGGTTTCGATTGGGGAGGTTTTATCCCAAGACTCTTCAGCCAGGTTTTACTGCTTCCCAAGAATCTTCAGGATGAGGCTCAGGTGTGTGCGGGAAAGATACGTGGTTGTGAGGCCCAGGTGTGTGCAGGAGGGATACGTGGTTGTGAGGCCCAGGTTTGTGTGGGCGGGATGTGTGGTTCTTGAGACCCAAGTGTGTGTGGGCGGGAAGAGTGTGGTAGTTTCAGGACGTTCGCCATTAGGAAGAGAAGCTAACTAGTTTGAAATGGTGAGAGGTACCCAATACTCTTGTTATTATATACTACTACCTATTGTGATTGTGTTTTTGGTGAGTTGGGCTACTGAGGTTGGGTGGATAGAATTACTTTCTAGGTTTCTTCTGTTATTCTCATGGGACAATAGGATGTCTCCTCACTTATGCAAGAGAGCCTTAGGTTTCCCTACTGAGTATACTTGTGTGCTCACACAACGTTTAATTTCAGGTTTTCAGATGGACTACCTGGGCCGTGCGGGACCCTACTAGTCGGGACAGTGGGTGTTGTTTCAGTTTTTGTACTCTTTCTTCTTTTGGTATTGTTCTTTTGAGCCTTCTTGTACTTGTACCTTGTTTCAGAACTATTTAAACATGCAGGTAGGATTGGTTTGGGTTTATTTATATAAACTTGTTCTTTTCCTTTTTGTTGGTTGACTTGTCTTATTTACCAATATTAAATAATAAAAAGGGTAATACCTCCCATATTTGTGAAAACTCATACCCTTGGTGCTAGTCGCCACCCCGGGGCCTACTAGAGGCGGGACTCGGGGGGTCATTATCTCCCTTTCATCATTTCCAGCTCAGGAGGGGCATCTTTCGTGGGAGGGGGTTGTGACAATTATGATCTATTGAAAGTTTATTTTGGTGCCTAACGAATGGAAAATTCATCTTGAATATTAATTTATTGGAGTAAGAGATAAAATGGAAATTGATCAAAGAAAAACCAAAGGATAAAACTATTCTAATGAAATAGAAATAAAACAATTATTTATAATTTCTTGTATTCTATATCATGATAATAAAATAATTTCTTGAATTTAGGAAAATTATATTGAAATAGAAATGTTATTTTGTTAATATTGATTATAGTGAATTGATGGTCTCTTACCCACTTGTTAATTTTTGGATTTGTGAAAATTGACATTTTTATGACAATGTTCTCTATCACTCATTAGTAATTCGTGAATTTTATTTTTCTCCTTCATGAATATTTTAATTTCCATCGAATTTTCACCTCATTAGGGAACCATATTATGTATTACATTAGGTAATCTTTATACTTCCCCATTCCCCTTTTAAAAGAAAGTTTTATTATCCCTTTGAATGATATGGGTTTTGAACAAATGTATTTTCAAATATTGAACATTTTTTTAGCCAGAAAAAATTTTGTGGTCACACCTCATTTAATCAAGGAGAATATAACTCCCAAAAAATTAGTTTAAAAAAATATATTTCTAAATATCTTACTTAACAAGAAACTCCAAACTTTAAGTGAATTACAATATATTATAGAAAATATATATTTTTTAAATTTGGTCATTATAATCTATACATTAAATTATAGGTATGAATAAGAAAATCCAAATTATTAAAAATATGTATAATTTAGTTATATAATGTTTTAATTAATAATAAATAATAACTTAATTTTAGTATATACATTTTATACTTTAAAAATATGTTTTCTTTACAAATAGTTTTTCTTGTATTTTTTTGTATGGATATTATAATTAATTTCTTTTAATTTTAGAAAGTTATTTTCATAAAATCTATATCATTTTTTAAATCATCATATCAAAATTATCATAAGGTTAATTATTTCTTATCTTCAAAATAAGTTGATTTATGAGTGAATAGTTGAAATAATATTTTTTAAAATAAATTTTTTATAGTATTTTCAAAACCAATTTTGATTTGTATTTTTTTAAAATTTAATTATTTTATTATTGATAAAAATAATGCAATTTATAAAATTTGGATAAATATTATACTTGATCTTGGTATAAAAATAATTTTAGATTTGAAATAGAATTTTAGAGAAAACCATTGTTCATTGAATTTAGTAGGTTTATTTCAAAAGGAATTTTATCCACTTATATAAATTGAATCCTGGAAAATGGATTAAATATTTTGAATCATAATAATTCATATTATTTAATAATTCAATATATATTTTTCTTCATTATGAATAGAAACTTGGGTAAATTGTTATAACCAATGTAAGGGTAAATTATGTTAATTAAGGTTAAAACTAATGTGAAAAAGATTTAAAATATACCAAAAACATGAATTTACCTTTTTTACGAGTTTAATTATTCCTTAAGCATCTATTATAGAATTTATATCCACTTGTATCATTTTTCCATTAATATTGACCAATATAACATTTTAATTAATGAAGAAAATAAAAAGTCACACCCTTGAATTAAATTTTTTTTATATGATCATATAAGAAAATAAGTAAGTTGTGAGTGAATATGAAAGGTTATTCTGAAAGTAATAACATCATTTTCCTAGTGATAATTTATTCCAAATTTTTATTTATTATTTAATTACCTAAAATTTTAAAAAATACTAACATAGTGTCTATGAAATCAGTGGAAAATCAAAGTATATAATTTTAAAAACATTAAAATTATTGTATTTGGGTTGAATTATAGTCACAAAATCATTAATTAGTTAAAAAATATATTATAATGGTTAAATTTATTATATTTTAATTCCATTATTTTCATGAAGTATTTAATGTCAAGTTTTTTGAATAGTTAATATAGCGACTTTAACATTATTTTATGTTTAATATTATATTATTAAATTATTTAAAAATAAAAAAAATATTAAAAATAAAAAACAAGATTATAAATGAAATATAATTTCATCAATAATCCAATTATGATCGAATTTTTACCTTATATTTAAAATTATAATCCTTTATGATTGAAAACATTGTTACTCTGGTTAAGGTTAAAATTAGTAATCAATGGGTTTAAACAAAAATATATGGTTTAAAATACAACATAAACCTGTAAAAATTTTATTATTTGAATTTATTTCAACCACATCAAATATTATATTCTAAATTATTTCCACATTCTTCCAATTTCATGTGAAATTTAATTAATCATATTTAAATATATTTATTAATTGCAGGTATATCCTTTCTTTCACTATAAAAGGACACCCCACCTCTCTCTTGGTTGCACAACCTTAAGAAACATATATATAACAAACCCTACCCAATTATCATATAAACTTCTATATAAATTTATTATTATATCTTATATTATGAAAAAATAATTTCAAGGGTTCTTAAGAAGATATCTAAAGGAAGTCTATCGAAGAAGAAGTAATCATTTTTATGAACTCATTCAAATTTAGTTCTTCTTATAATTCTTCCAAATCTATTGTAATCAACCTAAAATAATTAATTGAGTATCATAAATATAATAATATATTATCTTGATTAAGAGGAATATTTTTTAACCATTTTTCATCCTATGGAAAATCGAAACACCCTCATGAATAAGTATGGATCATCGTCTCAACATAGAGGTGAAATTTATTTTTCATCACCATTTTACAAGGGTAGTTATAAAGATAGAACTAATGAATATATAAGATATTTATGACATAATTATGGTCCTAAAAATACTATATATAATTTACCTTCTAACCCATGAACTCATTAAAAAAATGATAGTGTCGCTCGTGCTTATGTGTGGATTACCACCTTCACAAAGTAATGTGATTAATTTTTCATGTCTACCAATCAAGGATGATTATAAATATGATTATCATGAATATATATATTATTTATATCATTATTTACATTTTGGAGATGATGGAACCATGATCAAGACACAAGGACCAAAATTGCTGAACCGAATCTTATACAAAACAAAGCCAATTAACACTCAAAAACCTTATTTTAATAAAAAAAATTATTAATAAATTGGTGTTTAAATGTTTAAGTGGATTTTATATGATATAATAATTATTTATATGGATTTAATATATATGTATAAAAAATTAAATTTATTATCTTGGAGGATAAAATCAATTATTAATCAACTCATACATGATGTAAGGGTTCTAAATCTCTATATTCGCAACAAAATATTTTACTTTGTCTAGCAGTGGAGTATCTGGTGGTGAAAGTACATTTTTGGTTGGTAAAATTTTTTACAAAAATATATATCCTTGTCACAAAAATTTTGGTAAAAACTTTGTTTCCAAATGTTTTTTTCAAAGAAAAAAATATTTTGTTACAATTATAATAATACGAATAGAAAATATATAAGCTTGTTAAACTATTTATTAAAAGGTTCTAATGAGACTTTTTTATGTTTGTAATAATATTATCATCATATAATACATATTTATAAATTAAATCGGAATAAAAATTATAAATTTTTATTTCTAGTAAAATTCCATATTATATTTATTAATTTAACATATATAATACACATTTTATAATTATTAAATAGAAGAAAACTTTCACACATGTTTAAAATTAGAAAATAATAATAATTTTATAAATAATGAAATATAATAAAAATTGAATCAATACAAAATTCATTCACTAACAGGACCCATCACACACCCCAATACCCCAAAAACCTTCCCCTAATTCTAGTATCCCATCCATTCCACACCAACGAGCAACAGAAGCCCATCCATGCCCCAGGACCAGCGATCCAGTAGTAGCCCATCCATGCCACACTAGGAGCTAGAGAGTACCAGAAACCCATCCATTAATTCCCTAGGACCAAAAATGTATTATTCATCAATGGATCATTAATAGTCAGAGCACAAAAAATCAAGGAAGAAGTATTTGAAATGTTAAAATGAAATGTTTGCATTCTCCAACCATCAACATCCTACCACTCTACTTGAAAAAAAATAAAGGATTACACAATCATTTAGAATTATAAAAAACATTAAAAAATAAATAAAAGTTAATGAATAAATATATATCGTGGATAAATCCATATTAGTAAACTAACCTCGGGTTTTCCATAAATATTTTTTTAATTGAAAGTCTCCTAAAATAACTTGAGAATTTATCTAATCTATCAACAGATGGTATTCCTTGACATTATAAAATTTAGAAGACCATATCATGACATTGAGTTAGATAATTTTAGAAAATAATCCATAGAAACTTCCACTCAGGTGGTCCAACATATCTTGAAGAGATACTCTATTGTGGCAGCAACGAGTCTAGAATCAAAATTAGTAAACTCAAAAATATGAGTTCACATATAATAGGTAATATCCTAGGACTAATGCATTTGTCAAAAAAAATTATGGAATACTTTTGAAACAAGTCAGTTGGGATTATGGTCCGATCTAGATGAGCTCTAGAAGATAACTTATCAATTTTTTGCATACATTTTGTAGCACTGAATGTCAATCCTACTTCCAATTTCATTCCATGATGTCAAAAGGAATAACATGACACAATTTAGAAGATCATGCTTATTGAAAAATGATGAATGAAACTTCTATAACTACACTCTATAATTATAAAGATCTACTCATGCATGTGATGACAAAGCCTTCCCCCTTACCACATGTATTTCTGTTCAAATAGTATAATAGTCACATAGTACAATTATCAAAATCTATAATGTAAATAAGAATAAACATATGTAGGATCTATTGAATTTTCCATCTAAATTCCTGGTATACATTTTCAAAACATTTAAAAATCCTTTATCCATATGAGTAGATCATCATAATGACTTTCCAATAAAAAAATTCAACATTCAACCTGCTTATTTTTTCAATTATTTTTTCAAATAATTTATAAAAAATAAGTGTAATTCTTATAAATGTTTAATAATAATAAAAAGAAAAAAAATCATCTCTGAAATTTTTTAAAAGCATCTCATTACAAACAATATGAAAAAGAACATATGTGAAATTGAAAAGAAGAAATCACCATAATAATTTATGTTGTTTTTCCAAATAAAACAAAAATAAATTGAATTAAAAACTATTAATCATATACATTAGAAAAGTTTACTATAGAAATAAGAAATTTTGTCAAACTAAAAATAGAAAAGATATAGAAAGACTACTCGCATATTACAACTAAATCAAATTTAGTGAGATTCTCAATGTGTCTCATAGAATAGCTCATCCATTATTGAGATCTTGAAGGAGAACTCAATCTAGCAAGAGTTTGATTCTTCAACTCTGGCATGTAACTATTTTTTGACACAAACAATAGTTTAATTGATTAATATAACCAACATATATACATAATATTAAAACTTTATTATATAAATCATACTAATAAAATATAAACTAGATAAGTAAGATTAGAATCAATGCTCAACAAGGTAATTTCAATGAATGTTCCTAAAAAAGGATCATTTTTACATGTTAGTTTCTCATCATTGTAGAAATACATATAATGAATAAAAACAATTAAAATATCATCAAATATAAGTATATGTAAATTTTTGTAAAAACAATACAACCAAGTCCCATTAAAATATCTATCTGCCTCATTTATACTTATAACAATAACTAGCCTACGTAGCCCAATTAAGATTTCCCATATGAAAAAAAAACACAAGAGTATCTGAAGAAGAAATATTGAAAAGTGGTCAGGGATTAAAGAAGGTAAACCTAGTCACCTCTAGTTATCCCTAGCCCCCTTATTATCTTAGTAGATTGAGAAAATAAATAAAGAAATATAGGGATGGACCTTCTCTGAGCTAGAGAGGTTAGTGTGTATAGTAGTGCCCTCACCATAGAAAATCTTCACATGCAAACTATACAGATGAATAGCTTTAGCATAATTCATAGTTGGTACATAATGTTAAACCTAAAATCCACTCATTCTGGGTTTAAACTCTATTGAAATCCATTGATATTCATAAAATATCAACCATTTATAAACCATGTAAGATTATTCTTCAAATATTTCCTTGAGCACATCTAGATCATGGTAATATTTCTCAACATTAAAAGATGATTCAGATCATTTTTTGGATCATCGATTTGATAACATACTTCCCCTGTTTCTATGGCTATATAAGAGGATGGATTACCTTCTCAGGAGGTATTATAGATGTCACAATACAAGTCATGTTATCACAAAGACACTTTTCCTTGACATGCACCTATAATTTAGAATTGAATATGTTATTTCATGCACATAATGCATATCATAGAGGATAAAATATTGAATGATCATTAATATTTTTGGTTTCTGAAACTTCAACAGGCATCCCATGACAATAATTAAAAGTTGGTTCTTATCATACAACATCCCAAACACCATTAAAAGTTTTTGTAGCTACAACTGACTATTTGTTTGATATGAAAAATAAACTAATAGAATTATCTAATTTTGAAAAATAAATTCACCGAGCAAAGAGAATGAATAACTTTTTGATAATTCCATAATTCATTCATTGGATATTCGTATTAAGGAATCATCCAATTTTGATATGGATGATCAAGATATTTCTTGGGAAAAAATTGATGGGATGTTGGTTTGTATTATATTAACCACTTCTATGATGGGTTAAGACATTTATAATTTCATAAAATATTAATGAATCCTATATTATAGAATAACCCTAGTGTTGGTAAATTTATAAGGTTACATATTTCATAGTCTATTATCTTTTTGGAGGAAATGATTACATCATAGAATCTATAGTAATGTTTTAAAAGCTGTCTAGTATAGTAATATGCATGGTATAAATGAGATTTACCTAGATTCTTCTTGATTATAGTGACCTACTTCCAGAATGATTACATACTAGATCAGTACCAAGAATTTCCTCAAAAGAGAACTCCCTTAGTCAGTGAAGATATCAACAATTTATTTTGGTAAAGACCTGAAAAATCCAGCCCAGAATAAATTCCATCATTATTTTTTAGTTTCATCTTTGAGTTTAAATCATTGGATACAAGAAAATATAAACCATATAGTGTCGGGAATTATAACAAAAATAACAACAGTAACCTTTAAATTCAACACGGATCGAAACAAAACTTGGAAAAGCTTGAATATATACACCATAATATAGTCTATCTAAATCATCTACATCAATAGAAATTAGAGTCAAAAAAACTGAACACCAAACAAACAACATCTCTATCAAATCCCCAACTAAATGCACTATGAAAAACAGAAGAAAAGGAACCCGAAAGTTGGAACTAACCTAACCACATGTCACTGTCAGGGGTATGGCCATGCTAAAGATTCAAGTACCTATCAGATCAATATGTACATATCAATCCCACTCTGGTCTTGGAAACCCACCTTAAAAACCTATTGGGGCCTAAGAAGATAACAACATCATCCACTCTTAATGACATCCATAGTTGAGATATTGCCACTGAAACATCATACAAAATAAGTAAATCAATATTACTTGAAGTGTAAATCGAAATACCGAAAATCCAAATAGATAATGGGATGATAAATTCAGTCATGGATTGATATAAAATTATGAGGAATAAAACCTAAATATAAAACATCAAAAGAAACCTAAACATCTCTGAAATCACTACATGATTACAACCTCACTAAGAATCACATGGTGGAAGAAGAGATGTCACTGAATGCAAGTGAAGATACAATCGATGATGGATTTTGATTCAAGGAAAGATTGGGTGATGAGATGAGGGGTGAAACAATGGGCAGTGACGCTAGAGTAGGGTGATGGGATGTGAGTCATGTCAGTGGGATGCGAGGATAAACACAAAACACAGGGTGGCGATGGCCATGAGGAAGAGTCAACAATTATAGTTTTAGTGGTGTAAAAATTTTTATAAAAAAGTATTTAAATGTTTTTTAAGTAAATAATTGCGAAAAATAAAAAAAAGTTAATATTTCAGGATAACTAATTAAAAAATATTGAAAAATATAAAAACACTTAATAATTCATGAAAATTTGAAATTAAAATAAATTATGTGATATTTCTAAAAAACATTGTCAAATAAAATCATACATTGGTTATAAAATATATATATATATATACTTTGTTTCTTTTGATTGGTTATTGATAAATTCTTTATTCATTGAATGGTTTATTATTAAATTTTTTATCAATGGAAAATATTATTGGTAATAGATTTATTAATAACATATTCATCTCATAGTAAAAAAATGTTGGTATTAATATGATAAAGCAATAGATTCAACTATTGGTAAATGATATATTGGTATTGAATGATCAATATCAAGAAATATATCTACTGTTAAAAAGAAATTTTGGTATTAAAAATCAATACCAATAGAACTTAATATTTGTTGTAATTAATCTTTTTTACCAGAAGATATATTATCTCTCAAAAAAATTCAATTGTTATATTCGATTTTTGTATTGATTATTTCATTGAAACATATGTGATTTTAAACACCAATTAATGCATATATAGTGTACATACTACCCCTTTTACATGTTATATCATAGATACTTCATAATTTTTAGTATTTAAAGTTACAACTCAAATTATTTTATTAAATGAATTTTGATTCAAAAGTTACTGAAGTAGTAAGGGTTTATTTAATTATCTTAACATTTTTTAGAATTTTTTGTGATCAAGTTTCAATTAAGGGAATTATATGATATTTATGTCTAAAACTCCATCAATTTGATTCTAAAATGGTTATTTATAGGTTTTTTAAGTTTTAGTTCCACTATTACTTTCATTGGAACTCATAATAAAAAAACTATTTTTTAAAGGAAAATGAATTTGTTTTTCATTTCAATCATGAATCCTTTTATTTAATTTAAATAATTTCTTTAAAATATTATAAAGAAATATTTTCCTTTGGTATAGTTATTGAAAGATGAAATTTTTAACCATTTTTTAATTTATATAAAAAGATAAATAGAATATTATTATCATTTTACAAACAAGGTTCCTTTTACCAAAGGTCTGAATAGTGTCTTTATTTTAACGCACACCACAAGAATAGATTTTTCCTCCATCATGAATAATATTTTCTTTTAAGATTCATTTAAATGTTTCTATACTTAACTCAAATATTTTGAAATTTTTTAAATTTTAAATAATTTATATCAAAATGAAAAGGTTATTTTTCTCAAGAAATTTTTTAAAGATATTTTTTTTAAAAAAATCATATATTTAAATATCCATTGGTGAATATTATGATTTACTAAGGAATAAAATCTAATGATATACTCCATCATATTTATATGTATGGATTATAATTATTCATACTATGGAAGTATGGACATTTCTAATTCAAGTTCTTTCAATATGTACATTTATTTATTATTAATGAATTTTGATTAAATTGTATTTTCTACTCATATGATGAATGCATTAAACATATTAATTCATGGTTGGGTCCCAGGATTGTAAAGACCCTCAATTCATTAATAGGACTCATGATAGAAAATAGGTAGGGTATTTGGATAAGGCCTTACCCATTTATGTATTATGTCTTGTCTTAAGTCCTTGATAATAAATTATTGATGTCCTAAATTATTAATTACATTATTATAAAATTAGTTACTGATTTCCATATCATTATTTGAATAGCTATTTTATTGAAAGATAAGTTTCAAGATCATGTGATTTTTTATATATAATTATTTATCCATTAGATAATCTTTCCATGCTATTTATTATGTATTTATTTTATAACATCTTCCTCTACATGAATTCCATTAATAATCATCTCAGATCACCCCTTTATTATTTTTCCATTCCCCAAGATCTTATTAAGTATTCTATGATTTCAATACAATAATATTTTTTAGAGAATAATGATTTTCTTTGATAAAAAACTATATTTTATCTTATGGTTTCAAATGTAATCTGAGATTCAAGAATTTTCATAGTTTACTAAGTCTACTAAACTCATCAATCTTGGGTGGTGAATTTCCTCGTATAAAATACCGATATAATAAAGTAACCATCAAATCTAGTATACTAGAGTTCGGATATTTAGAGTAATCATCCATGGTATGTAATGGTTCATGATATAAAATACATGGAATCATTTAATTTTGTTCTAAAATTTAATTATGATTGAACAATGTGTGATTATTTTGATTCATATCTTGTAAGATTTATTTTTATACATCTTTCAATTCAATATAATGGATAGGACAAGTAATATAGTGAAAGAAAATGCATACATAAATCAATGATGTTAAATTATCTCCAATTATACAAATTATTTCCTCATAGTTATAATTATCACCAAATAATGAAAATAGTTAAAAGTTTCCATAAGTTATATAATAATAAATATATAATTATAATGATATATCAACCTTTATCACTTAGTTAAGAAAAGTAAACTCAACTTTTTATTCATAATAACTATATATTGATAATTTCATTTTTTTCACTACCATTTGAGCCAAATATGAATCTATATAATTAATGAGAGTATTACCACTGTTAGATTGAAATCATGAGTTATAAAATTTTTATCATAGACTAATAATTTGATGCATAAGATACCACCATTTCATTTTTACATCTCAATAATTTCTTTAACGAATCATTATATATCAAAAACCCTTCTCTATTTCATGGTATAATTAATAAAAGTTTAGTGGATATCATTTTATTAAGATATTTTCTATTTTATTCACATAAATATATCCACTATAACTTTATTACCTTATAATTTAACATGGTTGGTGTATTTGATAGTCATGAGAAATTTCTCATTAGTCTTTAAAAGTGACTCGTGAATCAAATAAAATTATAAGCCTCTGTTACAATTTTTGGAATATCCTATTATTCAATCACAAATTTTTTAAGGACCCAAAGAATATATCCTAACTTTGGATTATATTTCCCAAGAATAATTTTTTCTATAGCTTGAATTCAAACTTGTTAAATTTGGAATAAATTTTTTTCTTGAAGTTCATAGAACAATCCAAAAATGATCTTCATGTTCTTCATTGATTTGGAAATAAATTATTATATTATCTATCAATCATACCAAAAATTTATTGAGGTGGTATCTAAAGAGACTATTCATTATATATATGATAATATAAAGGGAGTTTGTATGTCAAAATGAAATCAATATAAATTTATAGTGTTAAAGTCTTGTACAAATAGATATCTTGGTTATATTCTCTATTTTCACCCTTAATTGGTGATATCCAAATCAAAGGTCTATATTGTAGAAGTATTTACCCCCTCAAAAACAGTAATATAGGGTAGAACATATTAGTTCTTTATAATAATCTTGATAATTTCCCGATAATCACTGAATAGATGCATTTACATATCTTTTTTATATAAAATAGGACTAGTTAACCAAACTGTGAAGCCAATGGTCGAGTAAAACCCTTTTCTATAATCCATTTGATTTGCTTCATTAATTATTCAAAACCAATTGGGTATATTCTATACAGTGTATTTGATATAGTTATACCACCAGGTATGAGTTATAGTGATAATTCAATCTCAATATCTATGTAAAGTTAATACAATTCTTATGGGGAAAAATTAATGTATTCATTCATAATTGTTATATCTTAAATATGAAGTTTCTTATAAACAATTTTTGCTAAATACCCCTCATGATTAGGTGTTAAGACCATATAATAAATTTAATATTCCTAGGGAGTTCGTCCTCAACTATTCACTGGAAGATGATCAGGTATTGATTCATGATATCAAATGTGATTTATTTATCCTAGAAACTAATATGACCACTATATATCAAGAGATAATCCATGGCCAAAATTTGAAGAAAAAAATAGGGAGCACATTCCCAAAAAAATTTATCATAAATGAGCTATATTACTAGATGAAATTATCATACCACTATGTTTCTTCAATGATAATTCGATATCTAATTTTTGGGGTTGTTAATTTAGGTTCTTATCAACAATTATGGACCAAAAGGACTGGGTAGAACCATAAATTTATAGATACTGGTTGTAAGATTATTATACCTTTCCCCACTTCATTCTTACAGTACATATTAGTAGTTCAGATTGCATAAGAATCCATATTATCCATTTTCATAGGAGGTTATTGATTTTTTTTATCCTCATCAACACTTGGTTGGTGCATATACTTGTATAGTGTTCAGATTTTCTAATATAAAACATATAATTATTAGTGTTCACTATGAATAACTTTATTTTCCACCGTCATATTAATAGAAATATTCAGTTTTTTCATTGGTATTTTATTACTCATTTCCCTCCCTTACCATAATAAAAATATATTCTTGTTATATTGGGATATTTTCCTAGGCGATTCTTCCCACAATTTTGATTCACGATACATTGAATCATCTTTCCTCTAAAGTCTCTATTACTTGAATTTCTATTAAGCTCAATTTTTATCCTATTTTAAGTGTATATATTTTTTATATGGTTCAAGTAGTTAATCATAACATGAGAAAATTGGTTAAGTATAATAATATGATTTTAAATTTATACACTCATATCATTTGGTTTAATATTGGAACAATCACTACATTTTCTATCACACTCGTTGTTTCCTCAATTCTTTTAGTTTCCATCCGTTGACTAAAACCTAAAATATCAGCATGAGTTTCATGCAATAAAAAGTATAGTAAGAAATAATATTATAATAAAAATAAATCATAATATGTTCTAAATAATATCACATTCATTTTAACTACTGGTATCTTATATTCATAACTTTTGTTTTGACATAGATTTTTTTAGGTTCTATACTCATATTATTAAAAACATATCCCCAAAAATAACTAAATCTATTTTTGATTCCAAAATGGGTGACCCAAGAATAAGATGCATATATTTGAAATATTTTCTACAGTTTAAACCATAAATCTCACAAAATGATAAACAATCCTAGAACCCAAAGGTTTAGGGTATATGGTGATTAGTTACAAAAATTTAATATGCTAGATTATTTCTTTAATATATCCCGCAATATTCTCTACACATGACTTCCTCATAATCATATAATTTCTTGTAATTGCTTGTGGAAATGTCAACCATAATAATGAGTGTGATAAAATTCTTTGAAAAGGGAAAAAGTTATCAATGAGTCATAAAATATTAGATTATAACCATATAAGAGGACATGGACATAGAGAAGTGTCTTATTAAAAATAACATTGGACTATAAGATTTATCCACATAGAAATATAGAATGGAATATGACCTCAAAAGGATTATTATATAATCATAAAATATAATATTCCATATGAATGAGAAAACACTAGATGATAATCATGAACTATTGATATTGATAAAGGCATATAGTTAAAACAAAAGAATTGAAAAACCATAACATTATGAAAAAATCTAGACATAATCTCGTCTACGCATATATTTATGAATAAGGATAAACGCAATTTTTCCCATTCAAAGAGTTTTGAACATAACAATTAGTTCTACTTATATAGTTGTGAAAATATCAATTACGTCCATACATGGAGTTATAACAATATCAATTATCTCCATGTATAGAGTTGTGAACATTTCAATTAAGATTATCCCTAGAATTATGAATATATTTTTTGGTATATGTATAGGGTTTTGAACATATAAATTATTTCCTAATATAGAGTTTTGAACCTAAATAATAGGTTGAGTTGTCAACACATAAATAAGTTCCATGCATAGTGTTGTGGGAAAATCAATTAGGACTAGAGATAATGTTTCAAACATACTAAATAGTTCAACATATAGATTTGTGACCATATCAATTTGTCCCGTATAGAGAGTTGTGAATTAATCAATTAGGCCAATTCATAGATCTGTGAACAAGTCAATTTGGTATATGAATAGAGTTGTAAACATAGATAAACATAATTAGTTCCACACATTACATCATTATCTTGTGTAATATAAATCATTACCCAATAAATTTGAGGGAAATATCAAACTCACCCATCACATAATGATATATAATATAAAGTATACTGTATGAAATAAATAATACATCTTATCATGAAAACCAATTGGAAAAAATGGGTTACTTCATATTCTATAGATGTATCACATTAAATGGAATAAAAATGTTGATTGGTTAACACCAAAAATTCAATATTCCAAAGGAATTATATTACCAGAGTATTTACATGTACATTCATGAAACATATCTCAATAAAAAATATATGTTTTGTAGAAAAATAAGATAATTGAAACAATTCCATAAAAATAATTTTTATAAAACATTTTTAAAATTCTCATAAAAATATAAAGTTTATAAGTAACTTCGAAAAAATCATTTTTAATAAGGTGATTTGAAAAAGGTTTAAAACATTATTTTAAATGGAGTGCTTAATAATAGATTCCTTGAAGGAAATAATAGTTAAGTAAAGAAATGTATATTATAAGATACAAAATATATATAATTTAAGATAAATTCCCTCTTAAATTTTTTACTCAGCTTTAGTGAACATTGATATCAAGGAAAGAGTTTTAAAAATCTCTTTTACAAGAAGAAAAAGATAAATACAAAGACAATAAAATATAATACATTTATTGATTTCAAAATATGTAAATGAAAAAAAAATTGGTAAGATAGTGTGTAGACTAAGAAGAAAATTGAAACACTCCCATATATTAGTTTATGAATACTATGTGTGATAACCTAGGATACAGACAACATTGAACTAAAACTAACTATGATATCATATAAAAATATTATTATTTAAATATTACTATTATAACCAAGATTTTGTATTAGTGGGTATGAATAGTAGAAACCACGTTTTAAATTATATATATATAATATTTCTTGATAAAAATTTATTTATTAGTACCCAGGAAATAAGTATTATATTTTTTGATAAAAACAATGAAAACATATTAGGATAATAATAGTTAAAGTTTAAAAGGGACATTTTCTTCTATAAAAGGGATTTTGATTTAGTATTTTCATTCAAAATATATATTTATCAATTTTATAAAATTATACTCGATAACAAAGGATTTCATTTTCTGTTTCATCATATAAAAAAATTTAAGTTTAACTTTTTGGGATTTTCTAAACAAGTTGATTTGGGGTTATTAGTGAAAAATAAATATTTTATAAATAATGCCAATTTTATGATATTACAATAATATAAGAATTTAATACAAGATTATAAAACCATTTTTCTAAAAAAAATTATATTTAATAAGTAATATAATTTATTTATAAATATAATGTTGAACTTTGAGATCTATGATTCACATTTTCTAAATCTATGTAATGTTTTTTTCAAATAAAAATAATTTTTTATTCTAATATTTAAATCAATTTTATATAAAAAAACATTCAATTTATTTGGTTTGAAATTAAAATAAGTCTATTTTTAATAATCAAAATCTAATTAATTCCATTTGAATCAATATTATACTTTTGTTTAGTATGAAATCATTTTCAGGCTTAAAAAACACAATTTTTTGAAAAAAGTTTTCATTGTGTTTTGTGTACTTATATTAGAATAATGCATTAATAGTTCTAAAAATTAAATCATAGAAAATAGATTCAATATTTTTAAACTTCATATTTAAATTATATAATTATATCTATTTTACTTTTATTTATAATGTATAGTAACAATGATAACAGTTTATCAGCATGATAAATGGTAAAATGGGTTAATCGGGGTCGAAACTATGGGATATAGTCTCAAAATATCTTAAAAACTTGAATTTTTTGAATTTTATGAATTTTACTCAACTAGATCCATACTGTATTAAAAATAAGTCAATTTGGTGTGACATTATTTTGTTTACAAAATTTATATTATTTTAATGTTATAGTGACTACAAAATCTCACACACACTCTCTCTTTCTTAGTTTGATTTCATGAAATGGATATAGATAAAAATAATAAAGGAACATATATAGATCATAAAATTTATAACAATAATATATATTTATGATGTTGTTTTAATTTTAATTTTTAGTGATGGTATAATTACATTAAATGTTTCCACAACACTGATGTTATTCTTGGGAAAGAAGTAGAAAAATCAAGTGACTAATTTTTTGAAAAAATTAAAAGTAACATGTTTTGATTTAATTATGGTGTTCCATGAATTTCATAGATAATTTTAAAGGATTAGGGATGTAGGACCCCAGGACATCCTGTAAGGGGCGGGGTGAATTAGGGTGTCAACTTTTTCTTTTAATGTTATGGATCTTATTCCCACATTGGTAGGAACTCATTAAACCTATATGATATATATGAATATCAATCAAAAAATAGAGTTCATAGAGACCAAACAACACTTTTACTTAGTTCACCACTACAAGATGCATCCATAGAGAATATGTGTATAGTGCTTCGGTTGTACCAAAATGAAATTATCCTTAATAGTTTTAGAATATCGAGGTTCGGTCATAGTCACTCTATGCCAGGCTCAATACCTTTACAATATTTCCAGGATAGCTCACTACTTCCATTATAACACTTATACAGACTCCCCAAACTCCTTGCTCGAAGATAAGTCAAACTCATTTTATTAACATTAAGGTTGGTTTAATGATTTTCCATTAAAGCATTTGTCTCTGACATAGAATGGAACTCTTCTTGCACCATAAACCTAAGTTGATGTGCACTGAAATCCTTGTCCACTTAAACCTAATATTCAAAAACTACCGTTCGCAAATCTCCTTCATAAATATCACTTCTTAGTAGAGCTAACTCATTTTTAGAGATCACTCCTCAGAACTCACTCCTTTTCATAGATCACTCCTTATCAAAACACATCTACCTTCATGGAATAACCTACGATTGTGAAGCAAACTACCATTGTGGAACAACTACCTTTGTGAGGCTCATTGAGCCGGCATAGAACATCCCATATTTGTGAATCACTCGGTACATAGATAAATTGATATCAATAATGAGAAAAATAGTATTTTCAAAAATCTAAATCTGGAATAGAATCCTAGTTTTCCAGAACACCCCTTACTTCACAAAATTAAAGTGATTTTGGATTTTCTATGAAATATTTATGTGAAAAATGAAGAGGGGAAACCATTTATTTATAGGCACGTTCAATCGCAAAGGTCCAAACCCCTCCATCATGTTTTCTATATCAGTCCAAAATGTATTTTTGGTGATCCTACCTTCACAAATCTCCCCTAAAATTTACAATTCCCAAAGCTCGTCATTGTTGCAATGACTTTTTTTCAAAACATCGCATAGTCACAATGCTCACTCACAAAACTCCATTGATCATAAACATTATGTAACACCATCTCAAGTCACAAATCTTCATATCTTCAAAATTCCCAATGAATTATTCATTAAATACGTGCATTTTCTACATTTATGAAAAGTTGAATCCAAAAAACTACCATTCAAGAATCTTGAATTCTCGTAATTGCAGAGCACACTATCACTATACATTAATCCTTAGAAAAACAGAAAACATGAATCCCATCTTTGGAAAACTCCTGAATTTTCTATATTCTCATAACACCTTCATGAAAAACTCATTTTTCCAATGCTTTAAATTTCCCAAATTTTGGACCCCTAAATTTTGGGAAACACTGGGAACGACACCACCTTCAATACTACAAAAGGTTTAAACTATATGATCCCTTTCCTTGCAATCTCCCTGATCATCAATGATAGGATTGAAAAAAATACAAACCATACTTCATTTCTAGAAAATAAATTCCTTGGTTCCAACAATCTCCCCCTTTGGGTTTTTTGGCAATCTGCAGATAAATTCAATAGTGCACTAGCCACTATCAAAACATGATATGCAAGAATCCACTCAAACAACACTCTAAGTCTAAAAGAGCAATTATTGGGGTATAAAACAAGAGGGAATACATGAATTTTGTTCTTGTTTGTTTGAATTAATGCTCTGACTGTTTCCACATAACACTGAATTATTTTCTCCATTTACATTCCACCCCTTTATAAATCATGGAATTTCTCTAGTCTCCATTCTCTTGTAGACATAAAAAACATGAAAAACATTTCATTCTCCAAATTTAAATATTTAATTTATTCATTTATCCCCCATTGAAAATAAACTCAATGATTGGTAATTGTATAATGTAGACCTCAGAGTATACTCCTCATGGATCGTATCTCCCCCATAAACCTTCATCACTTCCCTAAATAGATTAAAACATTTAGCACAACTTTTTAGAGTGGATTCTTTTGACCTCCTTAAGAATAAGGAGGTGGTTGAACACTGAGGTTTAACCAATGTTTCTCAAACACAGTTTCTACCAATGTCTTGGACAAAATATCATCCACTGGATCATCATTTCTCACTTGATCCATTTTAACCATTCCTTGTTCAATATTTTCATTGATGAATTTATATCTGATCTCAATTATCTTCATACGATAATGTCAAACAGTATTATTTGTAATATCAATTATTCTCTTGTTATCACAATTAATCACCATCAGCTATTTTACTTCATCACCAATATCAGTCAATGGATACCACTACTGGAAAAACTGGCTATACCCACGGTTCAAAACTGTGGGTATGGCCCCCAAAACTGTGGGTATAGGCTATACCCATGGTTTTGGGAATTGTGGGATGGAAAGGAATCACAATAGAGGGGTTAATGTATACCCATGGTTTTATTAAACCATGGGCATAGAAAAGAACCGCGTGGCACAGTGTGGCACACCGCTTTATTCACTGATTTCAAACCGTAGGAAAGAAATTCCAAAATCGCGCCTGGGGGGATTTGAACCCACACCTCACGTAGAACCGGCGGATGTATCACCAGACCAACTCATCTGATCATCATATTAGTATATATATACACGTTTATTTTAATATAATAATATAAATCATGTTATCTAAAAAAAGGGATATGTGGTTTCGAACACGCGACCTGCTGCAAAGGCCAACCGCAGATTACCAACTACACTACTCAAATTTTATTTATATATCCATATAGTTATTTGATTATATTAATAATACTCGAATATCTGAAAAATAAAATTACCAGTATTTGAACACCGGTCTTCGCTGTACAAAACAGAAAACTAAACCAACTATCCCACAGAAATCGTTTGACTAAAATCTTTTATCCATATAATTATATTAATTTCAACCCATGTTCCAGCAAAAATAATTTCTCTCCCATGGGGTTTTTTTCCCATGATAACACGAAAAATCTATACCCATGTTTTTGGAAAACCGTGGGTATATTTCTTGTAAAGAAAACCCTATCCTTGTGGTTTTTTAAAACCGTGGGTATAGGTCTCCATAACAACCCCTATACCCACAGTTTTACCAAAACCGTGGGTATAGGTCTTCAAAAAAATAACCTATACCCAGAGTTTTGGGAACCGTGGGTATGGGTCTTCAAAAATAACTTATACGCACAATTTTTACAAGAATCGTGGGTATAGGTTCATATACTATCCCTATACCCACAGTTTCCCAAAACCGTGGGTATAGGGGTGTCCTATACCCACGGTTTTGTGCAGAACCATGGGTACAGACCCATTTTCAAGTAGTGTGCTTCATCTGCAGTAGCTGAGAGAATTGATTTCCTATTTCTTACTCAACCATCCCCTATATTTCTTTCCAATAAAGAATTCTTCACTATTTGTGGACTTTCTGTCAATGGTGTCTCTATCCCAATCTGTATAAAAAATGTTAATAGTTCATTATCTCTTCCTGTATCAAAGTATAATCCAAAATTGTGAGTACCTAGTATGTACCTCATGATTCTTTTCACTACCACCATATGTTATTCCTTTTGATTACTCTGAAAGAGGGACACTAAAAATGTTGTAAAGGAAATGTATGGACATCTTTCATTTATGTACAATAAGATTCCAATTATCCTCATATATATTATGGGATATACAAATGTACATCCTCATATATTCCAAGTTTTTTTCTAACCACAGTCTAAGTTGACATTGGTTTAGAGTCATTAATGTTGAATTTCTTCATCAAATATCTTTCATAATTTTCTAGAGAGATGAAATTTTAATCTTTCCTATAAATCCCTTGCAACCACCAAGAAGTACGTGATCTCCATGATCATAGACATTTAAAATTCTGATTTTAGGTGACTGGAAAATTCATCCACTAATCCTTGCATTCTTCCATTGAAAATAATATCATCAACATACACCAGTACAATGAACTAATCTTTTATATAATTATTCACATATAAATTGTTATCCACTCCTCCTCTTTTGAATTCATGTGATTTCATATAACAATCCAACCAAGAAGACCATGCATGTGCTGCATGCTTCAGATCATAGAGTGATTTCTCTAATATGCAAGACTTTATTTCATCATTTCCATTTAAGAAACCCATTGGTTGTTCAATATAGACTTCCTCTTAAAGGACACCATTAAATAATGAAATCTTGAAATCCAATTTATATACTTTATACTCTCTTTGGATCGCTATGGTAATAAATATCCTGATTGACTCCATTCCATCTATTGGAGGATATATTTCTTCAACATCGACGCCTTCAATTTGTGAATATCCTTTACACACCAATTTCACCTTATTTATGAACGCATTACCATGATCATGATATTTGTTCTTAAACATAAACTTCATACAAATCACATTGTGACCTTTGGGTCTTCTGACTAAATCCCATGTTTGGTTCTTGTCAATCTAGTACAACTCTTTATTTATGCCTTTAACCCATGATTCATCATTTGCAACTTCTACAAATGAGGATAGATCCACAATTTAAAGGAATATATATTTTACATTATTCCTCATTCTCCTTTTTTGTCTGGCTACTATCCAATCCCCATTGATATTGTATTGATCAATTTCTACTCTTCAATTTCTTCTGTGAGGTTCAGAAGGATTTTATTCATCCATAGTTTCTTTTTCATATTCTTTATCGGAATCCACATCTTTTCATACCCTCTAAAATTTTTACACATCTTCCTCTACTTCTTCATTTTAATCAGTTCCATGTACCCCATCTTCTGTATCTTCAATCACTTCAGCAAAAGATACCCTCACAGTATTTTGGGTCTTATCTTCAATTATCTTGACATCACTAACTTCCACAAATTTTTCAAAATTCTTATTAAAACTGTAAAGACCCGCAAATTTCAAGGAAATTTTTTTTTTCTTAATTTTCTATGGAATTTTACAAGAGCGCAGCTTCAGACGGCACTTGATTCCGAGGCCCGGTGTGCCCGGAATCAATTTCGGAAGTTTGGCTCGGGTACATTCAGTGAACGGACGAGCGGGTTTTTCTATCTTTTGAACCGGTGCCCGGAATCAAATTCTGAGGGCACCGATGAAATCGCAGCGCCGGTATTTGCTTAGAAACTCCTCTTCCGGAGTTGCGTTTGCTCAGACGTGGTTTTTAAATTTTGCGGCTTTAAGTCAGAAATAAAATAAAGTTTGTGCGACAACTTTATTTTATTTCACTTAAGCTGCTTGGAAGTCACTTGGAAGCCACTTGAACTGAGTTAAAGCGGATAGGGTGCTATCCGGAAATATCCTACCCCTTATTAGGATATTTGTGCGGTGGGGCCCGCACAAGCCCCGCCGTTTCTTTCGCTAAGTAACGCACCCGCGAAAACCCGTCAAAGTAACTGAAAAGTCAACCGACGCGTTTTCTTTAATTCTTAACAGACCATTTAATTGGGAGGTTTATTTCGTGAATTAAATGGGCTGTTTCTTTCGTGAATTAAATGGGTCGTTTCTTTCGAATTGATGGATCGTTTCTTAACCGGTTTCGTGTGTTGGCATGTTTATAAAATAAGACCAACCTAAAAATCCTTTGAAAGGATTTGAGAGGATCTTGTTTCTTCATCTCCCCGCGAAGAACGCGAAGAACGCGAAGAACGCCGGTGACCGAAATTCGACGACGCACACCGAGATCTGCGACGTCGACGAGCTTTACCCGCGACGTTCTTCGGCGACGCCTCTTCTTCCGCAGCCGATCCTCGTTCGGCAACTAAGGTAAGAATCAGATCGTTAATTCTCCTTTTTTTTATTCGATATCAACGGATTTAAATTAATTAAATCCGTTTGATCTTGATCCGGAGATTGGCGATGCGACGCCGGATACCGCGACGACGCGACGATCCCCCTTCTTCCGCGACGAGCAATCCCGCGACGATCCCTCGTTCGGCAATGCCAGCTGCGAGGTAAGGGTTGATTTGAAATATTTTCCTTTCCCGTGATTTTATTTCTTTTAAAATAAGGAACCGATCACGGAACAATTTTAAATTTATTTAAAATTGTTGATTGGTCGTTTCTTGTTTCTCCCGTTGTTTATGAATAACGCGGAGGGTGCGGGTCTAACGAACAAGACCCGACAACCCTCCGCCGATCTTCCTTTTTGTGCGGATTTGGCGGTGACGGAAAAAGCACGACGCAAGGGCCATTTGTTGATTCCGCAGTGAAGGACGCGTCCCGGGAGGAACAATGGCGCAGACGGGAGGCAAAACGGGCCACCGGAGCAACTCCGGCGGCCCGCGGAAGGGGGCGGCGGCGCGGGTCGCCGGCGCGGCGGCGCCGGCGACCGGAGGCGGCGGCGCCCGGCGCACCGCCGGAGGAGTCCACCGCGGCCGAGCCGCGGCGGCGGCGAACCGCCGGACCGCGTCCTCGGTCCGGCCACCCAGCACGCGGCCCGCGCGGGCCGCGTTTCTCCAAAGCCGCGGGTTTGACCCGCGGCGGCTCCCTCGGCCGCTCGGCCGAAGCCGAGCCGGCCGGTCCGGTCGGCCGGGCCGCGCCCAGGCCGGACCGGACCCGGCCTATCCGGGTTAGGCCGGGTCGGGCCGACCCAGGGGGGGGGGTTCGGGCCGGGTCGCCCCGGGCCCAGAACCCCCGTTTCGGGCCCTCTTCTGTCTTTCGCCCATATCTTGGGCCTGGGACCTCCGATTGACAAACCATCAGCGGCTACGCGATCCTTGGATCGAGACGGTCGTTTCGGTATATTATACTCAAGGTTTCGGGAGACTTTGGGTTCGGCCGGGTTGGTTCGTACACAAAACCAACCGGGCCCTCGGAGCGCAAACGCTCATAACTTGAGCTACGGACGTCCGAACGACGTACCGTCAGCTGTGGTAGTTTCCTCTAAGTGAGACAGAACTTTTGGCATACTCCGCCCGAGGATCGGATATAGGCGGAGTACGGTCGGGTTGGTTTTTCCCTAAAAACCAACCGGGCCCCTGAGACGAAAATGCCAATAACTCTCAGACCGGGCGTCCGATTGACGCGCCGTCTGTTGCGTTGAGATCCTGTTGTCGATACGGAACTTTTGGATACATCAACTTCGGACTACGTGTCAGTTGATGTATCAGCCTCTCGGCTCGTGGAGCGGACCCTCCTAAACGAGTTCGCTATGTGCGGGAACCCTAGCGCTGGCTGTGACTTCGACGACAGAGCAGAGATCCTCCGTGGACTGCGACGACGGCAGAGCAGAGATCGTCCGTGGACTGCGACGACGGCAGAGCAGAGATCCTTCGTGGACTGCGGCGACGACTGTGCAGAGATCCTCAGTGGACTGCGTCGACTACTGCACTCAGCGATCCTACGTGGATCAGTGCTACAGGTTCTGTGTGAGCCCGATCCTATGTGGGTCCTTACTACCGGTTCTGTGTGAGCCACTGCCTATAGGTTCTGTGTGAGCCCGATCCTACGTGGGTCTTTTGCGGGGGTTAGTACCTATCGATCCTTCGTGGGTCCGACGACTTAGATGGATCAGTGATCATCTTTGACGTCATCTGAAAAAGTATACCTGGTTGAGCTGAATCTTATGTTACTCTCCTTTGTGAATTGTGTTGAACTATCCTATGTGGATTTTACTGTTTACTCTCCTTGTGGATTTGAGTCTTGCTTTCCTTTGTGGATTGAGTTGTTCATGAGCTCGTGAGCAGAGCTGGAATTGGGGACTTAGGTATATGTATGGGCATATACCTAAGACGAGTCAGATGTTACTTCGTGATTGCATATTTCTTTTTTGCTATATCCTTTGTGGATTTCGGGAGACCTTCGGGGGTCTCGGGGTCCTTACTGAGTAGCTTGTACTCACCCCTGCACGGGCTATGCCCGCACCTTGCTGTGTTGGTTGCAGACGACGGACAGCGCTGATCTTGGTTGGGGCGTGGAGCAGGACGGTACCTGGAGGTGGACCACTGGACGGGACGTGCTCGGAGCGGACGTGGGACCCGAGGAGCCTGGAGGCTATCTGTACCCACCCTTCAGGTGGGATTGCCAGTGGACGACACGAGGCCGCCGTCTTTTCTTCAGTTGCTGTACTTTACTTTTCAGCTGTACTTTACAGTTGGGCTTGTATTTCCGGCCCCCTTTACTTTTCTGCACTTTACTTTCCGCTTGCTGACTCTGTGTGGTTGTTACTTATAAAGGCAATGCCTTCCCTGTTTACTGGGATTTTACGCCTTGGTGCTAGTCGCCAGCCCCTGGCCTATGGAAGGCGGGCTTGGGGTAGTCACGGCACGGGCCCCGAGGACGGGTCGTGACAAATTGGTATCAGAGGCGGTCGGTTCTACCGCAGACTCTGATCGTCCTTTCTTTCTATATGAAGCAATAGTGTTTAGTGTATTGAGTGTGGTTATCAGTTCAGGGAGCCCAGTGTTGGTGCGGCGGCCGACGTATCCGTACACCAGGACCCTGACCCCTGATTTCCGACTTAATGCATGAAAACATTGATTGCGTGTGTGTTTCAAGTTTTCTTTGTGATTACTTGTGTCAGCTCACTGGGTATAATGATCTGTCTTATGAAAGTCTCAAGTTTTCCTTGTGATTACTTGTGCCAGCTCACCAGGTATACTGTTCTGAATGTGGTGCTCTTGTTCTCCTTTTCAGGATGGCCCCGCGACGACAGCCAGCTAGGGTTCCGAGTGTAGGGCGCGACGGCAGCCCACCGAGCGACGAGGCCTCGGTGCAGGGCCCTTTGCCAGTAGTGGCACCGGCGGTAGCTTTACCCGCCGAGCCACCGATGCTACCAGTACCAGACGCTGACGATGCATGTCGCCTCAGGGCACTGCATGAGTTTCAGAGCCAGCGACCGCCCAGGTTTCGCGGTGAGGCGGACCCCCAGGCCGCCGAGGACTGGCTAGAGGCGGTGGTACGGATCTTTAGGCTAGTGAGGACACCAGCGGATCTCATGGTGATTCTCGCAGCGAGCCTCCTGCAGGCGGCGGCCGGACGATGGTGGAGCCTGATGCTCCAGGTTCACGATGAGGCATCCTTGCTCTGGACGGACTTCGAGAGCCTCTTCCGCTCTGAGTTCGTCCCGGCCACCCTCCGAGCGGTGCGCATCCAGGAGCTTCTCCAGCTGCGCCAGGGCAGCATGACGGTCGCTCAGTACGCGGCGAGGTTCACCGACCTATCTCGCTACTCGACCAACATGGTACGGGACCCCTTCTTCCGGGCCCGGACCTTCGAGCAGGGCTTGCGACAGGAGATTCGGGCGTCGCTGATCTCCCTCAGCATTCCGACCCAGGCGGAAGTGCTGGAGCGAGCCCTCCTGATCGAGAGCTTCCTGGCAGAGCCTTCTTCAGCGGCGAGACCTAGCGCAGGGCGGCAGGTAGCTGAGTCTTCGGCAGCAGGTAGCCGACGGATGACTCTCGGGTCCAGGCAGACCAGACCCCCACGCAGACGGCCTCAGGACACCGGCTCAGCGGTGCGGGGCACACAGCGGAGTGCCAGCCTTCCGAGAGGCAGGCTGTGCTACTCCTGCGGCGGGCAGGGTCACATGGCTCGTGACTGCCCGAATCGCCGACCAGAGGAGCAGCAGACGGTGGAGGGGCCACCCAGGCAGAGGCAGAGGGTCGACCGTGGCGGTCCGCAGGGAGGAGGCGGACGAGGCAGAGGAGATGGCCGAGCAGCGGGTGGTGGGCGACGCTTCCAGGCTCTACCCCTACCACCACCAGGAGGGCCACCTCGACCACATGGAGCTGGCGGGCAGGCACAGGCCCAGCTCCAGGCAGTGGAGGCCTACGACCCCGACTTGCCATAGATGATTCGAGGTACGATCTGTGTCTATTCCACCCTTGCTGCAGTACTTATAGACACAGGAGCGAGTCACTCTTTCATAGCCTCTGCCCTTGTTCGGAGCTCGGAGATTCCGACTGAGCCATTGGCTCGATCCTTACGGCTAGAGACTCCTACGGGAGCAGACTCGACGATTACGCACTGGTGCCGGCAGTGTGAGCTTACTCTAGGAGGCGAGAGCTTCGGCTAGGATCTCCTTGTAGCGGCGTCGAGGCCTTACGACATCATCTTGGGCATGGATTGGCTATCAACGGTTCATGCCCAGATCGACTGTTTTAGGCGCAAGGTGCGATGTGTTCGCACCGACGGGAGCAGGTTTACCTTCACCGGCGAGAAGGGAACCTTTGCAGCACAGGATGGACTTCCGCGGAGGAGAGTGCAGCCCATCTCTCATCAGTTGGCTAGCCTCATCCTAGGAGCAGTGGACGTGCGGAGTCCAGCTTTTCCTGCAGTGGTGGACCAGTACGTGGACGTCTTTCCCGACGACATTCCAGGGCTACGTCCTCGTAGAGAGGTAGACTTTTACATCGACTTGTACCCCGGGACAGCCCCGATATCTAATCCAGCATATCGGATGGCCCCCGCCGAGCTTCGGGAGCTGCGGGTACAGTTGGAGGACTTGCAGAGCAAGGGATTCATCCGACCCAGTGTTTCACCCTGGGCTTCCCCGATTTTGTTCGCCAAGAAGGCGGACGGGAGCTTGCGACTATGTGTCGACTATCGTCGCCTGAACCAGGTGACAGTGAGGAACAAGTATCCGCTGCCACGGATTGATGACCTCTTCGATCAGCTCAAGGGAGCGCGGTGGTTCTCGAAGATAGACCTCCGGTCAGGCTATCATCAGCTCAGAGTTCGAGATGAGGACGTGCAGAAGACGGCCTTCAGGTGTCGGTATGGCCATTGTGAGTTCTTGGTTATGCCATTCGGTGTAACCAAAGCTCCAGCAGTGTTCATGAGCCTCATGAACAGGATCTTCCAGCCATACCTCGACCGATTTGTCGTGGTCTTCATTGACGACATTTTGGTATACTCGACGACTGAGGAGGAGCATGCCTACCACCTGCGAGTTGTGCTAGACACACTCCGAGAGCACCAGCTTTATGGCAAGCTCTCAAAATGCCAGTTCTGGTTACGTGAGGTCCGTTTCTTGGGGCACGTCATTTCTGAGGCGGGAGTTGCAGTGGATCCCGCGAAGATCGAGGCAGTGCTAGCTTGGGAGCCACCCAAGAGCGTGACGGAGGTGCGGAGCTTCTTGGGCCTAGCGGGATACTATCGGAGATTCGTGCCAGACTTCTCCGGAGTTGCGGCACCACTCTCAGCTTTGACAAAGAAGGGGAAACCCTTCGTGTGGTCAGACAGATGTCAGCAGAGCTTCCAAGAGATGAGACAGAGATTGACCAGCGCACCTATCTTGAGGTTGCCGGAGGAGGGAGTTGGATACGTAGTTTACTGCGATGCATCAGGGACTGGACTCGGGTGCGTCCTGATGCAGGAGCGGGCCGTGATCGCCAACGGATCACGTCAGTTGAGGCCGCATGAGCAGAACTACGCCACTCATGACCTGGAGTTAGCAGCAGTGGTCTTCGCTCTGAAGACTTGGCGGCACTATCTGATGGGCGAGCGCTTCACAGTCTTTTCTGACCACCAGAGTCTCAGGTATATCTTCTCTCAGAAGGACCTGAACCTGAGACAGCGGAGATGGCTTGAGTTCCTCCAGGACAATGACTTTGAGATAGTCTATAATCCTGGGAAGGGGAACGTGGTAGCCGATGCCCTCAGCAGGAGGACGGGCATTCAGCTACTTGAGGAGGCGACGGAGCAGCTAGCCTCCTTACAGATATCCTTCGTGGATAGAGACGGAGCATCCTTTCTTCAGTCTCTCACAGTCTCTCCTCCGCTTCTACAGCGGGTCAGAGAGCTTCAGCGTGGGGACGCTGACTGTGAGACCCGGCGTGCACTGATATCCTCAGGTCAGGCGCCTGATGGTTTCTCCCTTGGAGCAGAGCACGACATCCTTTTCAGAGGACGTACCTTCGTACCAGTCGCTTTACGAGAGGAGGTGCTGAGAGAGTTTCACACTTCTCCCTTGGCGGTACATCCTGGAGTGGCGAAGATGTACCAGGATCTCAGGCGACAACACTGGTGGCCGGGCATGAAGAAAGCTGTGGCGGAGTTCGTTTCACGATTCCTCACCTGCCAGCAGGTGAAGGCAGATCATCAGGTACCAGCAGGCTTGGTACAGCCCTTGGAGGTCCCGAAGTGGAAGTGGGATGGCATATCTATGGATTTCGTGACTGGACTTCCACACACTTCCAGAGGTCACGACTCCATTTGGGTGATTGTCGACCGACTCACCAAGTCGGCACACTTCTTACCCATCAGAGAGCAGGGCTCAGTGGAGAGCTTGGGACGTCTTTACGTCCAGGAGATCGTACGGCTTCACGGTGTGCCATCGTCTATCGTCTCCGATCGAGATGCTCGTTTCACTTCCCGGCTTTGGAAGGGGTTGCAGGAGGCGTTCGGGACGCGGCTCCATCTGAGCACAGCCTTCCACCCTCAGACGGATGGTCAGATGGAGAGGACCATACAGACACTCGAGGACATGCTCCGTGCATGTGTTCTCGACTTTGGTTGCAGCTGGGAGGACCACCTACCCTTGGTGGAGTTCGCGTACAACAACAGCTACCACTCCACCATCGGGATGGCACCATACGAGGCGTTGTACGGCAGACCCTGCAGATCACCGTTGTGCTGGACAGACCCTGGGGAGTCAGCACTCGTGGGACCAGAGATGGTCCGAGCCACGACAAGGAAGGTCCAGATCATCCAGGAGAGGATGAGGACAGCTCAGAGCCGGCAGAAGTCATATGCTGACAGGAGGCGGAGGCCACTAGAGTTCGAGGATGGCGACCACGTCTTTTTGCGTGTCTCACCTCGACGTGGTTTACGGAGATTTGGCCGAGGCGGCAAGTTGTCTCCACGCTTCATCGGGCCTTTCCAGGTCCTCAGCAGGATAGGAGAGGTGGTTTATCGCCTGGCTCTACCACCTCAGTTGCACCGGGTGCACGACGTCTTCCACGTGTCTCAGCTGAGGAGATACGTGCACGACCCGACACACATCATCGACTTTGGGGAGCTGGACGTGGACGATGGTGCGACTTTTGCGGAGGTCCCAGTGGAGATCGAGGATCGACAGGAGCGGGTCCTACGTGGGTGGTCGATTCCTCTTGTGCGCGTCAGATGGCAGCACGAGGACCTCCAGGAGAGCACTTGGGAGCGGGAGGCTCAGATGCGTGCTCAGTACCCCCATTTTTTCCCCTAGTTTTTTATGTAACTTTACGGGGACGTAAAGCCCTGAGGTGGGAGTAATGTAAAGACCCGCAAATTTCAAGGAAATTTTTTTTTCTTAATTTTCTTTGGAATTTTACAAGAGCGCAGCTTCAGACGGCACCTGATTCCGAGGCCCGGTGTGCCCGGAATCAATTTCCGAAGTTTGGCTCGGGTACGTTCAGTGAACGGACGAGCGAGTTTTTCTATCTTTTGAACCGGTGCCCGGAATCAAATTCTGAGGGCACCGATGAAATCGCAGCGCCGGTATTTTCTTAGAAACGCCTCTTCCGGAGTTGCGTTTGCTCAGACGTGGTTTTTAAATTTTGCGGCTTTAAGTCAGAAATAAAATAAAGTTTGTGCGACAACTTTATTTTATTTCACTTAAGCTGCTTGGAAGTCACTTGGAAGCCACTTGAACTGAGTTAAAGCGGATAGGGTGCTATCCGGAAATATCCTACCCCTTATTAGGATATTTGTGCGGTGGGGCCCGCACGAGCCCCGCCGTTTCTTTCGCTAAGTAACGCACCCGCGAAAACCCGTCAAAGTAACTGAAAAGACAACCGACGCGTTTTCTTTAATTCTTAACAGACCATTTAATTGGGCGGTTTATTTCGTGAATTAAATGGGCTGTTTCTTTCGTGAATTAAATGGGTCGTTTCTTTCGAATTGATGGATCGTTTCATAACCGGTTTCGTGTGTTGGCATGTTTATAAAATAAGACCAACCTAAAAATCCTTTGAAAGGATTTGAGAGGATCTTGTTTCTTCATCTCCACGCGAAGAACGCGAAGAACGCGAAAAACGCCGGCGACCGAAATTCGACGACGCACACCGAGATCTGCGACGTCGACGAGCTTTACCCGCGACGTTCTTCGGCGACGCCTCTTCTTCCGCAGCCGATCCTCGTTCGGCAACTAAGGTAAGAATCAGATCGTTAATTCTCCTTTTTTTTATTCGATATCAACGGATTTAAATTAATTAAATCCGTTTGATCTTGATCCGGAGATTGGCGACGCGACGCCGGATACCGCGACGACGCGACGATCCCCCTTCTTCCGCGACGAGCAATCCCGCGACGATCCCTCATTCGGCAACGCCAGCTGCGAGGTAAGGGTTGATTTGAAATATTTTCCTTTCCCGTGATTTTATTTCTTTTAAAATAAGGAACCGATCACGGAACAATTTTAAATTTATTTAAAATTGTTGATTGGTCGTTTCTTGTTTCTCCCGTTGTTTATGACTAACGCGGAGGGTGTGGGTCTAACGAACAAGACCCGGCAACCCTCCGCCGATCTTCCTTTTTGTGTGGATTTGGCGGGCGACGGCAAAAGCACGACGCAAGGGCCATTTGTTGATTCCGCAGTGAAGGACGCGTCCCGGGAGGAACAATGGCGCAGACGGGAGGCAAAACGGGCCACCGGAGAAACTCCGGCGGCCCGCGGAAGGTGGCGGCGGCGCGGGTCACCGGCGCGGCGGCGCCCGGCGCGCCGCAAAAGGAGTCCGCCGCGGCTGAGCCGCGGCGGCGGCGAACCGCCGGACCGCGTCCGCGGTCCGGCCACCCAGCACGCGGCCCGCGCGGGCCGCGTTTCTCCAAAGCCGCGGGTTTGACCCGCGGCGGCTCCCTCGGCCGCTCGGCCGAAGCCGAGCCGGCCGATCCGGTCGGCCGGGCCGCGCCCAGGCCGGACCGGACCCGGCCTAGCCGGGTCGGGCCGACCCAAGGGGGGGTTCGGGCCGGGTCGCCCCGGGCCCAGAACCCCCGTTTCGGGCCCTCTTCGGTCTTTCGCCCATATCTTGGGCCTGGGACCTCCGATTGACGAACCGTCAGCGGCTACGCGATCCTTGGATCGAGACGGTCGTTTCGGTGTATTATACTCAAAGTTTCGGGAGACTTTGGGTTCGGCCGGGTTGGTTCGTAGACGAAACCAACCGGGCCCTCGGAGCGGAAACGCTCATAACTTGAGCTACGGACGTCCGAACGACGTACCGTCAGCTGTGGTAGTTTCCTCTAAGTGAGACGGAACTTTTGGCATACTCCGCCCGAGGATCAGATACAGGTGGAGTACGGTCGGGTTGGTTTTTCCCTAAAAACCAACCGGGCCCCTGAGACGAAAATGCCTATAACTCTCAGACCGGGCGTCCGATTGACGCGCCGTCTGTTGCGTTGAGATCCTGTTGTCGATACGGAACTTTTGGATACATCAACTTCGGACTACGTGTCAGTTGATGTATCAGACTCTCGGCTCGTGGAGCGGACCCTCCTAAACGAGCTCGCTATGTGCGGGAACCCTAGCGCTGGCTGGGACTTCGACGACAGAGCAGAGATCCTCCGTGGACTGCGACGACGGCAGAGCAGAGATCCTCCGTGGACTGCGACGACGGCAGAGCAGAGATCCTTCGTGGACTGCGGCGACGACTGTGCAGTGATCCTCAGTGGACTGCGTCGACTACTGCACTCAGCGATCCTACGTGGATCAGTGCTACAGGTTCTGTGTGAGCCCGATCCTATGTGGGTCCTTACTACCAGTTCTGTGTGAGCCACTGCCTACAGGTTCTGTGTGAGCCCGATCCTACGTGGGTCTTTTGCAGGGGTTAGTACCTATCGATCCTTTGTGGATCCGACGACTTAGATGGATCAGTGATCATCTTTGACGTCATCTGAAAAAGTATACCTGGTTGAGCTGAATCTTATGTTACTTTCCTTTGTGGATTGTGTTGAACTATCCTATGTGGATTTTACTGTTTACTCTCCTTGTGGATTTGAGTCTTGCTTTCCTTTGTGGATTGAGTTGTTCATGAGCTCGTGAGCAGAGCTGGAATTGGGGACTTAGGTATATGTATGGGCATATACCTAAGACGAGTCAGATGTTACTTCGTGATTGCATATTTCTTTTGTGCTATATCCTTTGTGGATTTCGGGAGACCTTCGGGGGTCTCGGGGTCCTTACTGAGTAGCTTGTACTCACCCCTGCACGGGCTATGCCCGCACCTTGTTGTGTTGGTTGCAGACGACGGACAGCGCTGATCTCGGTTGGGGCGTGGAGCAGGACGGTACCTGGAGGTGGACCACTGGGTGGGACGTGCTCGGAGCGGACGTGGCACCCAAGGAGCCTGGAGGCTATCTGTACCCACCCTTCAGGTGGGATTGCCAGTGGACGACACGAGGCCGCCGTCTTTTCTTCAGTTGCTGTACTTTACTTTTCAGTTGTACTTTACAGTTGGGCTTGTATTTCCGGCCCCCTTTACTTTTCTGCACTTTACTTTCCGCTTGCTGACTCTGTGTGGTTGTTACTTATAAAGGCAATGCCTTCCCTGTTTACTGGGATTTTACGCCTTGGTGCTAGTCGCCAGCCCCTGGCCTATGGAAGGCGGGCTTGGGGTAGTCACGGCACGGGCCCCGAGGACGGGTCGTGACAAAAACACTTTTAGGCTTTGATATTCATTAAATATATGAGGAATATTCCTTTATCATCTGTATCCCCATATTTTATCTGATTTCATTCTTTATTTCTAATAAAACATTTACTTCTGAAAAAATAAAAATACTTTAAAGCGGTATTCCTTCCACTCCCCAACTCATACGGTGTCTTGGTTTCTATCATATATAGACTTGTTCTATTTTGAATATGCACCACATCTTGAACAGGATATTTCTATAAATTTCAAGGGATACGACTCTCAATCAGCAATGTTCTGGCCATATTGTTCACCAATTGATTACAATGCTCAACAACTCCATTTTGCTTGGGAGTTTTCACAGTAACCACCTCATGTTGTATTCCATGAATCTAAAATTAATTTTCAAACTCAATAATGTGTATTCCCCACCATTTTCATACCACAAAAATTTGATTGCCTATATAGTATCATTCTTAGTGATTCAGTGATAAGTTTTCATGTAGTCAAGCACTTCTAATTTCCTATGTATAACCATCACACAATCCATTCTATTATAATCACCAATAAGAAAAATACCTTTCTCTATGTGTTCCAGCAACATTTATCAGGCCACATACATCTGTATAGAAGAGATCGAGAACATTTGATGCAATTTTCTTCTCCGGTTGATATGAACTACAGACCAACATTACTCATATGTAGGAATCACTCATCTTTTCCCATTCACATTTCAAATTAGGGATAACCATGACTATATTCTACTTATATATCTTTTCCATGTCTTGGTGATTAATGTTTCCCAACCTTTGAGGCCACAAGTCATTTTCTTCTTTGACAGTTAGACATAAAATATTCTCTCTATTATCAACCTAGTACAAGTTTCCATCTATTCTACAACCTTCCATGATATAATTCACTATATTTCCCTTTATAGTGCAGCTTTTTTATTGAAATTCACTATAAGTCCTAAGTCAAGGAGTTACTCGAACTAAGGACAGTGTGGAGAAAACCATCTGTGTAAAGAACATCAATTTTCATCAACTCTCTATTAATTAGATCAGCACTTAAACTACCTTTTATCTTCAAGGAACCATCATTACTAAACCTTACTATTCCATCAACCTTTTTCTTAACATTTTCTAATACGTCTACATTTCCCATCCTTTGGGATGAGCACCCACTATCAAGAATCCATGTGTTGTTGTTTTTTTAGCTTTGAGAGCTACTTTTGCAAGGATGGATTTTTCATTTTTCCTCTTTTACTTCCACAAAATATTATATTGAGAGGAGGATAGGGATGTACTTTCATATATCTTGTCCACATGCATAGTATCTTCATATTCATACTCTTCATCTAAAGGAAACAACCTATTTCAAATAGAAACACCATCTGGTTGGAAAAAATTGACATGTCTCAGAGTTTTGTATGAATATCACAAGTCATTCCTCTACCTCCAATACATTTCTTTATGTAAAAAAGTAAGAACAATGAAAACAACAAACATAGAAATTATTACTTCTATAAAAAGTAGGATATGAATTCATTCTCTTTTGTTCACTTCGAAGATCTTCCCATTCAAATAGCTCCTTACCTATTAATAGTATGACAAGGTATGGCTCAGATAGCCCAAAATTGAAATTTCATAAGGGTATATGCCTTCTCATTTCTATTACTCCTCATGTATCCTTATTTTGGAAAAAAATTTGGCTACCTAAAATTTCTGGAGGCCTGAAGAATGTTTTCAGTTCTCTTTTCAATTTGAGATGAGGGTTTCTTTATCAGCTCTTTAGGTGGCTTTTCAACATGTCTAGCTTTCAACTTGCCTTTATTATATATCATTTTATTTATAGAATTTAATGTCCCAGCATCACAATTGATTATACTATTACACATTCATATAGGTCTTTGATCATTCAAAAATATTTTCAACTCCACTTGAACCATGATCAGCTCATTCTAGCAACATGACATTTGAGAATTTTCTAAATTGTATTTTCTTCTTCACTTAATTTTAATTTGATTCACTTTCAAGTTTACTCTAAAGAGTTACAAATTTTTCTTCAATTCCCTCAATGTTTTTGGACTTATCCTTCAGTCTCAAAGTTTTTTCATTAATGACCTTTTCTTGAACCCAAATGTCCTGAAGGCCTTCATTTGTATTAATTTATAATAACCCCCTTTCAATGGATGATAGGGAACCCTTACAAGGCTCGTAGGCATAGATATAACATTTCACATAGTCTTAAGAGACATTACATGACCCAAAGGTCTTAGAGAATTCAACCGAACAATAAATACAAGGAACTACCCCTCCCCAGCATCTGCATCATGATGGTAGCTCTCCAACTTCATCTGGCTGTCTGGTTAAGCTTCCCATAAAATCACAAGCCGGTCCCGATGGCATAGCCATACCATCTCATTCTTCCAAATCCATTGGTTCTGCTCTGATGAGTGCACCTTCTCTAAATCCTCCTCTAGGACTGATTTTATTTTGTAGAGTCTGTTTGGGGAAACTGCACTGATCATGCATCCCGAAGGTCTTGAGGTGTCCCGAAGGCCTTGTGGTGGACTGAAGGCCTTAAATGTGGCCTAGAAGCCTTACTGACTAGAAGGCCTAAGTGTCCTGAAGGCCTTAAGGACTCAAATCCCAAACCAGTGGCCTAAGGTGAATAGTTCCAACTTCTACTGTACCGAATTGTACCTGCGACAGTAACTGTTATAGTACCCACATAGTACTGCTATAGTACTACTATAATAAATTCTACAGTAACCCAAAATTTATGCCTCCATCTAGTTTTGAATCTGGGTCTCTTGGATGAAATTATAGAGACCTCGCCAATTAGACTGAGGCTCATGTGAATTAATATACTTTTCTTATTCTTAAATTGTGAGCATTAGTTCCACTATGACTTCTGTGTATTCAAGGATTGATGCCTAAACTTTCATTGGTTCTTCTAGTCATTAAATTTTATCTTCATGTTGATCAACATATTTTGATGATTCTTCCACAACTTCTTTCCACATATTCGTCTCTTAATTTGATTCTGAAACTTACCAAGACCATTCTTAATTTACAACATGGGATCAGCATCATTGTTCAGTTGATTATATTTAGCATTATCTATCGATGGTTCGGATTTTTCAACAATATACATCATGGAATCATGTGTCCAATATTTAAATTCTTGTTCTTCTACCACAAATAATTAATTATCATCATCTTCCTCTTCACAAAAAAACTTTTAATCTATTCTTTAATTCTAGATTTGAATTATCCCTTTTTGAAAAACCTTTTTTGTTTTTTCACAATGTTTTTAGATTCTCTCTCTTCTTAATTTAACTTTCTTGAGCACAAAAAGGATATGTGCCCATGTTTTACACAATGATAACAAGCCATAAGTCATTTACCTTTAAATTTCCCCATTGTCTTCTTGAATTTCTTGGTAATGAGATAAACAAGTTCATTTTCCTAATTATATTCATCAGCAATATCTTGTGAAATTTCAGGTTTTTCTATGGCTTTGAAATCCATTTACTTACTCTATTCATTGCTTCTTCTGGTTTGATAACCATCTCATATTCCCCAAGACTGCTCAGAAGATTATCCAGAGAAAGTTTAGAGAGATCGCTTTCTTTAAGAGCTGACACCTTTACATTGTAAAGAGGCAGAAGTCTTCTTAATATTTTCTTTACAATAGAAATGTATTTGATCTCATCACCAATCCCTCAAATTGATCTTGTAACATCAGTAATTCAATTGAATAAAGAATCTTTATTTCCATCAAGGTGAATCTTTAGGTTGGAAAACCTATAGATCAAAACCTTGAGTGTCACCTCCTTCACTTTGATATCTCCTTCATATATATTTTCATGTTTCTCCCACATTGAATTGGTTGAATTGAAACTCATTACCTTTAGATAGATCTGATCATAATGATCTATAGTGAAAGAATTCTATACTTTAGCATCTTAATTAATAATTTTCCTATCTATATCAGTCATAGAAAACCCTATAGGATCAGTAACATTTATTCCTTGCACAGTAGAAAATAAGACTTCTATTAAAATAGATATTAGATGAGATCTCATCCCATTCTTCCAAATCTGAAAGTTAATTCCATAAAAGATGGGGACTCCATGAACATGGAATGAATTATTTATGAATGAAAATGATAGATTTAACACTAGAAACCTAGATCTGATACAACTTGTAAGACCTTGAGACACCCTAAGAGGGGAGGGGTGAATCAGGGTATCAAAATTTTCTTTTAATGTGATGGATCTTTTTCCCACATTGGTAGGAACTTGTTAAACCTATATGATAGATAAGAATATAAATCAAATAATTACATGCATAGATACCACACAACTCATTTAATTGGTTCACCGCTAAGGGACACATCCAAGGAGAATACTCCGACTGTGTGTCGGTCATACCAAAATCAATTAATCCTTACGAGCTTTGTAAAATGGATGTTCGGTCATAGTCACTATATGCAAGGCTCACTGCCTTTACAACATTCCATGGATAGTTCACTGCTTCCCTCAAAACACTTTCGTTGACTCCCCCTATCTCACTGCTCTGAGAGAAGTCAAACACAGTTTATCAAATTGAGGGTTTCTTCAATGATTTGGCATTATAGTCTTTGTCCATAACATAGCATGGGAATCTTCTTGCACCATAGACCAAATTTTATGCACACAGAAATCTATATCCACATAAACCTAATATTCAGAAACTGCCTTTCATAAGGCTCCTTCACGAAGAAAACTTCTTCACAGAGATCACTCCTTTTAAGAGCTCACTCCTTCATAGAGCTTAGTCCTTCGCAAAGAACCTCTTCATTCAAAGAATAATCTGTGATAGTGAAGCAAACTACCTTCACAGAACAACTTACTTCGTGAAGCTCACTGATCCAAAACATAACATCACATCTTTGTGAAACACGACATAATAATAGGCATTTACTTTGTTCAATAATAAAACATACTCTTCTCAAGGATCACACATTCATTGAATCATAGTTTCACAAATTACACCTTACTTCAAAAATCTAGAGCGATTATGAATTTTCTGTAAAAAAAAATTGTGATAAATGAAGAGGGGTAGCCTCTTATTTATAGGCATGGCCAATCATGAAGCTCCACCACCTCCATTGAATTTTACTGATTAGTCAAAATTTCCTTCGCGGTGCTCCTACCTTTTTTTTAAAGGATGGGGCCGAAGCCTCAATTTATTATTTAAAGCAAAGACCTCTTTAGACTGGGTAGAGGGAGACCCATTACATAGCTCGAAGGCCCAAGGCCAAGTGGCCTGAATACAAGGCTTGAAAGCCCATTTTTTGGCCCAAAGGACCCCTCTGTGAATAGTATAGCTACAGTATCCGTGCTTCTATAGTCCCTCTACCGATACAATACTGCTATAGTGCCCTGCTACAGTACTGCTACCATACCCCATAAATTCTCCCCTTCCCGGATTTGATCTTGGGACTTTTTGGATGCCAAGTAGGAGCCTATACCACTAGGGTACAGGATCATTGGCACGTGGTACTCCTCCCTTTACAAGGCTCCACATAAATTTATTGTTCATGAAGCTCTTCATGGACCCATAGTCTTCCGTCAAAACATTACATAGTCGTGATGCTCACTCACAATTCTCTATTTCTTGTAAATGCAGAGTAACACCGTCTCAAATTTCAAGGCTTTATATCTTCAAAATCCTTAATCCATCCTTCATGAAATCCATGGCTTTAGAAAATTTATGAAAACTTTAACTCATAAAACTACCTTTTACAGTCTTTTAATTATCTTAATTGCAAATCACACCATCACAATACTTTAATCCCTCACAAAACAAAAATCATGAATCCCATATCTATAAAACTCACTCCATTTCCATATTTTCACAATGATTTCAATAAAAACCTCTTTTTGCAATGCTTTCTATACTCCAAATTTTGGACCCCAAAAAATTGGAAAACACTAGGAAATTATGTCACCTTAAATACTTATTACGGCTTGAACTGTATGATCCCTTTCCTTGCAATCTACCTAATCAACCATGATAGGATTGGCAATAAACACAAACCATACTCTATTTCTCATAATGAAAGAACTTGGTTACAAGAAGGGATGGTGAAAGTATTTATATTTTAATATATTTATGATCTTGATATGTTTATAAGTCTATTTTTGTTAATAGTCTCAATAATGACATTAAATGGGGTTTAATGTTTATAAATTAATTTTAAATAGTTCTAAAATCATAAAAATCCTATCATAACTCAATTAGATGGAAAATTTTCAAGAATATCAGGAATGGTCTATGTGTTTTCAACTTTTAGTTCTTACAATTTGTATCATGACCCATAGAAATTAAAACTTTTGTTACCACAGTTGTGGTTAAATGGGGTAATGAGGGGGTTAAACTAAGAGATAAGGTTTAAAATGACACTTAAAATTGTTTGAATTGTATATTTTTTTAATTTATTTCGACTTTATTCTATTTATACTTAATTAAATGGAATATTTATCCATTTAACATGTGTTATATACATATTTTATAATAATATTTCATGTATTTTCAATATTTCCACACACATCAATTAGAAAAGGAAACAACATCACCATTATTCCACACACCACATAAGACATTTGTTATAAAAAATATCAATAACAATAACATAAAAATATTCTTATCCATGTATTAGAGGTTTTTTCTCATAAAAATATCAACCTATAACGACTAACATGTAATTCATTTGTGGTATCACAAAGAAGTGGTGTTAGGACTAAAAGGGGCCTAGATACCCTGAGAGGGAGGAGAATCTGATTATGGATATTATCTTTAAAATTATCCCATCCCCACTTGATCTTGAACTCTTTATTATAAGGGTCACCTTTTTTGCATTTATTTTTTGCTGTGGATATTAATATTTCCATATTTATCTGATGATAATTCTTTGAATTCAATGTCAAGAAGCAAGCAGGTAGACACAAAGTTTTTTACTTGGTTGACCCTCACTAGGCTACGTCCAAGGAGCATACAACAAAAATTTACCACTATACCAAATCCAATAATTCTCACCTCCAATTTATAATGTTCAGGCTAGATCACATCTATGGCCATGCTCATTTCCTTTACAATGTTTAGGGTTAGCTCACTACTTTCCCAAGGTTCACTCCCTATTTCTCTCTCTCTGGATTCCTATTGGTGGAGAGGATCACCTTCTTCCTCTTCATTTTACCACTTCTCTAGAACAGATCCACTCATAGTTTATAGACATGTAGTTCCTTTCATAATCACAAATGAATTCATCTTCATCTCTATGTAGATGCTCTGTTGAAGCCCAACCTTCACCCATAGATGAATCTCACTTTGCACTAGGTGTACCAGGCAATCCGCCAAATTTTTCATAGCCCTAGAATGACTGAAATGGTTCTCTATTCTTGGTGAACTTCACTAATGATTTGTGTGCTTCTCTTAGATTTTGTGTGCTTATCCAAGCCTAGTTTTAAAGTGTTACATAACCACTTGCACAACACTCACTTCACCAACTCATAACTTGGGCGACCCACACTCTTTTATGCCTAAACCAAAATTGGTGTGCAAAAATCAATTGGCGCACTTCTATAATCCTAGTTCACAAATACCACCTAACCACTACTGTGACACTCCCTTATCCAACACAAAACATGGGAGACTCGCACCCTTTTATGCCCAAACCATTGTTGGAATGAAACTATCAACTGGAGCAAAACTTCTGAAAAACATTACACTTGCATAAACAAACTACCACTTGCATGCCCAACCCACTTCTGTGACTGGAGATCAAATTTTCTCTAAGTGTTGAGAATTTCCAAAAATGATGTGGGTTATCTCCCTACTAATAGGAATTTTGGCCATCCCAAACGCCTCTGCGCAATTCTTCTCCCAACACACAAGTCCATCTGCATTATCCTTTGTCACCCTAGTGACCTTGCGCACCCAAAACAATACTAGGGCTCCCCTCTTTCCATTTCCATATTTTGATATTCTAATCTTGAAAAAAATATGGCATGAAAATTTTCAAGAATCTAAGTAACTAGCATGCAAGTCCGTTTTCCTAAAACACTTTTCTCTATTTGTCAATTTTCAAGCCGAAAAATTTGGAAACCACGGGAAAACAACACCCCCCTGTATCTTATCTTTATTTATTACACCAAGATTGTACATTCCTTTGTTTTGGTTCTTCTTTAAAATAAATAATTGTCAACAACATCTCTTAAACTAAAAAACTCACCATGTAAACCCCCTTTGTCAGTAAATTTGAACATTGTGGTCTTATTTTTCAACAAACACAACATAGTGGCCCACTTTGTCGACAAACTTATTCACCTCAAAAATGACTCAATGATACGTTGAGGGATTATTTTCCAATAATCTTCCCCTTTGGGTTTGTTGAGAGATCTTCTAAAAAAATTGATACCTCGTTAAAGCTTCATCCACAATTCGCCTCTTGTGATTCTAATAGAGATCAAGCATTCACTCAACACATACTCCAATCCCACATGAGCAATGCTCAGTGTGAGTAACAAGAGTAAAAGAAATGTTAATCAATGAATCACTTCATTTCTGACACCAATTATTTATACCAAAATTATACCAATTTCTAATTGCTGGAAACCATAGGACACCATTCCAAAACCACTCTTCTACTTTTATCACAATCCTCAGCTATCGTGATATCAATTCTTTGATCAATCAATTATAGCATCTTCATATTTAAAACTCTCCTTCTTAACTTCTTCTGTTCTTGTGTTATCCAATTTATGCTTTAGATGATCACTTCTCACACCACATACTATCATCGTGGTGCTCCCCCTATCATATTCATCACATGTCTTGAAAAACTCCCCCTATCTCGCTGCTCCACCTGTAATCTTCTCCCCATGTATTTGAAAAGGACATTGTCTCCCTTCTTTAGCCATAGTCTCTCCCCCTTTAAGAGTCACACTTTCTCTCCCTTTTTCAACGAATCCAAAGTTCACTCATTTGTGGTATGTAACATAGTAGATAGCATAGATTAGTATAGTAAGTAAAACACACCATACCTTTGGGAGAGGAGAGGTTCCATGTCCACACTTTTTCAAGTGTGGGTACTCAACTAGACTCCAAGAGCCAGCCAATGTCTCTCAAAATATTCCTTCGGTAGGTAATTTGTCAAAATATTGTAAACCTATAACTCTATAGGCACATTCTCCAACTATACAATTCCCTTCTCAACCTTATACTTTATAAAATTATATTTTATCTCATTGTGCTTTGTCAATGACTGATGTATAGTATTTTTTCTACGATTTATAACACTTGAGTTATCACATTGAATTCTGATCAGAGACTACACTACCATGCACATGTCATCAAGATGCTGCTTCATCTACAATAACTTCATGCACGCTTGATTGGATACAATATACTCAGCTTCTATAGTGATCAATGAAATAATATCTTGTTTCTTACTCCGCTAAGAAATATACAACCCATAAAAATAAAAAGAACCTCCCGATGTTGAATTTCTAAATCTACTAATCTGGCCTAATCAAAGTATTCTTTTCACAACAAGCATTTGTCTTTCCTTGAGATTACAGTGATATCTTGCTTCTTGTCATGTGAAAAATAAAATGTAAGTTCGTTTCACTGTCAGATACAGTAGACTTCCAATGAAATCGCATGCACGGTGCTTCATCATATCCTTTGAAAATTATGTCTTCGATATATAATAGCACGATAATCATTTTATTACAATCATTTCTCATATACATATTGAAATCAATTTCACCACGCCAAAAACTGAGCTTCTTCAAAAACTGATCAAGCATTGAATACCATTCCCTTCTAGCTGCTCAATATTAAATACTTCTTTTATAACCCCATTCAAAAATGCATAGTTAACTTGCATCTGGAACACTTTGAACCTCCATTTCACTTCAATGGGAAATAATAATCTGATTGTCTCGATCCACATCATTGGTGAAAATACCTAATTGGCATCGATACCATCTATATCAGAGTATCCTTTTCACACTAGTTTTTATTTGTTTAGAATCACTGCACCATCTTATTTATCATCCTGGAAACAATCTACCATGTTTGATTCTTCTTAACTTGATGAAGGTATTAATTCATATCTGGAAACCAACTCTCATATTCATCTACTTATTCAAAACATCTGGGCTCTACCTATTATAAGTATTACATTTATTGTAGATTCCTTATTTTTCTCATCTTCATTGACACTACTTGATCAATGTTGATATTTTTGCTATAAATTTCATCTTGACTATTTTATTTGTTCATAGATATAGACTTGAATTCTTCATGTTCATTATTTGTATCTACTTATGAATCCATATTTTCACATCTGCTCCTCATCAGTCTCTTACAACTTCAACACTTTTGATAATAATCTTGTCATTGTGTCGTTGTATAGTGACATAATTTCTTTCAGCTACTTCACATAGCTCCTTATTAAAACATTTTTGATGTTCTTTCACAACTCTTTGGAATCCTGAAAATATTCAGTTGACACCACATTGTCAAAACAAAATAAATAATCATGAGGTACGTGATTGTTGCTACTTCACCGCAATCCATCTTCTCTCAATGGATGAATCACACATGAACTAGAGCATGATACAGATGGATATATATTCAATGCAACTCAGAACCACTGGATTATCCATGTATAGATTTGTGAGATCTTCATTTTCAATGTAGAATCTTTATCATATCATCTCTGCTACCTACAGAACACAACCATATGAGAAATATTTGAATGATATAATTGTTGTGTAACAGAACTTTTTGAATCTAATATTATATGTGAGATTTAATTATTCTGATCATTCTCTTATCATTTAATTTCATCAAATATCATATCCCTTTGAGAAATTTCATCTGATTAAAAGATAGAAGGCTCCTCCTAGGATGTATAGCACTTCCAGTTATAAGGCCTATTGATTAGACCCATAAACATTTGTCTTATCCAAAATTATTTAATCACCTGTGATTGTAGGTTTTAGAAACTTCTCCATCTCACTTACATCAATGAGATCATCATTGGGAGAATTCACCACTTAACAATGAGCTATCAACAAAATCTCTAAACCTACTGATTTGGAACTCAGTGTAGGAAGAAAAGAGATAAAGTTAATAACACAATCACTTTCTATTGAGCTTAGTTTCTCCCTTTATTTTTCAACTCTAGATCCTAATTTTAATGAATTGAGACTCTGGAGCCCATCACCTTATCACTCTAAATCTTTTAATTCCACTTCCCCTTGGATCGTATCTCCCGGAAACATGAAACACTTGAAACATTAGTTGATAGAATTCATATACATAGGGAGAGGGGATCTTTAATAATACTCAATATGAGGATTGTGGTTGATCCTGATAAGTCAACCCATTGATTCTTTATTGCAATTCATCGCAATCTTTCCTTGCCTACTCCAACTGCCTAGCCAACTTCAACTGTTCTGGCCATATGTCTAGGTATTCTTTACCCATATTTTGAGTCTTCTTATGATATTCAGATTTTAGATTCTTATCCTTTATCACAATTTGGGAATTAATCCCACTTATATACATTTACTTCTTTTATGTTCCACCAATATGCCACTTCTCTTGATTCCTTATCTGAGTAGGAATATCTCCACTTGTATTCACTTCTCAATATGTGTCATGAGATGTGTATTTTCAAAGACAGTCATTTTTCATTTTTCTTTTATCATTTGTTTGAATAATTATACCCTTTCATGTTGGGGTTTAGTTTTCCACTGATTTTACATTCTTCGTACTCATAACTAGATTGGATCTCCCCTTAATCTTCTAGGTTTTTTCACATTCTCCACAAGAGAGTACTTGTGAGTGTGAAAGATAAGGTGATTTATACACCATTTGTTCAGCTTCATGTAATTCCCCTGAGGCAGTAAACCTATTTTTCAGCTTAAAACTTTTTATTACAATGTAATATTTCTCTTTATACATCACTGGAGTCAAGAATATCCTTCTGGGTTCTTTTTCGTTTCTCACTTTATTCTTGCTACAATATCTTTCTAAATTCTCATGATCAAAACATATAAAACATTTTCCATCAAAGGCAAACCTCATTTTATAATTTCTCTATCAAGATGTTGATGCAGCTTGAGTTCTTCCTCTTACATTGTGTTCCTGATCTTCCTGACACCTACTCATGGTTTATCCCATTCATCCACTATAATAGAATACAATTAATACTTTCCTCTCATAGACTCTTCTTTATAATTTCTAATGACACTTCATATTATTCTCAGATTTAATAAAGTTTCTAATTTCACATCCTAAAATGTATTCTTGATCCTCTGAATAGAAGATTGATGTATGACCATAAATCCCACAAAAATAGCACATGCTATGATTTCTTCCTATTAAATCCTATTTAGGTCTATCCCTAGCACTTACAAGGTTTTTTCTTATCTCTGGAAGTTTTCACATCTCATTTACTATCATGTATAGAAGTGGGATCATCATATCCAATTCCAGATTTCCCAAAATTGATGTCCCTTGGGATGATACAGTCCTTTCATGCTTCTCCTCTAAAGTATCATATTTGGATTTCATCTCATCATCACCTGCCAGTGGATAATCAAATATTAAGTGTAAGTAATCCTTCAACTTGGTATTGTTTTTGGAATTATATTTCTTTATTTCTATCTTTACAAACTCCCTCTCTTCCTCTAGTTATAGAATCTTCTTATCTTTTGATTTATATTGAGCATTGAGTTCTCTTATGAGGTTATTTCTTTTACTCATCCAATATTCCACTTCTCTTGTGATATTATCTACCATATCACTTTTATTTTTTATTTTAAATTTTTCTATAGAAAAATAATTAGAGATGGATGAATTCTCTATTTGTATCCTAAGATTCTTCTGAACTAGTTTAGATAGATTTGTATCAAGATCATCATTTCTGGCTTTCAGATTCATAATTTCATCTGAGTTCAAATTATTTCCCTTAACATCATCTTTGATATTTTCTATCTTTATAGACAAATTTTTCATTACTTTAGCTTGAGAATCATTATTATCCCTTAAATCAGTTTCCACATCAATAAGCCTTTGATTTAATCCTCTTATATTTTTATCATCAATTTCAAGTACTTGGATATGAATATATTTATATTTAACTTCTTCATCCAATTTTTGTTCTGATTTCTTTTTCATATTGACATCATTTATTGGCAGCCTTCTTGAAACTTCATCATCTATAGTTTTATTATCACTTTGAATTTCATGTACATCAATAATTCCTACATTATTATTGAGTTAATCTTACTTTTCCTAATCTAATTCATCCACTGCTCCTTTTTCAAACGGTTTGATTCTTTTCGTTGAATCACAATTTTTCCATAAAAAATTCCACACTGAGGAATACCATCTAACTTCTGGTTCTTCTTTGATGTTTTTTCCTTTACCAAGGCACACAAACATAAGAGCAGACTAAATCTTTAACTTGAGAAATAAACTGAACCAAGTCAGAGAAAACTAATCTGATAGAAGAAAACTTCCTTTGTTACCAATTGTTCGGACCAAAAGAGGCCTAGATACCCTGAGAGGGGGGTGAATCATAGTATGTATATTATTTTCAAAATTATCCCTACCCTATTAGATATTGACTTCTTTATTATAAGGGTCCCTTTATTTGCATTTGTATTTTACAATTGATCTTATTGTTTCCTTCTTTATTTGATGATAATGCTTTGAATGCAATGCAATGAAGCAAGCAGGAAGACATAGATATTTTTACTTGGTTCACCATCATTGGAATATATCTAAGGAGCATACAATGATAATGTGCTGTTGTACCAAATCCACTAATGCTCACAGCCAACTTACAATGTTCAGGATAGATCACATCTATTCCTAGGCTCACTTCCTTTATAATGTATAGGGTTATCTCACTACTATCCCAGGGTCACTCCTTATTTCTCTCTCTCTGTCTCACTGTTGGTAGAGAGGATCACATTCTTCCTCTTCCTCTTCTCACTACTCTGGAAAGGATCCTATCACGGTTTAAAGACTTGTAGGTCCCTTCATTATCACAAATTAATGCATCTTTGTATATATGTAGATTCTCTCTTGAAGTCCAACTTTCACCCACATATGAATCTCACTTTGCACCGGGTGTACTGGTAAACCTCCAATTTTTTCACTGTCTTTGAATGACTGGCACGTTTATATATGCTTGGCATTCTTCTTTAATGTATGGAATGCTTCTCTAGGTTTTGTCTCACCTCTAAAATTGTGGCCTGGAAGGGTAACCTAACCACATTCATAACAATCCATTTGTCAACTGAGAACATGGGTGACCCACACTGTTTTACGCCCAAACCAATATTGGCGCACAACAATCAACTAGCAGGCTTCTATAAGCCTGGCATGCAAGTTTCACCTAACCACTTTCATGAAACTCCCTTCACCAACAAAGAACATTGGTGAATAAAACCCTTTTATGACCAAACTAATTTTTGTTGTGCAATTATCAACTGGAATGCAACTTTTGAATAATTTTATACTTGTGCGACCGAACCACCACTTGCATGCCCAAACCACCTATGTGACTAGAGCTCAAATTTTCTCTAAGTTTTGAGCTTAGAAAAAAATGAGGAGTGATATCCTTCTATTTATAGGAATTTTGGGAATCCCGATTACCGGTGTGGAATTCTCCTCCCGGAGAAAAAGTTTAGCTTCCTTAGCCTCTGTTGCCCTAATAACCTTGCACACCCAAAAAAATGCATGGGTGAAACTCTTTAATTTTCCATATTTTGATGTTATGATCTAGAAAAACATATGGCTAACAACATTCTAATACTCTAAAGAACTAGTGAACAAGTCCCTTCTCAAAAAAAACTTTTCTCCCTTTTTCAATTTTCTGTCCAAAAAATTAGAAAACACTAGAAAATGGCACTACCTTGTATCTGTTCTTTTTGTATTGCATCTAGAGGGTTCATTCCTTTTTTGAGGTTCTTTTTCAAATAAAGGATTGTCAACAATATCTCTTTAACTCAAAAACTCACCATCTAAACCCACATTGTCAATAAATTTGAACATCGTGGTCTTCTTTGTCAAAAAACACAACACGGAGTCTCACTTTGTCAACAAACACAATCACCTTCAAAATGCTTCAATGATACCTTGAGGTATTTTTTCCCAAAAGGTGGTATAACACTTAACCAAGTGTTTTCATATTTAATTCTTATCTAACCATTTTAAATAATATATAACCATGAACATATAATAACATATGTATATTATATATAATAAAATATTATTATTTTGATGGATAAACCCTTATTTATCTCTATTTACACCCAATGGGAAATCAAAACATCATTCATGTAGATGTTTGGACTACCACCTCAATTAAGAGAGGTGTTTTTTTCATCATCGCCTTTAATAAATGGTTATAATGATTTATTTAAAGTATATATATTATATTTATGACAAAATCATAATTTACTAAAAATAATATATCAAATAATTTCCTAACCTTCAACCAGATGAAATATGTAAGTGTTGTTTGTGTGTACATATAGACTAACATCTCCATTAAGTGATGTATTTTATTTTACACTACCTTATCGCATGGATGGTTATGAATATTAATATAATTATTGGATTTAATATTTATTATATGTGTTGGTCGGAGTGGATACTCAAGAGGGGGGTGAATTGAGTTCCAATTAAACATTTCTGTTAAAAATATTTCTCTTAAAATCTCCCAATTTAAAAAATAAGTTAAATTATAGTGAATTAGTAAAACTATAATGGTTTGATTAGGTTTTAAAAATATTGATTAGGTCTCAGTTAATTTAATCAGTAGATTATATTAGCTTTTGAAACTAACCTACTGATTTACAATAGTTACGAACACTTTCTAGATTAACTATCAAAGTAACTTTAAAAAAAATTGAATTTCAAAGTAATTAGCAGTTGAATAAAATATATATATATATATATAATATACTTTGAACTTAATCTAAGATGCATAGAAGATATAACCAAGAGGTTCAATCTTAAGCTGAGACTTAGTACTCTCAAATAATTTAAATAAATTTGATCCACACCCTGGATCGGGGTAAACAACAGTGCAAAGACTATCCAGGTACTAAGACCTCTACCACAATTCTACATGGGAAAAAAAACAACAGCACACTGGCTGTCCGGGTCCTACTTGACCTCTACCACTATCTACAGTGGGATACAAAAGTGTTATGGAAGGTTTGCATGAGGATTTAGAGATCCTCCAGTTTAGCACAGGAGACAGTGTGTGTGTATAAAATATACAGAGTACACACACTGCTTGAAATTTAAATAGAAGAATCACTAAGAGAGTATATATGAGTTTAGAATTATCTAGTTATTTAAAGTGCATCTCTAGACTCCTTTTGATTTGACATAAATGCTTCTGAGTCCTTCTCTGGTTTTTTTTTAAAAACATAGGGTCGTTTTCTTCAAGTTCAGTTTGATCAGAGAGCTTATTGTAGTTCTCCTTTTCTAAGATGTTTCTTGTGTTCTCTTCTAGAATTAACAGCTTCATGTATGTTCAGTGTTCTTCTAGTATGGATGTATCCTTTCTTTTATATGTGTATGCCCGACTATTCAGCACTCTTCAGCCCTTATTTCGTACTCTTCTTTGCATGGCATTTTTTCTTCCTTTTATAGCTTTTAGCTCTGGCAATGGGAATGATTACCTTTTCATAGGTATGAGGTACGATTCCTTGACATGACAACAACTAACATTAATTAACAATAATTTCATTAAAATCATCAAATATGTCTGTTGCTTAACAAATAAATAGAAATATAGTTTAGTAGCATTGACTGGTCAATAGTCATCTTAGCAGTAGCTTTCTATCGACAGACTTGTAACGGTGGACTTTGTATAGTAGTGAGCTTCCTATCGGTAGCTCTCAGTTCTTGTAATGGTATCTCCTTGCATCGATAGCCGTAACTCTTCATAGGTCTTTATCCTTGTATCAGTAGCTGTCTTTCGGTCGCTCTTCTTGTCTATCAGTAACTCGCTTGTACCAGTAGCTGCTCATATCGGTGACTCTGTCTGTATCTGTGAACTTTGTATCAGTAGCTATAGAATATCGGTAGCTTTGTTCTAAACCAGTGATTATGTGTATACCAGTAGACTTGTTCTATCGGTAGCTCTGATTATATCGGTAGTTGTCTGTATCGATGGACTTGATCTATCAGTGACATGTGGAAACGGAAGGACTTATACATACCGGTGGCTCTGCGTATTGGTGACCTTTTCTTATCAATGACTATGTCTATCGGTAGACTATGTTCCAGTAGATCTGTATCTGTAGCTATAAGCATATCAGTGACTTAACACTTATCTGCTTTATACATAACATATCTGATTGAGTTATAATTATTTCTAAATTCATAAAAACATAGATAAACATTTATTAACATATTTCAAAGATTATATTAATATTGTTATCATATTGATAATATAATGTCATAGATTGAAAGAATAAATATATAGATAAACATTATTTGGGATTATCAAAGTATGTGGAAGCATAATTGGGATTATCAAAACAGGTGAGGTCAAAAATCTCCCCCTTGTTGATAATCACAACTTATGATATTATATGCCCAAAATAATTAGTAATGTATCAGAGGAAATTACAGTAAATCCAAATGTATCAGAGAAAACAATATAATATAAAACATATATAGCAAAGATAAAATATAAAACAAATGTACTAGAGGAAAATGAATTAAGCCCATAAAAGATAGTATTACTCCCCATTTTTTCATAAAAGATATTAGTTCTCCTGTAGATATGTTTCCCTTAGATATTATTTCTCCCCCTTTGTGATAATTAAAAAGTGGGACAAGAAGGAAATACAGGAGAAGAGAAGTAACAGAGGGTAAAAGAAAATAAGATCATATATATTTATTGGAGCCAACAGATACAAAGAAATACATAAATAAAACAAAAAGAAATATAGTTGATTCCTATCAAAAATCCTAGCCACTGATCAATCCACATCCTTATTGTGAGATTTCCCAATGGTATCTGAAGAAGATTCAGGTGTGGTGGATGAAGATGGAGACATAGGAACACTAGAGATGATCAGTGGTGGCTAAGCTATTGAAACTGTTCCTAGCATGTACTGTATAGCTCTCTGATTGATCATTGGAGTAAGGCTTCAGATATCTTGGACTAGAGTCATCTGGGTAGGAGAATTAGTAGAGGAAAAGGCAAGTAAAGCTGGAGGTACAATCACTAGTCAAGCAACAACATGCAAGAAAGGAAACAAGAGATTTCTGAAGTCCATTATAATTCCTCCTCCTCTTTCCATAACAGAAATTAAATCATCCTTCTTCTCCATGAATTTATCCAGTGTAGGGGTCAACTCTCTTAACTTGCTGACTTGTTCTCTAAAGGCTTGATTGATAGGAGGTAGCTTCATGTTTTCTAACATAAGCTTGAAATAATTATTGAGATGATGCTTGGTATAAAACCTTTGGAAATAATAATCTACCTTTTCTTTCACCTCTTTCTGAGAAGAAGAAGTTTCTCTCAAATAGTCTTGAACAATATTCATGATATCTCTAGTGGTATCTCTAGTAGAAGTTACCACTTTGGTCAGATCAGATGAGTCCACAGAGCCATTGGTTGATGCTGAACCAAGATCCTCCTTTATCAAAGCTCTAATCTGATCCAAATCCACTAATGGTCTGGATGCAAGGGAACCAATAGAGAAGGTCATAGTTTCCTTGAAACTCTTAGTTAGACCACTAATAAGACTTTTCACTACAGAATCTTGGGTTCTAACATGATTTGTTATGGAATTCTTAAACTCCTCAAAAACTAAGACCATTTGGCTAACTACACTCTTCACATAAGCCAAATCCTTGTCTGATTGAGATTTTGAACTCATATAGGATTCCAAAGAGAACTGATTTCTTGTGGACTTCAACATCCTTTTCCAAGCTAGATATCTGATTATGGAAAGTTGTGACTTCATCTACTATCTCTGCCACAAAGGCTGATACATTACAACTAAGAGAGAGTTCCAAATACTTTTCGAAATTGCTCATCTCTTCAACATAACAACTCATTATCTTAGCAACAGAATCACTAAAAAGCTCTTTCTTGACCCTTTAAAGATGATAATTCATCCCTGGTGATCATATCAGCAGGTGAAACCACAACAGGTTCTCTTTCAGACACTATACTAGCCATAGAGTCATTTATAATCGATTGAATAGATAACACCAGTGAAGCTTCCATTTTCCTTATTTCTTCCAAAAAAATGAATTTGAGATCAGACTTGAGCTTATCTAGATCATGTGTTTTTTTACCACATCTTCAGGTAATATATCAGACTGAATATCATAATTTATTTTTGGTCTCCGAAGGGATGTCTCATTTTCAGAATCTGGATAATCTAATCCACAAACTACAAACCTTGGGTCCTCTGCCCAGTCTTCAAACTCAGCATCCAATGAAACATTTCCAAAATTGGTTGGATGCTCCCCCTCAACTAGTGCATTCTCTTGTACAGCAACAGTACCCTGAGCTACTTGTTCTTCCTCCTCAAAATCCTTCACAACCATTTTCAATTCTTCAACAGCAGGAGTTTCCTCAAGAATAGTTATAGGTCCTTCTTTTTCATCCAAAACAATCTCAATAGGTACAACTGAGCTTCCAATCAATGAACTTAGTCTTGATCAAATAGAAGAAGATGCTCCAGATTCAGATTCTTCTACTTCCTCAGTCTCTAGGGAAGGTTTTTCCTTCTCATCGACAGGTGCTTTTTCTTCAAAAACTTATTCTTTATTTTCTCAAGCAGCCACTTCCTGATCTGATTTCTGCTGAATTTCCTTTTCTTGTGACACACTTTTAGGATCTGGGATAGGTGGCATGTCAAGATCTCCTCCAGCTGCTGTAGAGGAATCTTCCTATTTCGAATCATCACTATACTATGTCTCTTCTTCATCAGGTCCCAGACCTAGATCCCTCACATCCTTAGTCCTAAAAGGATGATCCACAAGATTATACTTATCATACATCTTCTCATCATAACTAACCCATTATCTCTTCCACAGATTCAAATTGATCTACATGTATTTGCATATTGTTCTTGTGATATAGAAGTTTTTCTTTAACACCACTGTCTCATCCTGAGACTCAGCTACTCCGTTCACTTTGATCATCCCTGAGATCAACATGGAATAGAATAAGGCATTGGTTTTTGACTTTGCCCTTGTCATATCCACAATCTAAACCATTAACAGCCTGCACAAATTTATCTTAACAACATGTCTCAACAGATGCATAGAGTAAATATCCTGGTATTTAAGATTTAAAAAATCCCCTCTCCTTTGAATTAAAACATGCTGAATGAACTTAAACAGTAGTCGGTTCTCTCCACTCATTTCTGTAGCCCCTACTTTTCTAGGGGTGCCATCTCCTGTTAGCTCTTCTAAGGAAGTTTCATACTTAATGATATTACTGGTAGGAGGTGCTGATTTTGAGAAATATCCAAAGACACCTTTTTGTAGAACCTTCAGGCGTTCATCCCACTCAATAGAAGGAAAATATATCTCCTTTCCATTCACAACAAATACCATCCCATTCTCGACTTCTGATTTCTCAAATAAAACATACTAATAGAAATATTTTACCAGCTTCGGATAGTATGGTCCATTGTTGTTCGAGTAGCATTCTACCCATTTCTAATCATCCAAAACTTCTAGAACTAATGATTCCCTTGAAATTAGCCATTATGTGCACATCTCCCTTTCAACTACTATCTTCCTTTCAACAAATTGCAGATTCGCGGGTTTCTTCACTCACTTCCACTGCTAGACTCGCATTTGAGTCTCTTAGAACTCAGTTCATCTACGTTTCCACTGATTGATGGTCTCTTTACTCTTTCCATTGAATCGTGTGGGTTAGGGTTAGAAGGTTTGAGAGAGGCTAGAAGGTAAGGGGCTTGAGGTGGATTGGGTGAAGTTAAAACTTGTGTTTTATCATTTAGGAATCGTAAAATAAATAATTAAAATATAATAATTAATGTAAAAATGATACAGATTCTCGCGGCTAGACAGAAGTTTTAAAAAAGTGCATACTTAATGGTAGGGTATACTGCTGATAATTCCTAACGATGAGGCCCATTAAGGGTGAGGTCCATACCGATGAGATATAACAGTGAGGTTTCATACCGATGAGGTATAATAGTGACGTTTCATACCGGTGAGGTATAACAGTGATCTATCATTCCTAACTCATGTCTAATGTAACTTAACCTATCTGAACATAAATGTTTGGTGAAAATGTCAGCTAATTGATGTTCAGTACCAATAAATTCAAGAGTAATATCACCTTTTTGGTAGTGATCTCTCAAGAAATGTTGTCTTACATCAATGTGTTTGGTCCTATAGTGAGACACAGAGTTCTTTGAAATATTAATTTTACTAGTGTTATCACAGTTTATTGAAACATGTCTAAAGTCATATCCATAGTCCAAAAGAGTGTTTCATCCACAGAATTTGTGCACAGCAACTACCAGCAGCTATATACTCTACTTTAGTAGTAGACAAAGCTACAAAATTCTGTTTCTTACGACACCAAGATACTAAGGACTTACCTAGAAAATGACATGTTCCAGATGTTCTTCTTCTATCCAACTTTGCAACCAGCAACGCCAACATCTGAATAACTCATTAAATCGAATGATTTTCCTTTTGGATAAAACAAACCCAAATTTGCAGTATGTTTAATATACTTAAAAATTATTTTAACAGCAAGAAAATGAGATTCTTTATGATTTACTTGAAATCTTGCACACATACACACACTAAACATAATATCTGGTCGACTAGCAGAAAGTTAATGTAAGCTTCCAATAATACCTCTGTAACTTGTTTGATCCACTGGTTTCCCAGTTTCATCAATATCCAATTTACAAATTGTACTCATAGGTGTATCACTTTCCTTAATACTATCCAAACCAAAAAGTTTTAAAATATCTTTTGTATATTTACTTTGAATCAAAATAATACCATTTTTATTTTGAAAAACTTGAAATCCAAGAAAATATTTGAGTTCTCCCATTAAACTTATTTCAAATTAATTTTGCATACTCATTGAAAAATCAGTACATAAAGAATTTTTAGAAGATCCAAAAATAATATCATCAACATAGATTTATACTATCAAAACATCTTTATAAATTCTTTTAATAAAAAGAGTTTGATCAGCAATCCCTTTTGTAAAACCTTTTGAAATAAGAAAATTCCTATGTCTATCATAGCAAGCTCTTGGAGCTTGTTTCAAACCATATAAAGCTTTAGATAGCTTGAAAACTCGATTTGAAAAATGAGGATTAGTAAATCCAGGTGGTTGTTCGACAAAAAAATCTTCAATTATAAAACCATTAAGAAAAATACTTTTGAAATCCATTTGATATAACTTGAAATTTAGATGAGTAGTACAGGAAAGTGGAATCCTAATAGCTTCTAATCTAGCTACATGGGAAAAGTTTTCCTCATAGTCTATTCCTTTCTCTTGACTATACCCTTGTGCAACTATCCTTGCTTTGTTTCTAACTATGTTTCCAGATTCATCAACTTTATTTATAAAAAGCAATTTAGTTCCTATGGTCAAAGTGTCCCTAGGTCTGTCAACTAATTCCCAAACTTTGTTTCTTTCAAATTGATTTATTTCTTCTTGCTTAACCATTACCCAAAATTCATCATTGATTGTATCATTGACATTTTTAGGTTCTAACTGTGAAGTAAAGGCTTGATGTTCAACTTGATTTCTTAGAGAAGCTCTAGTCTGTGTCCCTCTATCAAGATTGCCAACAAAAGCATCCAAAGGATGATTCTTTTGAATCCTAGTTGATCTAGTAAAGGTAGGACTAGAAATTTCAGGTTCTCCTCTAGGTTCTGGTTCAATAGAAGCAGGTTTGGGAAGGTTTCCAGAACTGGGTGTCTTTACAATAGGGTCACTATTTTTGTCATTAAGGTCCAGAATAGACAAGTCTTCTTTCATAATTTCAATGGGATATTTGGTTTCATGTGGATTAGTTTCGTCAAACTTGATTTGAACAGATTCTTCCACACATTTGGTTCTTTTGTTAAAGAATCTATAGGCTTTTCTAGTTAAAGAATATCCAAAAAATATTTCTTCATCACTCTTGGAAGCAAACTTGTCATGATTATCCTTAGTATTAAGAATAAAGACTTTGCAACCAAAAACTATAAAGTAACTAACTTTAGGCTTTCTATTATTCAACAATTCATAAGGGGTCTTCTTAAGAATAGGTCTAATTAAGACACTATTTATGATATAGCAAACTATATTGACAGCTTCAACCCAAAAATAAATTGGTAGTTCATAATCAGTAAGCATAGTTCTTTCAATTTCTTGAAGGGTTCTATTTTTTTTTCTACTACACCATTCTGCTAAGGTGTTCTAGGGGCATAAAAGTTATGATTATAGCCATTTTGTGAGCAATAATATTCAAAATCATGATTTTCAAACTCATAACTATGATCACTTCTTAGGGTCTTAATAATAATTCCACTAAGGTTTTCTACAAACTTTGAGTATTTAATAAAGTAAGAACAAGCTTAACTTTTTTGAGCTAAGAAGTATACCCAAGTATATCTAGAAAGGTCATCTACTAATACATAGACATAATGCTTCCCATTTAAACAAGAGACTCTAGAAGGTCCAAACAAGTCCATGTGAACCAACTCGAGAGTTTGAGAAGTTGAAACTTCTTTCTTTGATTTAAAAGAAACTTTATGTTGTTTTCCCTTTTGACAAGGATTACAAACTTTGTTAGTTGGTAATTCAAGTTTAGGTAGGTCTCTAACTATCTTTATAACGACCCATACTTTACATACATTGTTATTACTTTAGAATTGAAGCACACTTATTAGAACATATAACAAAACCAGAAAAGGACCGTATAGGTATAGAGTCTTTAGAAACTGGGAAACATAAACAACTGGTTCATAAAGCATATACTTTGCCTCCCATTTATTTCATCATGTATTGAGTTTCTTTTTTACATATCCTACTTAATAACCTTCTTCCTGACCTGGGGAAATAAAAAATACAAAAGGGTGAGCTCAAATTCTCAGTAAGGGTAAACAAAATAAATATCAGTCACCTCATATACATAAGAACATAACTTTTGGAAATCTTAACCTGCAAAATAAATCATAATTTCATAACATGGGATAAATCATAGAAGTAAAATGTAATCCCAATAATCATAACATAAAACATGAAACTTTGTGGCATACACACATAATCCTAATGAATCATTTCTTATTAGTCAAGACTCATTTCCAAGACTATCTTAGTGGAAAAAGTCCATTTCTGAACCGAGTTCACTCCTCGTTTCAGTCCTATTTCACTGAACCAGTTTAACCTGCCATTCCAGCCATGTCTATCTCATGAGATATAAAATCATTACCCAATGCATTGGAGCGAGATATAGGTCCCACCCATCTCATAATGATACCATTCTAATGTGTGCCACAAAATCATAAACCATATATCATAGCATAACCCATGTAATAAAAATGGGATTCTTAAACATCATGAAATCATAAAACAATTCATATAAGATAAAGGAATTCATAAAAAAAATTCCATCAGAACATAATCAAATCAATTTAATAATAGGGATATAAACCGAACCCTTTATTATCTTAGATGGAAAATAATTTTGATAAAACACTTGAACTCCATTCTTGAGGAAAATATCATTTCTACTTCAAAAACACTTTTCCTTTCTTAACATGTCATACAATTCTAAACTAAAGGAAGTTGATTAAAAATAAACCTGAAAACTTGTAAGGTAAGATTCTTGGAAATAATTTTTTAAAAATCCATTCATGCCATATAAGTTAAAAAAACATTTTTCTCGTACTTTTGTCGCAAAAGTCAAAAAGTACCTCGTACGAAAAACGACAAAAGATTCCTTTCATATCTTTTAATAAAAACTCACCGAAGGGTAAAATTGTATTTAATCAATTGTAGGAGGATATAAATAATATTAAATATTGAGGACACATGGATGTGGATGATAAAATACACCCCAATAAATTCCAAAGTATAAACAATCTCGGATAAAAATGAGATTGTGATATTTTCCCTTACCTTAGGTCTGATTTTCTTCATAAGTGTCCGAACCTCCTATATAATGATTTAAATAATGTTATTGACTTATTCCAGAATCATAATTATTTTTATGATATCATATATTGTCATATTCTTAGATTCTTATTAGTAATATTTCATTACTACTTATTATTCAGGTGTTTATTACTTTTTATTCTTATATGTGTTTTGTCGAATAAATTATTATTCTTCTTTTTAGGTTATAGATACCTCATTTACAGAATGGTATTAGTGTAATATATATCATATTAATTCATTCAATTCATTTATATAATCATTATTCAATGAAGATCATGTAGAACGAGTCGCATCACATCGTGGAGACGGTATTTCGTACGTACGCACGCGCGGTGATTTCATTTTCCGTAGGATGGATAGATGGTTAAATAGAGTTGTTTCATACTTATAATAACATATTAGTATATGATTGATACTGATGTTATTACTTCATAATGAAACAGCTAAAGAAGAAGAAGTATAAGAAGAAATAAAGATGAAAGAATAGGTAACGGACATTACCTCTTCTTTGAAGTGCTTCTTTGAGACCTCCTTTTAGGGCACTAAAATTGGTCTTTTAAGAAGACCAGGACCTCTAGGATGTATCTAGGGAAGTGGAGAGGAGAAAGTGGCAGGGTTTGGCCAAGTGTGAAGGCTCAAAGTGGTGTGAGGAAGAGGGTGAGGAGGTTCCCTTTTATAAGGGAGGAGAGGGGCACCATTGGAATAACTAAAAATATTATTTTATTATAAAGTCATATTTGGTGTTTAATAGCTAAAAATTGATTTATTTCTAAGATAAGGTTGGTATGGGTCGAAATCCTCTCATCCAATAGAATTTAGACAGGTTTAGGTCATTATATCAACCTCATCTTTTAGTTTTAACTCTTAGTTAATTAGATTGACATTTTCCATGTCACTTTGTATTTTTATATTATATAGTTAATAAACTTACCATATACATCCAAGAAATCCCCAAGTGGTCCATCTATCATGATATAAGTATCTTGGCCAAACCTTATATTTTTAAGAATAAAATAACAATCAATAATATAATATTTATTTTAAAACCAATTTTATGTCAATTTTGACACTATTCAATAGTTTATTTTTTTGAAACTCATAACAGAATGATTGCTTCAACCAAAGTTAATTAAATCAATCCTAAAATGTAATATTAACCTATAAAATTAGTGTAATTCATAAAAAGTCTCAAATTATTCTTATATAGGTATTTATAATATCAATTATTCTAATGTTTCACTATTATGGTAATTACAGCATCATCATTGTGTCATAAATAAATTAAATTATTTAATGTCTAAAAATTATAAATAAAATATCATTATGTATTAAATCTTTTTAGATTTCTAATTAATATTTACAATTGAATTTATCTTATGTATAACCTTATATTAAAAATTTTTAGTAAATAAACTTTGATTTTAACTCTTTTAACTCTTCTTTGAATTAAATAATAATAAATGTCCTAATCTAATACAAGTGGGCCTAAATGGTCATATTTTATTTCTAAGGTTGTTTTTGGTCGAATTACACTTATCCAATAGAATTAGGAAAAGTTTTAGGGTAATATTATTATTATTTTTACCCTTAATTACCCTATTTACTTTTAACCGTGGTAAAAAAAAGTAAAAAGTTACTATTCACCAAAAATTATTTTCATCTCATTGAACAACATTTTACTTACTGACATCAATCGTGTCTCTCGGATTTTTTAAATTCCACTCACAGAAGCGGTAACATTAAGTTTTATGAAAAATTCAGTTTTTTTTAACAGCCACTTAGTGGTTTCACTATTCATCAAAAATTGAAAGTTTTCAAAAAATACCAAAATTTCACCCTAGGATAATTTTGATATTCCGAATCAAAAAATGAAGTCAATTTTGAAAAATAAAATTTACAAAATTTCAAAAAGTGGTTATTACTATTCATAACGGCTATTCTTAACAATATTTTAATAGCATATCATTGTTTAGTAAAACTCGGTATTGCGTAGGACGCAAGCTATCAAGGAAGGTCACGATTGTGTGTAAAGAAAGCCAAGAAAGTGTTGTTTGTAGTGAAAGATTCCTTTTATGATTTATATAACATAATAGTCTTGGGTGTTACAATGTTTTTCTTAGTCAGTTTTCTAAGTGAATGAACATTATAGTGTCCTAATCTTCTGTGCCATATCCAAGACTCTTTATGAAAAGCATTTAAGAAAGTAATGTTCTGTTTAGCTAAAGAATTCAAATCAATAGCATAAACATTTTCATTTCTCAAAGAAGAAAATACTAGAGTATTTTTGGAATTAAAAACATTACAAGAATCATTTTCAAATTTAACATTCAAACCATCATCACATAAATGGAAAAAACATAAAAGATTATATTTATGTCCATCAACAAATAAAACTTTTGAAATTAAAACTGAATTAGTGTTACCAATCTGGCCTTGGCCAATGATCTTTCCTTTATAATTATCACCAAAGGTGACATGGCCTTCATCAACTTTGATTAAAATTTTAAAGCATGAGTAATCCCTAGTCATATGCCTTGAACATCCACTGTCCAAGTACCATATCTTCTTATGGGAACTCTTCAAGCAAGTCTCCTACAAAACGGGTTTTAAAAAAATGATTTTGGTACCCAGATTTTCTTGGGTCCAGATAGGTTAGCATAGAAAGCTTTAGGTACCCAGACTTGTCTTATGGGTCTCATATAATTTAAAGAATCAATAGATTTTGAAAGATAAACTTTATTTGATCTGTAACTATGTGAATAACTAGTTGAAGCATATGAATTTCTAGAACTAGGACTAGCATTATTCTTTCCAGATTTGGAAATAAATCTAGTTTTAGCAATTTTCCTCTGCCCTGGATGATATCCTATTCCAGTGGTATATTTTGGTGCCACTTTTTTACCTAGAATTTGAGTAATTGTATCTTTTCCATTTGTGATATTTTCTAAGTCCTTTATTAATTGCTCATTATACAATTTCGGTTCAGTATTTTCCTTAAGTAATTGAGCATTCTTGTCCTTTTCAATATCAAGGGAGGATTTAACAGAACTTGTTAGAGCATGATGTTTCTTCAAGATCTTATACTTGTCCTTAATATCATTACAGGTTTCTTCTAGCATATTTCAATATTCAAATAGCCCCTCACTATAAAAATTTTCATATTTAGAATCAGAATCAACTCTAGATAATAAGAATTTAAAGCAGGAGTATCCAATGTTACCTCATATGTGTTTTTCATGAAACACATGTTAGATTTTTGAGATTTTTCATCCTGAGTAGAATCAGAATCACTTGAACTGTCCTCTGAAGAACTCCATGTTGCTTTCATAGCTTTCTTGTACTTATTGTCCTTGTAGTCATATTTCTTTTTGAACTTCAATTTTGGACAGTCTGTTTTTAAATGTCCTTTACTTTTACATTCATAGCAGAAAATTTCATCACTTTTATCAGGCTTCTTCCAATCCTTCTTCCAATGACCTTTGTTATCATATTTTCCTTTTTAGTTTGATTTTATGAAGAATTTGTTCTTCCTATAGAACTTATTGAATCTCTTGGATATTAGATCCATTTCAGCATCACTGTCAGAATTTGAACTTTCACTTGTTGAGCTTTCAGTAGGTATGTGAACTTTCTCCTTATCCTTGCTCCTCGAGGCAGTAGACTTAAAATCCATTGGCTTCCTTTTTTGGTTCATAATATTCTTCTTTATTCACTTTGTGTTCTTCCTCATACATCATAATCTTACCAATTAATTCCTTAACGGGTAGTGAACTTATATCACACGATTCTCTAATTGAAACTGATGTTCCCCTTCACTTGTCTGGAAGACATCTTAGTATTCTCATAATTTTCTCCTTTGTAGGAACAACTTTTCCATGTGAGCTCACAGTGTTGACAATCTCATTAAACCTGAGATACATGTCAGAAATAGGTTCATCAGACTTCATTTTAAAATTATCATACTTAATAGTATAGTTATTTAATCTCATTTCCTTAACATTGGTTATTCCCTCATGGGAAATAGCTAAAGTGTCCCAAATTTCATAAGCAGTTTTACAAGCAGATATGCAATTAAATTCTTCATCTCCTAAATCACAATACATGGAATTCATTGCCTTATAATTATTATTGTAATCTGTCATAGTAGGTTCATCCCAAGTAGTTCTAACAATCTCTGGAATCTTATATTGAGTTTCTATAGCCGTCCAGATAGCAAATCACATATTGTTTAAATGAATTTTCATTTTAAGCTTCCACTAGGCATAATATGTACCATTAAAGAATGGTGGCATGTTGGTAAAATCACCTTCTAATCTATTTTCCATAATTATATTATAGTGAAATATTTAAAGAGATAAAATTTAGAACTAACAAAAATTTAAAATCTTTAAGATACAACTAAAATCACAGTTGAAAAACATAATGTTTCGAAAACCTTTAATAAATAAAAAAACCTCTGACACCAAATGTTGGTCAGAGTGGATACTCAAGAGGGGGGTGAATTTAGTTCCAATTAAAACTTTCTGTTAAAAATATTTCTCTTAAAATCCCCCAATTTAAAGACTATGTTAAACTGTAGTGAATTTGTAAAACTGTAATGGTTCGATTAGGTTCTCTAAAGATTGATTAGGTCTCTGTTAATTTAATCAGAAGATTAAATTAGCTTTTGAAACTAACCTACTGATTTACAATAGTTACAAACACTTTCTAGATTAACTATCAAAGTAACTTTAAAACAAATTGAATTTCAAAGTAATTAGCATCAGAATACAAAATATATATATATAATATACTTTGAACTTAATCTAAGATGCACAATAGATATAACCAAGAGGTTCAGTCTCAATTCGAGACTTAGTCCTCTCAAATAATTTATATAAATTTGATCCACACCGAGTATTGGGGTAAACAACAGTGCAGAGACTATCCAGGTACTAAGACCTCTACCACAGTTCTACGTGGGAAAACAAAACAGTATCACACTGGCTGTCTAGGTCCTACTTGACCTCTACCACTATCCACAGTGGGATTCAAAAGAGTTATGGAAGGTTTGTGTGATGATTTAGTGATCCTCCAGTTTAGCATAAGAGATAGTGTGTGTATAAAATATACAGAGTACACACACTGCTCGAAATGTAAATAGAAGAATCACTAAGAGAGTAGAAATGACTTTAGAATGCTCTAGTGATTTGAAGTGTAGCTCTGGACTCCTTTTGATTTGAGAGAAATGTTTCTGAGTCATTCTCTGGTTTTTTTCTGAAAAACACAGGGTCGTTTTCTCCAAGTTCAGTTTGATCAGAGAGCTCGTTGTAGTTCTCCTTTACTAAGATGTAGCTTGGGTTCTCTTCTAGAATGAACAGCTTCGTGTATGTCCAGTGATCTTCCTATATGGATTTAGCCTTTCTTTTCTATGTGTATGCATGACTATTCAGCACTCTTCAGCCCTTATTTCGCACTCTTCTTTATAAGGTAGTTGTCCTTACTTTTATTTCTTTTATCTCCAGCAATGGGAATGATTACCTTTTCATAGGTATGAGGTACGGTTCTCTGACATGCCAACAACTAACATTAATTAACATTAATTGCATTAAAATCATCAAATATGATCTTTTATTAATAAACAAATAGAAATATAGTTTAGTAGAATTGACTGGTCAATATTCATCTTATCAGTAGCTTTCTGTTGTTAAACTTGTAACGGTGGACTTTGTATAGAAGTTAGCTTCCTATCGGTAGCTCTCAATTCTTGTAACGGTAGATCCTTGTATCGGTAGTTGTTGCTCTTCGTAGCTATTAATCCTTGTATCAGTAGTTGTTTGTCGATATCTCTTCTTGTCTATTAGTAACTCACTTGTACCAGTAGCTGCTCATATCGGTGACTCTATCCGTATCGGTGAACTTTGTATCGGTAGATATAACATATCAGTAGCTTCGTTCTATACCAGTAATTAAGTGTATATCGGTAGACTTGTTTTATCAGTAGCTCTGCTTCTATCAGTAACTATTTGTATCAATGGACTTGATCTATCAGTGACATGTTCTTACCGATGGACTTATACATATCGGTAGCTCTGTGTATTATTGACCTTTGATTATCGGTGACTATGTCTATCGGTAGACTAAGTACCGGTAGATCTGTATGAGAAGCTATAAGCATATCAGTGACTTAATACTTGTCTACTTTATGCAAAAAATATCTGATTGAGTTAGAATTATTTCAAAATTCATATAAACATAGATAAATATTGATTAACATATTTCAAAGATTATTTTAATATTATTATTATCATGATAATAGAATGTCATAGATTGAAAGAATTAATATATAGATAAACATTATTTGGGATTATCAAAGTATGTGAAAGCATAATTGGGATTATCAAAACAGGTGAGGTCAACAATATGATTATTATTATATAAAAATAAATGTTTATTTACATTCTTTCTTTTTCATCCATTGGAAAGTAGAACCATCGCTCATGTGTATATGTGAACTACTGCCTCTAAGAAATTTTCTATTTGATTTTCCATTATCGGTTCACATGGATAGATATAATAATATATTTAATGTATAAAAATTGTAATTATATCATGATAAAAACTATTTATATTATGGAGAAATGAACCCTTTACCATTTTAAAGCTACCAATGTTGTTTTTGAATTATGAACTAAACAAACTCAAAACATCTGATATGAATTTAACCAATGATGTAACTATATAATACATGTAATAAAAGAAACAAAAAGGTTAAATGTAAGTGATTAAAATATAAAAAAATTATAAAAACGTGAATAATTAATATAATTATATTATAATGTACTTAAAGAATTCAATTAATGAGTCAAACTCTAGGTAAGGGATTTTTATCCCAGTTCAAATTTATTGTAATTTATTTTATATAATGAAAAGAATTTATTTTTATATAGTTTTTATACATTCCATTTATCATGATATATCATGAATTACTCTCTATTTATGTAATTTAAAATTTTTATTCATGTTTAATATTTCAAGGTGTTTAAATTCAGAAGTTATTAAAGTACTAAGAGTTTATTTTACAATATCACTTTTATTTGGGATTTTTCATGTTTAAATTTATGTTAGAATAATTAAATACTATTTATCTCTTAAACACTATATACATTCATCTACTATGGTTATTTTTTTCAATGTTTTATTTCATATTTTTCTCACTTTGACAGTTAATTAATTAAGGAATCTTTCATATGAAAAACAAGCAATATTTCTTCCTTTGGGTCAAAAGTATTTTTTTACCAGGTTTAATTTTTTAAAATGATTTATAAATATTATTTTCTATTCTCTAGTGACTCTGTAAAGAAATTTTAGGGAAATTTCACTTTATTTTCATTGTTTTATAAATTAATCATTTTAAATTTTTCGGAATGATTTTTTTGAATTTCTTTACAAAAGTGTAAAATAAATAATATTATTAATGCATTTATATTGAATGAATTTTCCAACCTCGGAATTCATTATTTTCTATTTATCATCCTATAAAAGTTTATATTGTTTTTAAAAAAAATTATTTTCTCATTGTTTTGTGATTTTTTATCATTTATATTAAGAGATAAATGTATTATTCTCTAAAAGGTTGAAAATAATTTTTGTAAAATATTTATTGCTTCATTTTTATAACAATTTTACCAAATATTTAAAGAATGTTCTTTTTAAAAAATAACTTCAATTTTCTTCTATAATTCTAAAAATGAATTTAATTATTTCAAACATTCATTTTTAATGAATTTATGATCTTATTTCAACCTTTACTAATTCATGGATAATATCATATTTTTAGATTATTGGATTTTTTTGATAATGTTCTCTATTATTCTTCATTATTCATTGGATATTATTTTTCTCCTTTATGTACATATTAATTTTTATCATAAAATTTTTTCACATTTCAATATTTAAATAATTTTAAACCATTTATATGTATGGTGTTAGTTGAAAAACTTTTATTGAGAAATTTATTTCATTTACTGGGGGAAAATTGATATTTCATATTCTGGATTCAATATGTATATTTATTAATTAATAAATAATTTTAATTTTGTTTTATATTGTTGACTCTATATATGAGGCTTGCATTAAATTTATATAATTTTAGTGCAAGTATTGTTTATGAATTACACCTCAATGTATCGACAAGTCTCATGAGATAAACAATTGGCCAAATTAGTTAGGTATTTGGTGTATACCTAACTAATAATTAAAATTTCTTGGAATGAGGCCTTGATGGGAAAGTTCATGGTGTCATATAATTTTTCTTTGATGGTAAGATCATGACTTCTAGAATTTCACATTTCCGTGATTAAGATTTTAGTTACTGGTATCCATCTTATTATTATGTTGTTATTTGACATAGATATATATTATAACACAATTTATTGATTAAAAGGACTATGTATTGACTATCCACTCTCTCGTATTGTTTATACCTTATTTATTCATTATCTCTTCCACTATACATAAAACATATTAGGAATTTCACCTCACACATTGTTTTTTTTTCATTTCCCTAGGTATGAAGAAGGAATCTATAAATTATTTTTAAGGATGTAATAATGTTTTTTCATTCTATTTTTTACATTTCCAATGTAATATGAAATTCATGTATGTATCTAGTGTTTCCAGGATACTAAACTGATTGATCATTTATGATGTGATCCCTTATATCTTATACCAATGTTATAAAGTACACATCAACACTGGGTTACTGGAATCAAGGTCATTATAAATGGTATCAGAGAAAATTTAGTAGGACCCATAGAACTATATTTTAGAGGAACATATCTAATACATCCATTGTGATAAATCTTGTAGAATATTTGAGAACATTACCTTTATAGGGTTTTTTATTACATGGATCAATATTCATGATAATTATGAGTAGACTATCTGTGTGACATTTTTTAGAGAGGGATCCTAGTATAAGTAAGGGAATCATATCAACACTCATAGTCAATGCAGATATTTACCATCAAGTAAACTCTATATGTTCGGTGTTGTAACTGAACTTATTACGACTTAATTAAGGAATTTATCTTAGGTTATAACTAATGACCCTTCTCGTATAGAGAAACTGATTTCTTCTTAGCATAGTACAATGATGTTGGACCACTTCATGTGGTGGAATCTATTGGTAGTTGAGAAATAGATCAATTCCCTTGAAAATATACTTATAGATTTTGAAGGAATTTAATGTAAATAAATTTTTAGTAGTATATTGATTAAAAGGATATATGGATCAATAGTACCTATTGATTTATAATACAAAGGAGGAAGAGGATATTGATAGTATTGAATAGTGACCTTTTAAAGTGATTTTCTTTGAAAAATATTATCATAAAAAATAAAGAGATGATATGGAAAACAAAATGTTCAAATTTAAAAAAGAAGTAAGAGTAAAATGTTGTTGAGTATAAGGATAACTTTACCATATTATCAATTAATTTTATAGACATCAAGTGTAATCTAAAAAGTAATATTAGTTGTTTCTTTTATGGTATTAATATGATCCTTCTAATGGTCTAATTTACACAATAATTTTAAAAATATGATCATATGTTATTAAGTACCATAAATATATAAATGCAATTACATAGGTTTTCTATTATAAAAGAAAATAAACAGTATAAGTGGAGGATTGGGTACTATAAAAATGTAAATATACTAGAGATGAATAATAAGGGAAAAGCAAAACATCCAACTTTTGACAAGTGTGTTAATAAAAATCATACAAAGTAATTAATGGTAATGGTAGTGTTTTATAGGTATTGAGATAAATGGTGTAAGGATCATGAATGTAAAGTAAATAAATTATCCAAAAATATCATGTTATTTAGCTAAAAATATATGGGGAACTATTTGAATTAAATCCACATGTTTCAGGGATTACATTGATAATTTGAATTATTCATGGGACTCTTAGTGGAAAAGAGTTATTTGAATCTTGACTTGAAATTTTTTTCTCAGTTATATTGTATATATGCATGGAATATTTATTGATGTTTCTAATAATAGGTAGACCCTGACCATCATATATAACTGTTATCCTTAGTATATGTTTTAAAGTAAGGATAATTATAGTAAATTTGTGAGAATATAGGATTATTTAAATTTGGTCTAGTATATTATCATGAGTTTTAGAGTTTAATGATTAAAATTGAATCAATGTTCTTAACATTGAGGTTTTTTAAATTAAATTATTACACCTTCATTAGATGATTTACTTCATTGTGTATTATTTTTTACAATTTCGAATAGAATTTTTGATTTTGTAAATGGATTTAAACAGGAGGAACAACCAGTATTAAAAACATTCATACAATTAAGAACACTATCCTTTAATGGATCTCATGATCCCATAGAAATTGATTTTAGTGATTTATAAATAAAAAAATATTTTTCATTCATCAATTTTTAATATAATATGATTTAAATACAATATAGGGAAGAAACCATCTAATTATATTTTCTTATAATTCCATAAAACTCAATAATTGGAAGATAAATCTCTTATGTTTTTGAGGAAATTATAACTTAATGATTAAGGTATGCTTATATAAAAAGCTTCAAAAGATGAAGACTTATAAAGGAACAAATTTTCTTTAAAAAATATTTATTTATGAAATAATAGGTTGTATGGCCTTAACCTAGAAATTATAATTCATTATAAAATTATTATGTCATGATTTCCCCAATTGTGTAAAAATAATTTAAAATGAATAAGATGAAATTTCAATAAGGAGGGGAGAATTTAACACCCCCATTAGTTTATATTTTGAATATTTTGTATGATTTCTTATAATTCAAGAAACTTCACGCTTAAACTAACTATGATATACTACATAAATATTATTCTTTAAATTGGATAATGATATCTTATCTATCAGATTCTCGGGTATGAATAAGAGTAACCTAATTATATAATATATGTATAAAATTTATCTTAATACAAATTTATTGATTATTACCTAGTAAAATTTTACTGAATTTACAATCAAAAGAATAAAACCATATAAGTTTAAAACTTTTTAAAGTTTTAAATGGTCAATTTTTCACTAAAAGATATTTTGTTGTATATTTTGTAATTTTTTGATTAAAGTATAAATTAATAAATTTTAGAAATTGAATTTGGTGGAATATATTTCACTTTTGTTTCTAGAATATTGAAATTATCTTAAATTGAGGTTTTTGGATTTGTTAAAAAATAGTTGATTTTTGGTGAATAGTAAAAAATACTAACACCATAAACAATGTCACATTTTAACACAATGTTAAAATAAGAATAACTTGTAATTTTACGAAATCATTTTTTTAAACAACATTTTTTTAAGTGGTATAATTTATTCAAATGTATAATTTTTAACATGGAGATAGTATGTCTTAGATTTTGTAAATCTATGTAATTTTTTTATTCAAATAAAAAACTATTATTTATTTTTCTATTTTAATAAATTTTTTATAATTTTCATGCCAGTTATAAATTATTTTGAAGCAACAAAAATTATTCATAGATTAAACATAGTCTAACTAATTCCATGGGAATCAACATAATACTTGATTTTTGTATAAAATCATTTTCATGATAAAAATAGAAATTTTTTTAAAAGGAGTTTTTCAATATTTTCGTGAAGTTATATTAAAATTAATATATACCACTCAATGAAATTAAATATTATAAAATGTATTCCATATTTAAAATCAAAATTTTAAAATTTTATAGTAATTTCAATTTAATTTTTAGTCATTATTATTTGTAACCGTGGTAAGATGTTATCTCCCTGGTAAAGGGAAAAATGGGTTAATGTGGGTTCAAATTATCAGATAATAGCACAAAATCTCTCTAAAAATTACTTTTATTTCATTATATGATTCTAATTTTACCAGAACCATCCAATATTAATATGATTTTTTTATTTGATTCCATTGATTATAATATTTTTTATTATTTTATGTTAAGAGTAATTACATAATGTTGCTCTCTCATATATACTATATTGTTAGAATAAGAATATGAAAAAAAATAACTATGAATGGATACAGATAAAAAAAGTGATGAATATTAATCTATATTTATGATATTATTTTATTTTAAATTTCCTTTGTTCTCTTATTAAAAAGATTGTTTAAGAAATATCGATACAGTGCTAATGTATACTATAGAAAAATCACGAAAATGATTTAAAAAAATTATGTAATATGTTTTGGATGAATTATGATCTCATGTGAATTTAATGTATAATTATAAGGTATTAGTGATGTTTATATTATTTAAATTAAAATTTATTTATTTTCATGATATATTTAATGTCAAATTATGTGAATATTACTAAAAGTTACCTTAAATGATATTTATTTAATATTTATTATTTTAAAATAATTAGAAAATAATAAAAATCCAATGATATATTCTTTTAGGAAAAAAATTTGATTTTATAAATAATGTTTCCTGTATGTGAAAATTTTATTTTTTTTCAAATTACTATCTTGACCCTTAGAGATTGAAAATTTTGTTACCATGATTAAGGTTAAAATGGCTAACAAAGGTGTTAAAATAAGAGATACGTTATAAAATGATACATAAACTTGTATAATTTTTTTATTGAATTTATTTTAACCTTATACTCCCTAAAGTGGAATATATGGAACTTTTCATCCATTTAACATAAGTTAGACACATATTATATATTAATATTTCTGGTATTTATAATATTTCCACCCACCGCACTTATAAAATGGCATCTCCTCTCTTCTCTTCCTCACACCTCTTGAGCTATTTAGATAAACCATTATCAACACAAATCTATACCCAACCTCTCTAAAAATGTCTTGTTGGTTCTGTTACCTCTAAAATACTAACTTAGAAGGATTATGGGGAAAGCTAGATGCAAATAAGAGGTATTACTCATAATCAAAAAAATCATATTTATTTATTCTTTTAGCCCATTAAAATATTCTGTAAAAATTATCATATAATATAATAAGTATATTAAATAAATTTAAATGTTATTTTATTGATTAAATGACCCTTATTAAAAAATCCATCCTATGGGAAATGGAAACATCGTTCATGTGTACGTTCAAACTACCACCTCCACGAAGTGATGTGTTTCATTTTACATTTTCACCTTTAATGGATGGTTATTGTGATGTATTTAATATATATATATATATAAGATATATATGACATAATTACCATTATATGAATATAATATAACATATTATTTCTTATCATTCCAAAATATGAAAAGTAGAAACATTGCTTGAGCATATGTACGAACTACCATCTCCATGATGATATGTATTTTGTTTTTCAATACCACCTCACATGAATTTTCATAATAAGTGAGTTAATGAATCGATTTAAGATTTTCTTTATCATCATGATTTTTAAAAAAATATGTTTTTCTTTATTTATTTCTTTTACATCCATTAGATAATTGAGTCATTGTCCATGTGAACGTGAGGACTACTTCCTACATGAAACAATGTGTTTCATTTTTCATGACCACCATACATAGATGGATTTAATAGAATATTAAATTAAAAAAGATTATATTTATGAAATTATTAATATTTTTTGGATGTTTTAATTTTCATGTGCTTTACCATGACCAACCTACCGATGTTTTATTGTAATTATGAACTGAACATCCACAAAATGTTCGATATAAACTAAATTGATCTTGTAAATATATGACATGGTAATAAAAACATATAAGGGTTAAATATAAGGTAATAAACACAAAAAGTTTCCTAAAAAATAAAAATTTAATATAATATTATTATATTCAAGTTATGAAACCGATAAGGTGATTCAAACTCGAGGTAAGGGTTTTCGTCACAATTTTACATTATTGGGACAGATTTTATATTATGCACCAAGAAGTTTTATACAATGTATATATTTATAATTAAACATATTAAATCATGAATTAAACATTATTTAAGGTATTTAAAGTTTTTATCCATGTTTTACCTTTCAATTGGTCCTGATTTAAAAGATATTAATGTTGTATGGGTTTATTTCACCATCTCACTTTTATTTGGGATTATTCATGTATAAATTTACATTGGAAGAATTAAATGATATTTCTATTATAAATCGCATTTATCATATTCCAAACTAGTTATTTATGTATTTTCTTATTTTGTTCAAAATTATATTGTATTTGGTACTCCAATACTGAAAGAATGTTTTGTTAGTAAAACCAAAAATATTTATCCTCTTGGTTTGGGAATATGTTTATTCAATGTTGAGATTTTATAAAATGATTTGGAAATGTTATATTCTATTCTCTAAAGATTTTGTAAATTTATGTTCATCGATGTTTAACTTAATTTGCATGTCTTTATAAGTTAATCATTTTAATTTCATTCTACATGGGTTATTTTTAATTTTCATTAAAAATGTGTGAAAGTAATATTCAATTTAACATAAATCGTGTTGAAATATTTTCTAGACTTTGAGTCTGTTATTGACTATTTATCTTCCTATATAAGTTTCCATGGTATTTAAATGAATATAATTTTTTTATTATTATATAAATTATTATTTTTATATTAAAATATAAATTTATTACTTTCTAAAAGGTTTAAACTAAATTTTGAAAGTTATTTATAAAATAATTTTTATAAAAAAAGTTACAAAAGATTTCAAGGTAGTTATTTTTAAACTTTCACTTCAATTTTCCTCTTCAATTATCAAAAAAATTAGCTGATTTAAAACCTTAATTTTTAATAAATTTATGGTCTTCTATCATCCATTACTGATTTATATATTATAATTTATTTTGAGATCTATTAGTTTCTTATGATCATGTTTTCTATTACACTCCAATATTAATTGTACATTGTTGTTCTTCTTTATATCAATAATTTTTTATATCTTGGATATATTTAAAATTTCAATATTGTATTAATACTATACCATTTTTATATACATTTTTAGTTGAAGTAAGTTTATAAATATTATTATTTCATTTACTATGAAAATTTTGGTGTTTTATATTTATAATGTCCTGATTTCGGAAGCCGCTCAGAGGCACCCCGTACCCAGTTGGTTACATAGACTCAAGTGCATTTCCCCGACTGACAGAGGCTGCTGACTAGCAGAAAGGTCCTTGGGAGTGATAGTGGGGAAGATATTCCCACATTGGCAGAGTAACACAGAAGAAGTAAAGCAGATAGCAATAGCAGAAGCAGTAATAATACCATGCCAAAAGTAAAAAAGTAGAAGTAATAAATAGTTGGAGCTCACATATATAAATTATGCATGATACATATGTCTGGGAAAGCATCCAAACAAATTACAATGATAGAATACAGTACTAAACCATAGTATAAAAGAAAAGTTTTAAACAGCTCCACAACATCACAAGCCTCAGCTTGGTCATGTGCTCCCCAGCTCCATAGCAATCATGCAACTAAAGTAGAAGGGCACCTACCCTTATCTATACCTGCAACAATATAATCTATTTGGGCCAAAAACCAAGACCCAAATAGGGTGTGAGACTAATCCCAGTAGGAAACCAAACAAAGCTCTATGCCTAACAGTCAGTGAATATATATGGCAGGTAATAAACAAAATGAAGCAGTAAGCAAGGAAGTACACGTAGTAACAATCCTACAAATTCAATTGAATTCATTTTCATATATCAAGTAAGTTCATTCTCGTTATGCTCTACTACACTAGGTTCTCATGGCCCCGTGTAAGTCATTCGTGTAAAAATGATATTTGGAATCCAATGTAAACTTCAAGAACTACTAGGCTAAACAATATACAACATATCATAGCATGTCAGATAATAATCACTCCATCCTAACAATACCAAGCATGGAAAGAAAACAGCCTAACTGGAAACTAGAACAAACGGTCAAAATAAAAAAACATGGGGAATACTGCCATAGCATGGAAAAATTTACCCTATTCATAATCAATCAAAATTTATCCAAAAATACAAGTCATACCAGGAAATACCAGGGATAAAAACCATAAACACACAATAACCAAAACAAGGGTATTGGGCACTTTTTCACATATAACTCAAATAATAACTACAGAAAGACACAAACCACCTACCTCAGTTCTTTGATATCGATATAAATGAACCTCGGGCCTTGAATCACCCTAGAACACTGTAGATATACAAAAACATTAAAAAATTTCAACTGATAATATCTCACAAGAGCGGAGAAATCAGGAGATGAAGTTCAAGAAGAAGGATGCACTTACAGATGCGGATCCAACGCAACCGATGGAGTTTGATACAGAGAACGGATGGTGAGTCTGGGGCTTGGAGAATACTCGCAACTATACAGTCACTCCTGGATGAGATGAAAGAAGAAGAATGGGTTTTTTTTTATTATATGAGACCCCAGTCCATTTAATGAAAAAAGTTACATGGCGTGTTATTTAAAAGTACATAGTGTGTACATGCCTTTTCTTACCTCTGCTTTAGGCAGTCTCCAGGTCACCACACACAGCTATGTGCTTGGCCGTTACATAGCCAACACAAGGATACATGCAAAAACTGAGTACATGGAGTGTACCTATAAGTACACGGTGTGTACTCCATAAATTTCGATAAACTTCTCTTTTCCCTCAAAACAACAAGAAAAGAAAACATACATGAAAAAAAGATCTGGGTCCTTACAAAATTCTTCCCTTAAAAAAAATATCCCCGGAATTTCCCTAGAAAGGTGGTGTATAAGAAGAATCCTCAAACAGCTCCGGTCATTGCAATTGTACATCAGCCTCCCTCTCCCAAGTCTTGTCTTGTACTTGCCCGTACATCCATAGCACTCGTACTAGAGGAATAGACCGGCCACATAGAACCTTCGCACTTCGATCATAAATATAAATAGGATGCTCCTCAAACAATTCTTCTACCTCTAACTCAACCTCCTCAGGTTGAAAAATATGAGACGGGTTTGAGAAGTAATGTCAAAGCTGAGAAACGTGGAAGACATCATTCATAGCCTGGTACCTCTGAGGTAACTGCAGCTGATAGGCAACCGGTATGACTCTCTCCAAAATCTCAAATGGCCCAACATACATCGGTGAAAGATTACCTTACCACCTAATCCTCCTATGTCCCAACCTCGGTGTGAGATGCAGGAAAACCTGATCTCTGACCATGAACTCCAGAGGTCATCTCCATCGATCAGCATAAGATTTCTTTCGAGACTACACAGTATCCATCCTCTTTTAAATCAACTCTATCAACATTGTGGTCACCTAGACAAGAAGAGGTCCCAGTATAGCTACCTATAATGCCTTCAGCCAACATAAGGGTGATCGGTATGGCCTACCGTTAAAGCCTCATAAGGTTCCATCTGAATAGTTTCTTGAAAACTAATATTGTAGAAAGACTCCACAAGAGGTATGTTATTCTCCAAAAACCTCAAAAATCATGGTTGCATGCTTTAAACATGTCCTCAAGCACCTGAATCATATGCTCAGATTAGACATATGTCTAGGGATGGTAAGTTGTACTCAAAAGTACCCACATACCCAAAGCCTTCTAAAGTCCCTTCCAGACCCGAGAATTAAAACATGTGCCACAGTCAGAAACAATGAAGTTTCGAACCCCATGTAGACGTAAAATCTCTCGGATGTACAACTTTCCCAGCTCATCAACACTGAAGGTCTTCTTGATCGGAATGAAGTGATCAACCTTCGTGATTCTGTCAATGACAACATAACTACATCATTCCCTCGAGGCGACCTCGGAAATCCTATCACAGAATCCATCATGATGTCATTTTATTTCCAATCAAGAATGGGAAACTCCTTCCAAATCCCTTCTAGTCCTTGATGCTCTACCTTCACCTGTTAACATGTAGAACACCTCATGAAAAAACCAGAAACATCTCTCTTCATACCTGGCCACCAATAATGATGGTGTAGATCTACATACATCTTGGAGACACAAGGATGAATTTCCAAAACTAAGGAATGAAAGTCTCACCTCAGCTCCTTGTGTATGTCTACTAGCACCCACACGCATCCATGAAAACACAAGATCCCATCCTTGACTACTGTTTATCCACGAATAGTGTCCTGTTCGGACACACTCTCCCATAGGACTAGGCCTTCTGAATCTGATAGTTTCCTTATTCACACTTGATCAAGAAGAGTAGAGGTAATAGCTATAGAAGATATAAATGTATGCCCTTGTCTGTCATGCACCTCCAAATGCATTTCAGAGAATAGGGCCATAGCTCCCACTCACTACTGGCCTCCAGAACTACATCTATCTAAGTTCTTCTGCTCAATGCATTAGCCACTGCATTGCCTTTTCCAGGTGTTTAGGAAAGCTCAAAGTCAAAAGACTAAAGGTACTCTAAACACCTTTTTTGTCTCAAATTCAGGTCACACTAAGTGATGATTTACTTGAGACTTTTGTGGTCAGTTAAAACCTCAAAATTCTCTCCCAAGAGGAAGTGTCTCCAATAGCGTAAATCATGAACAACTGTATCCAACTCGAGATCTTGTGTCGGGTAATTTCTCTCATGTGGCCTCAAATACTATGACATGTATGCAATGACTCCTTCTCCCTGCATAAGCACTGCTCCTAGACTAATACATGATTCATCACAGTACATAGTATATCTCTTTTCTAGCTCTAGAACAACTAGTATCAGTGCTGAAGCCAACCTCTCTTTCAACACCTAAAAGGATGACTCATAAGAATATAACCACAATTATTTCGCACACTTCTTATTCAAGCCCTTCAGTGGTGCTGCTAAGTGTGAGAAGTCACGTATGAAACGTCTGTAGTAACCATCCTGTCTGATAAAACATCATACCTCAAATAAATTCTTCGACTACTCTTATGAAACTACTTCTCTCGGTTTCTATGGGTCTACTGACACACATGTCTATGAGATAACATGGCCTAATAAGTGAATATGGTCTATCCAAAATTGGAATTTTGAGAGCTTAGAATATAATTGATGCTCTCTCAGTATACTCAAAATTATCTCAAGATGGGAAGCATGGTCATGTCGAGTGTGAGAGTACACCAAGATATCGTCTATGAAGGCTACCACAAATGTAAAGACCTGTAAATTCTGTGGAATTGTTTTTCTTAAATACATGGACATTTTATGAGTCCATGAAAATTAACGGTGCTTAATTCCAAGGCCTGGTGTGCTCGAAATCAATTTCTAGAGTTTTGTTCAGGTACGTTCAGTAAATGTACGAGCAGGTTTTTCAAACATTTGAACCAGTGCTTGGAATTGAAATATGAGGGCAGTATTGAGATCGCAATGCCGGTATTCACTTTAGAAAACTTTCACCTCTACGGTAGTTGGTTGAGAATAAAATATAGATTTTGGGTTTTACGAAAAAAATAATAAAATAAATTGAGCTACACATTATTTTAATTGAGTCTGCATGTGGCGTTTGGTGGTTAAAATCTCCTCTTGGATGTTGGAGGTGGGGCCACCACACCTTAACCTCCCGTGAGAGGTTATGTTGGTGGGGCCCACCCGAACATAACCTCCCAAGAGAGGTTACAACATGGGGACCACACGAGGCTTAACTCCCTGTTGATGGAGAAGAGTAAAACCTCTCAACTCTCCCTCATTAATGTTGCAGAGCATTTTTTTTACTTTCCCTTTAGTTAATTTGTGCTAACCCTTCACATTAATTAATGGGTGCCTACTTAATTAAATAGTCAATTTGAATATTTTTCCAAAAAAATAATAGGAGATTACAATATATTATTTTGGTTGGCATATTCACTTTGTTGGGAGCCTTTGAGAGGAGATATTGGGAGAATTAGAGTTCTCCAAAAATGAACCCCACATCCCAACGAAGAATGATGAATGAAGAACGTCGGCCTTCTTAGACTTCTTCCTCAATGATTCAACCGTCGTTATACCTCTTCGACGACGACTTCCGCGACTTCGTCGACGAACGAAGATGGACGAATCAATGCTAGGGGTTTGATTTTATCTAAGTATGATATTTTCCCATGTTCTTCCTTTCTCTCAAAATGAAGAATGAGGGTTGTTGTGCTTCATACTTGCGAGCCTCTTGTTATCACCCTATCTGCAGAGGGTGTGGGCCAAACTAACATGGCCCGACCCCCTCCGCCATTCTTGTTTGACATGATCCTCGGCATGGAGACGAGGCAACGAGATGATGAAGGTGGTGACGATAAAGGTTGTGATTCTTGCAGCCTCCAAAACCCATGTCGACCTCCCGCGCACCCCGTCCAAACCCTGCCGAACCTCACCGGCCATGCCCACGACATGTCGACCTGCCTACAGCCTGGAAGCACCCCGTCGGCCTTCCCAGGGCCTGCCCGCGCCCTGCCCAGCCTACCTGAGACCTCTCGCGTGCCCTACCCGGCCTTTCCATGGCCTCCTACACACCCCGCCGATCTACGCGATGCCCTCCCTGCCACCCCACCAGCCTGGATAGATCGCCACCCGGCCTACCCATCCACCCTGCTGGCCTTCCCAGGCCACACCCCGATTCCCAGCTAAATAAGCGAAGCCACGCCGGCCTCCCATGCCGGCCCGTAGCCTCCCTCGCGGCGCCACTGGGTGAACCAGCTCGGCCTCCCGGGCCGAGCTGCCCGAACCGTGCCCCTCACGGTGCTAGCTGAACTAAACCAGTTGTGCCCCCTGGGCTGAGCCGCGCCCCTCATGGCAACCTCTGGGTTGAACTTCCCACGCAGCCTGCTAGGCAGGGCACGGCAAGTCGGTCCAAGCCTAACAGGCTAGCCCGCCCAATGGGTTGGGCCAGACCTAACAGGTCCAACGGGGTCGGCCCAGACTAAGACGGGTCGAGTCGGTCCTACTGGGTCAGACCATACCCAAGCCCACTATCGGCCTTTATTTTTGCAATATCTCTGGCATCGGATGACCATTTGATGAACCGTCAGTGGAACTGGTATCCTTGGAGCATGACTGTCCCTTTGAGAATACCCCATTAGAGTTTTGGGTACAATTGAGATATGGTCGGGTTGGATCATGCATGAATCCAACGGAGCCCTCGGGACAAAAAGGCTAATAACTCATAGACCAGGCATCCGATTGACGTGTCGTCTATTGCGTTGAGACCCCTATGATGAGGCGGAACTTTGAGATACTTCTTCATGGGAATGTGTGGAAGTTGACATATCGACTCTTATCTTGAGGAGTGGACCCTCCCAGAATCAATAATTCTTTGTAGAAACCCTGTGGCGGGCTACGCTCTGACGACTGTTCCTCGATCCTGTGTGGGTCTCATAGTTCGGACTATTGTTCCTAGATCCTATTTGGGTTCGACAGAATAGCTGTTCCTTGATCCTGTGTGGTTTCGACAACTCTGAATATTGTTCCTGGATCATGTGTGGGTCTGAAAGTTCTGACTTCTGTTCCTGGATCCTGTGTGGGATCGACAGAATAGGTGGTCCTGGATCCTATGTGGGTCTGATGGCTCTGACTACTGTTCCTGGATCCTGTGTGGGACGGATAGTTCTAACTACTATTCTTGGATCCTATGTGGGTCCGACAGCTTAGATGTTTCAGTGGCTACATCTGATCATCTCTATATATCTACATAAGTTGTATACCTGTGTGATATGAGTCAGTAGCTTTTGTGTTTACCTCATGATTGAGATGGATTACTTGATAACTTAGGTATATGTATGGACATATACCTAAGTGGCGTTATCTGTTGATTTCATAAATTTTGTTTTATCTTTATTGTATTTTGTGAGACCTTGACGGTCTCGAGGTCCCTACTGAGTATCGTTATACCCACCCTTGCATGGGCTTTGCCCGAACCTCTTTGTGTTGGTTGCAGACGACGGACAGTGCTGACCAAGGTTGAGTGGACTAGACTGGACGGTACTAGGAGGTAGATCACACGGAGTGACGGTACACTGGGGAGATGGATGGATGTGGAGTGTTGTGAAGGCCTTCTGTACCCACCCATTAGGTAGGACTTCTTGGTGGATGATCTGGTAGCGGTTTACCGTTCTTCAATTGTACTTGTTTTCAATTTCCGTGTACTTTACAGTTGGGCTTGTATTTCTGGCCGCTTTACTTTTCATCACTCCTTTTGTATACAGTTTTACTTAGTTTTTTGCTTTCAACTTACTCTGTTGTGTGTGTTTCTAGTTTATAAAGGCAATACCTTCCCATTTTTAGGGATTTCTGCCTTTGGTGCTAGTCGCCAGCCCATGGCCTATGGAACGCGGGCTTGGGGTAGTCATAGCACGGGCCCCGGGGGACGGGTCGTGACAAATTGGTATCAAAAGAGTCATTTCTACTACAAAACTTAGGACTCTAATCATTATTTTCTGTGAAGAAATAGTGTTAAGAGTACTGAGTGTGGTTTTTTGTCCAGGGAGTCCAGTGTTTGTGCGGCGGCTGACATATCCAAACACCATGACCCAGACTTCTGATTTCTGACTCAGTGCGTGAAAACATTGATTGCATGTGTGTTTCAAGATTCTTCTTAGTGATATCTTTGAGTTAGCTCACCAGGTATAACTTATTGACCGTGTCACACCTATATCATTTCAGGATGGCCCCACACAGATAGCTATCCAGCGTTCTTAGAGTTGTACGAGATGGTATCCCACCAAGAGATGAGTCCTCAACATATGACCCTATCACAGTGGAGGCTCCAACAGTACCACTACCTGTTGGGCCACCGATTCCACCATCCCTAGAAGTAGAGAGTGCACGCCACCTGAGCACATTGCATGAGTTCCGGTGCTAGAGTCCACCCAGGTTCAGGGGTGAGACAGACCTACAAGAAGTTGAGAATTGGCTGGAGACTGTGGTGAGAGCCTTCAGACTAGTAGGGACACCAGCAGAACTTATGGTGATACTTTCTGCGAGTCCTCTTCAGGAAGCAGCTGGCAGAAGGTGGAGCCTGATGCTCGAGGTGCATGACGATATGACGCTTATCTTGACAGACTTTGAGAGCCTATTCCTGGCAGATACAGGAACTACAATATCTGCAACAGGGCAGCATGACAGTAGCTCAGTACTCAGCAAGGTTCACCAACCTCTCCTGCTACTCCACAGATATGGTGCGGGACTTATTCTTCAGGGCCTGGACCATCGAGCAGGGGCTCAGGCGAGAGGTCAGATTTTTTATGATCTTCCTCTGCATCCCGACGTAGGCAGGGGTGTTAGAGAGATCCCTCTTAGTGGAGAGATTCCTTATTGAGTAGTCACCAACAGTGAGACCCATCACTAGTTGACATGAATCGGAGTCTTCTGTAGTTGTCAGTAGATAGATTTCGTAGAGGTCCAAGAAGACCAGGCCATCGGGTGGATGACCTTAGGATACAGGTTCAGTTGTGTGGCCCACACGAGACAGAGCCAATCATGCCTGGAGTGGGCAATGTTACTCTTGCAGCGGGCAGGGTCACATGGCCCGTGACTGTCCGACCCAACGTACTGACATTGAACAGATGGTCGAAGGACCACCCAGGCAGAGACAGAGATTCGATCGAGATGGACCGTTGTGAGTAGGCGTACATGGTAGAGGAGCTGGTCATGTAGCTAGTGGTGTACGTCGATTCAAGGAGCTACCACCACCACCACCAGCTGGTCCACTCCGACCACAGGGAGTAGGTGGACAGGGGCGAGCTCAACTCCAGTCAACTGAGGCCTACGACCATGGTGCTCTGGAGATGATATGAGGTACGATCTGTGTCTACTCTACCTTAGTTGTGGTTCTTATAGACATTGGTGCCATTCACTCTCTCATTTCCACATCCCTCATTCAGAGCTAGTAGATTCCGAAGGAGCCGTTAGTTTGATCCTTATAGTTAGAGACTCCTACTGGAGCTTATTCAGCGATTATGCACTGGTGCTGGCAGTACGAGCTTACTATAGGTGGCGAGAGGTTCGGCTGGGATCTCTTAATAGTGGCGTCGAGGCCTTATGACGTCATCTTGGGTATAGACTGGTTATCTATAGTCCTTGCTCAGATAGACCGTATTAGGAACAAAGTGTGGTGTGTCCACATGGATGGGACCAGGTTCACCTTCATGAGTGAGAAGAGAGCCCTTACAGCATAGGACAGTCTTACTCAGAGGAGGGTGCAGCCGATCACTCATCAGTTGGCCAGCTTTAACCTTAGAGAAGTTAATGTGGAGAGTTCAAATTGTCCTATAGTGGTGGATCAGTACGTGAATGGTTCCCCTAATGATTTTATAGGACTACCTCCTCACAAAGAGGTGGACTTAAACATTGACTTTTACCCTGGGACGACACCGATATCTACACCAGCGTAACGGATGCTCCCACGGAGCTTTGCGAGCTGCGGGTACAACTAGAGGACTTACAGGGGAATGGATTCATCTAGCTCAGTGTTTTACCCTGGACATCCCTAATTCTATTCGCCAAGAGGCAGATGGGAGATTGAGGCTCTATGTTGACTATCATCGCCTGATCCAGGTGACTGTAAAGAACAAGTACCCACTACCAACGATTGATGACCTCTTTGATCAGATGAAGGGAGCACGCTGGTTCTTAAAGATAGACCTCAGATTAGGCTATCACCAGCTCATAGTTCGAGATGAGGATGTGCAGAAGACTGCCTTCATATGTCAGTATGGCCACTAAAACTTCTTGGTTATGCCATTCTACGTAACCAACACTCCAACAGTGTTCATGGGAATCATGAACAAGATCTTCCATCCATACCTCGATGGTTTTGTCGTAGTCTTCATCAATGACATTTTGATCTACTCAAATACTGAGGAGGAGCATGCTTACCATTTATGGGAAGTATTGGATACACATCATGATCACCAGCATTATGGTAAGCTCTCGAAGTGCCAGTTTTGGATCCGAGAGGTTTAATTTTTGGGACATGTCATCTCGGAGGCTAGAGTTTCAATGGATCCAGTGAAGATCGAGGTGGTACTTTCTTGGGTGCCACCCAGGAGTGTGATAGATGTATAGAGTTTCCTGGGTTTGGTTGGTTACTACTGGAGGTTTGTGATAGACTTTTCTAGAGTTGCAGCACCACTATCAGCCTTGACGAAGAAGGGGAAACCCTTTGTTTGGTCAGAGGGATTCCAGTAGAGCTTTCAGGAGCTAAGACAGAGGCTGACTAGTGCCCCCATCATGAGGCTTCTAGAGGAGGGTGTATGTTATATAGTTTGCTTCAACACATCAGGGACTAGACTCTGGTGTTTATTGATTCAGTAGCGAGTAGTGATCACGTATGGTCCTCGGCAGCTAAGACAGCACGAGCAGAGATACGCTACCCATGACCTGGAGTTAGTAGCAGTGGTATTTTCCGTGAAGATGTGACGGAAATATCTTATGGGAGAATGTTTTACCATATACTCTGATCACAAGATTCCCAGGTATATCTTCTCTCATAGGGACCTGAACCTGAGACAGCGACGTTGGATTGAGTTCTTCCAGGAATATGACTTGGAGATAGTCTATACTCCAAGGAAGGGAAACATTTTCACAGATGCGCTCAGTAAGGGATCTGGTATATAGCTGCTAGGAGAGGTGACAGAGCAAATAGCTAATTTATATATTTCTTATGTGGATAGAGATGGAGTAGATTTATTATAGTCACTTACAGTCACTCCCCAACTTCTTCAGTGAATCAGGGAGGCACAACATAGGGACCCTGACTGCGAGACATGATGTACTCAAATCTCCACAGGGTAGGCACCTGATGGATTTTATGAAGGTGGGAACACGTCATCTCATTCAGAGGACGTACCTTGGTACCAGGGGAACATCATGAGGAAGAGTTGAGGGAGTTCCACACATCCCCTCTAGCGATACATCTAATAGTGGTAAAGATATATCAGGACCTTCGATGAAAGCACTGGTGGCCATGTACGAAGAAGGCAGTAGTGGAGTTTTTATCTCAATGCCTCACTTGTTAGCATGTGAAGGTGGATCACCTAGTACCAGCAGGCTTGGTTTAGCCTTTAGAGGTCCCAGAGTGGACGTGGGATGGGATATCCATGAATTTTGTGACGAGGCTTCCACGTACATCAAGGGGTCACGACTCAATTTGGGTGATGGTGGACCAACTCACCAAGTCGGCCCACTTCTTAAATATCAGAGAGTAGGGTTCAGTAGAGATCTTGGGACACCTCTATGTATAGAAGATTGTGCGTTTACATGGTATACCTTTGACGATTGTCTCTGATCGTGATACATATTTTACTTCCCGGCTATGGAAGGGGTTTCAGGAGGCTTTTAGGACACAGCTTCGCTTGAGTACCGCCTTCCATCCTCAGATAGATGGTCAGACTAAGCAGACCATTCAGACCCTCGAAGACATGTTATGTTTATGTTTTCTTGACTTCGGTCATAGTTGGGAGGATCACTTGCCTTTGGTGGAGTTTTCGTACAACAACAACTATAACTCTACCATAGGGATGGAACCCTTCGAGGCATTATACGGGCGACCTTGCAGATCACCCTTATGCTGATCACAAAAAATGCAGAAGATGAAGACTACACAAAAAAGGTGCAGATCATCTAGGAGAGGATGAAGACTACACAGAGCTGGCAGAAGTCGTATGTTGATGGGAGATAGATACCTCTAGAGTTCGAGGATTGCAACTACGTCTTTCTACGGGTCTCACCTCGATGAGGATTATAGATATTTGGATGAGGTGGTAAGTTATCTCCACGTTTGATCAGACCTTTTTGGGTCCTCAATAGAGTCGTAAAGGTGTCATATCACTTAGCCCTTCCACCTCAATTTCACTGGGTGCATGACGTCTTCCATGTATCACAACTGAGGAGGTACATGCGGGACCCTTTTCACATCATCGACCATGGAGAGCTAGACGTCGACGATGGAATGACTTTTATAGAGTTCCCAATGGAGATTGAGGATCGATAAGAGTGGGTATTTTATGGACAGTTGATACCTCTGGTGCGCATTCCTTGGCAGCACCGGAACCCCCAGGAGAGCACATGGGAGTGGGAGGCTCAGATGCATGCTCAGTACCCCCACTTGTTCCTATAGTTCGATTTGTAGCTTATGGGGACATAAATCCCTGAGGTGGGGAGAATTTAGAGACTTGGAAATTATGTGGAATTTTTTTTCATAAATACATGGTAATTTTATGAGCCTGTGAAAATTGACGGTTCTTGATTCCGAGGCCCGGTGTTCCTAGAATCAATTTCTGAAGTTTTGTTCAGGTACATTCAGTAAATGTACGAGCAGGTTTTTATAACTTCTGAACCAGTGATTGGAATTTAAATCTGAGGTCACCGTTGAGCTCGTAGCGCTAGTATTCACTTAAAAAGACTTTCGCCTTGATGGCAGTTATTTAAGAATAAAAGTTATATTTTGGGTTCTTATGAAAAAAAATTGAGCTACGCTTTATTTTAATTCAGCCTCCATGTGGTGTTTGGTGGTTACAACCTCCTATTATAAGTTGGATGTGGGGCCACTACACCATAACCTCTCATGAGAGGTTATGGTGGTGGGCCAACCCGAACATAACCTCTCGCGAGAGGTTATGACGTGGGGACCACACAGGACTTAACCCCCCTATTGATGGAGGAGAGTAAAACCTCCCAAATCTATCTCATTAATGAGGGAGAGCCTTTTTTACTTTCCCTTCATTTAATTTGTGTCAACCCTTCACATTAATTAGGGGGAGCCTAACTAAATAATTATTAAATTTGAATATTGTGCCAACAAATTAATAGGAGATTACAATCTATTATTTTGGTCGGCATATTCACTTTGGGGGGAGATTTTGAGAGGAGAGCTTGGGAGAATTAGAGTTCTCCAACGAAGAACCCCACCTCCCCACAAAGAATGAATAATGATGAATTCTGATCTCCTTCGACTTCTTCCTCGAAGCTTCAACTGTCGTGAGACGTCTTCGACGATGACTTCCGCGACTCTGTCGACGAACGACGGATCAAAGGTAGGGGTTTAATTTTAACTAACTATGATCTTTTCTCATGTTATTCCTCTCCCTCAAAATGATGAACGAGGGTTTTTTTGATTCATACTTGCGAGCCTCTTGTTATCACCATAACCACGGATGGTGCAGGCTAAAATAACACGGCCTGACCCCCTCTACTGTTCTTGTTTGAGATGATCCTCATCATGGAGATGAAGCAACAAGAATATGAAGGCGGCAACGACAATGGTTGTGCTTCCCATGGCCTCCGCAACCATTGCTGGCCTCCTTCGCGCACCGGTTGAACCCTACCGAACCACGCTGGCCCTGCCAGGACCCCGCCGGTCTGCCCGCAGCCTGTCTGCGCCCAACCGGCCTACCCGTGGCATGCCCAACCTTCATGTGGCCTCCTGCGTGCCCTACTCGGCCTACCTGCGGCCTCCTGTGCACCCCATCGGTCTGCCCAGTGCCCTCCCAGCCACCCCTCCGTCCTGACCAGGCCGCCACCCGGCTGCCCCATGGCCTGCTCAACCGCCCCTCCGGCCTACCCAAACTGCCACCCAGCCTGTCAAACTGCCCCTCCGGCCTTCCCAGGACACACCACGATTCCCGGCCGAGCCGCGTCAGCCTCTCGAGACGGCCCGCGGCCTCCCTCACGGCACCCCTGGCCGAGCCGCCTGAACCGCACCCCTCGAGGTGACCTTTGGGTTGAACTACGCATGCGGCTCACTAGGTTGGGCCTAGTGGGTCGGGCAAAACCTAACATGCTGGCCTTCCCAATGGGCCAGGCCAGACCAAATAGGTCTGAAGGGGTCAACCCGGAGCAGGTCAGCCCAGACTAAGACGGGCTGAGTTAGTCCAACTGGGTTAGACCGGACTCGGGCCCACTACTGAAATTTACTTTCTTTTGGCCATATATCTAAACAAGGAGTCATAGAAGAACCCATATCACCAGCATCAAGTGAGAAGATCTGATAGAAGCATTGAAGATGACCCATCGTGCCGCATGACTGGAACTCCACTAGGTTTCTAGGGATATGTGGCCTCATATTCTTGTTCTTCCTGCACTGGTAGCACACCACCTAGCTACCAGAAGAAGTGTCCCACCTCCTTGGATCCCCATGCGTAGACTTCCTATGGCACTTCCTGCTGTCAGTAGGATAGATGCCAACTCCAGATGTTGAACCGCCCTGGCTCACCACTCCATAATCCCTCATATTTCGCTCTCTGATTAGTTCCTGGTTGACTATAGAAGTGATGGAAGTCAGCATGAAGATGTTCACATAGGATCGAATTTCATGCTTGAGACCATCCTCAAAATTTCTTTCCAGAAATAACTCATCACCTCCTAGAATAGGACTGAAGTGTTGCAGCTTAGTGAAGCGAGAAGAATACTCCATAACAGAAAGAGTACCCTGCTTCAGACTCATGAACTCTTGGGATAGATTGGCCCTCAAAGTATCTAGGTAGAAGTAGTCATAGAAGTCACACTAGAACGCATCCTACGCCATAACCTACTAGCATCACGCCTGTGAGATCACATCCCACCATCTCTTGGAAGAGTCTCAAAGTATATATTTAGAGAGCTTGAACCACCTCTCTAGAGGCATCTACAGATGCTCGAAGATAGAAAGCATGGATTCTAACTCTGACTCTGCAGCCTGAGGTCATCCTTCTCCAATGAAGTTTGGAGGATGATGTTGTGGGAAAACCCACGTCAACTCTGCCATAGAAGGGGAAGGATGTAGTACTCCTTGGAAGGTCATCATAAACCTCATAAATCCCTCTCAGAACTATGTGTTAGAACCTGTGTCCGGAATGATGGCTGGGGCTAAGACTGGCACAAATGGAGGATCTGGTGGTAGTCCTGGATCAGCCATATCTGGTGTTTGATAACTTCCCTATAACTGGAGGACAACCGTAGGATGTCTCAGTGGCATGACTCTAGAAGGGCAAGAGCACACCTTAGATCTAGATTAAAATGGACTGAAACTTAGAGTCATAAGATGGGAATAAGATAAAGAAATCATTCAAGTTTTCTAAACAAGGATATACGGGATGTAAAATGCCTACATGGTGTATTCCCTTAAGCCTTCACATAGGCATGTACTTTTTCCAACCTAGGTCGTATAACACCCCAAACACACGGTGTGTTGTACTAACACACAGCATGTACTTGAATCTCTTTCCCTGCCCAAGTTCTTATACATCGGTAAGCCAACATGGTTCTCCTAGAACTAGACTACATGGCATGTTAGTTACAGACACAGTGTGTACTATACGAACTTCACTAACCCGTGTTGCTCGTCACATGGTCGGTTATACAACTCACTCTACATGGCATGTTACGGATGGACACGGCGTGTACTAGAAGGATTTAAACGGACCATGTTGTTAGTCACATGGGTGAACACACGGCTGATATACACGACATATTTACCCCAAACACAGCATGTACAAGAAGGTTTCCACTACCCCATGTTGTTCATTAAACGGTCAGGTACATGAGTTACACTACACTATGTGTTCAAGATTGACACGACGTGTATAACTTAAGCTTCAATAAATCTGTGTCGTTAGTGGCATGGGAAAACACATGGTCTACACAACACGGTGTGAACAATGGTACATGGCATGTTTCACCAAATATTTCCCAACTCGATGTCTCTCCCCACACAGCCAGTGACATGATTAGAGACTACACGACGTATATATATAGTACACAGTGTGTACATAAGAAAAATAGTTCCTTCCTGAACAAAAGGACACATGGCATGTATTTATCATTACACGATGTGTATTCTGGGTTCTTTCAAATAGTAAGCCTCAAAAAATACTCTGTAACCCAAAAACACTGAAATGAACATTAAGGTGCCAAATTCTGATCCATGAGGGCCCATAACACCTCAAGAACCAAATTTTGGAACTCATTCAAATGAAACCTTACACAATTCAATATCATATCAGAAGCAGGTATTCAATCAAGGTATCTATCACAACAGCATGTATATCTAGCACAATATCTATCACAAAAAAATTCATTCACTAATGCACCCTAAATGGAATGGCAGGAATGCATGACATGTGATTTTTAACAAGTGTCTATATGATGCAAGAGATGGAATACCCTCATCTCATCGGGTTTCAATAGAAATAGAACCTTAATAATATAAATGATAATATCACAATACATGTGAATCACCCAATGGTCAAATCAAATCAACTGTAAAATTACAAAACCAAAAAAATTACAATAAAGTGGTAAATTAGATTTTCTATATACACGGGTTAGTTACTCCTGGTCACAGCTTATTACAAAGTACTTATTCCTTCATATCCCCAGATATAGGCTCCAAACATTAAGTCAAGAAGAAAAAAAATTCATCTGATACCACTTCGTAACGTATCAGTTCTGGAAGTCGCCCAGAGGTTCCCCATACCCAATAAATGATGTATGATATATATGTCTAGGAAATAACCCAATAAAATCAAAATGTAGGAATATAGTACAAAACCAAAGTATAAAAGAAATGTAGTTAACAGATCCACAACATCGCAAGCCTCAGCTTGGTCCCCTGCTCCCCATCTCCATAGAAATCATTTTCATGAAGTTGAAGGGCGCTTTCCCTTATCTATACTTGAAGCAATATAATCTGTGTGGGACGAAAAGAATGAATCAAATAGGGTGTGAGTCTAATCCCAGTAGGAAACCACCCAAATATTTGTTCCTAACAATAAGTGAATATATATGGTAGACAATAAAAAAATGAAGCAGTAAGCAAGGAAGTACACATAGTAAAAATACTACAAATTCAGTTTCATTCATTTTCATATATCAAGTAAGTAGCTAATCAAAAGAAGGTATCACTTTAGGATGTACTCATAGCCTAATCCCTCTGGTTTAACCAAACAAACACAATCAACCCTCTGGGAAGTACACACAGTCAAACCCCTCTGGTTCATCTTTAGCACAGACTCTCTGAGGAAGCACCCACCGTCAATTCCCCCTTTATTCTCATATCAGTAACTAATAGGCACTCTGAGGAAGCACTCAACAGCCAATTCCCTCAATGGCTTGCATCGAGGAACTACAGACACTCTGAGGGATCACTCAATGTGTAACACCCTGAGATTTTATGAAAAATATTCTTTTTAATTTCATTAATGTCTTGTGTTGTACGCTACACCAAAAGGAGCTTGCACAACATGCATCCTTTACTTGCCTTGTATTACACAAAATCGCGACCTTCCTCGATAGCGTGTGTAGTACGCAATACCGAGTTTCACTAAACAACGATATGTTATTAAAATATTATTAAAACTAGCCGTAATGAATAATAATAACCACCTTTTAAAATTTTAGAAATTTTATCTCTCAAAATGGACTTCATTTTTTGATTCGGAGTATCGAATTTAGCCTAAGGTGAAATTTTGGTACTTTTCGGATAAGTTTCATATTCTGATGAATAGTGAAAATTACTAAATTTTAATAAAAAACAAATTTTTTAATCGAAATAATTAGTAGTGATAAATTATTAATTTTTGTGGTTTTAAAGTATATTTAGAATATATTTTTACAATTCAATACAATGTTGGTCATTGGATGTAATTTCACATTTACACCAGACATAAACAAGTGTTAATCTTTTGATAGTTATTATCTCTTAAAAACACACTATTTGTTGTGACAGCGGAAATTAATTATAAAATTAATTAATGCAACTTATATGATGGGAATTTTGTAAAATAGAAATCATTTTTGAATTCGGAATATCAATTATAGCTTCGGGTGAAATTTTGGCATTTTTCTGAAAAACTTCATTTTTTGATGAATAGTGAAACCACTAAGTGGTAGGTTAAAAACTGAATTTTGCATAAAACTTAATTTTACCGCTTCTGTGAGTGGAATTTCAAAAATCCGAGAGACACGGTTAATATCAAGGACTAAAATGTGGTTCAATGAGATGAAAATAATTTTTGGTGAATAGTAACTTTTTACTTTTTTTTACCATGGTTAAAAGTAAATAGGGTAATTAAGGGTAAAAATGATATTATTATTACCATAACACATGTCCTAATTCTATTGGATAAGTGTAATTCGACCAAAAACAAACTTAGGAATAAAATATGACCATTTAGGTCCACTTGGATTAGATTAGGACATTTATTATTAATTTATTTAAAGAAGGGTTAAAATAGTTAAAATCAATGTTTAATAAGTAAATAATTTTTAATATGGGGTTATACATAAGCTAAATTCGACTATAAATATTCATTAGAAAGCTAAAAAGATTTCCTACATGATGGTATTTTATTTGTAACTTTTAGACATTAAATAAATTAATTTATTTATGACACAATTATGATGCAGTAATTATCTTATTTATGAAATATTGACATAATTGATGTTATAAACACCAAAATAAATGTAATTTGATACTTTTTATGAATTACACTAATTTTCTAGGTTACTAGGATATATTAGTGTTGATTTAATCAACTTTTTGTGAACATATAATTCTGTTATGACTTTCAAAAAAATCATATATCAAATAGTGTCAAAATTGACAGAAAATAGTTTTTAAATAAAATATCATATTACTAATTGTTATTTTATTCCTAAAAATCTAAGGTTCGGCCAAATGACTTATATAAGGATATATATATTAATAATAAACAATTTGGGGTTCGTTTGGCATGTTATAGTAAGTTTATTAACCATATAGTGAAAGAAAACAAAAAGACACGGTAAAAGTTAAATTATTTAACTTAGAGTTAAATCTAATTGATAAGGTTAAAATAATAATCTAAACTTGTCTAAATCCTATTGGTTGATAGGCTTTCTACCCATCCCCACTTTAGATTCTAAATAAGACCCTTTGGAACCATTATAAACCGATTTTGACTTTAATATAAAATAATATTTTGAGATATTCCTAAGGTGCCCCTCTCCTCCCTTATAAAAGGACACCTCCTCCCCCTCCCCCTCACACCAATTTGAGCACTCAAGCTCGGCCAACCCCTGCCAAAATACCTTCTCCACTTCCCTAGAATAATCCTAGAGGTCTTGGTCTTCTTCAAAGACCAATCGTAATTCCCTAAGTGGAGGATTCAAAGAGGCGTTTCAAATAAGAGGTAATATCCATTACCGATCTTTTCAATTTCTTTCTTCTTCAACTTCTTCTTCTTTAGTTGTTTCATGACAGAGTAATAACATCAGTATTACTTACATACTGATATGTTATTATAAATATGAAACAACCCTAATTCACCTTCTATCCATCCTATGGAAAAATGAAATCATCGCGCGTGCGTACGTACGGAATACCGTCTCCACGCCGTGGTGTAATCTATTCTCCCCCACCACCTTAATAGGATGGGTATAATGGTGTAATGAGTAACTATATATTATTATTATAAAGTGATATTGATACTGAAATATTCTACATACACTTCAACACAATTCCATGACCATGGGAACGATATCATTGCTCGTGCGTACGTACGGACTACCGTCTCCACGACGCAATGAGATTCATTCTCAATGATTAACCATTCATGAATGATTATAAAGTATATATAATATGTACTAATGAAATATATGACATAATAATGATACTGGATTTATGTAAATTTATATGTATGCCATCTACTTAATTCCATTCACTTCAATAAGGAAACGAAAACAGCGTTCATGCGTACGTACGGACTACCGTCTCCATGAATGGTGTATTTCATTCCATTTATCAATATATTATATATATGTATATTATGAATATATTTGATATATAAATCATGTTTTACATTCTGTATATAAGTAATCATGATCCAAGTAATCATATTAATAATTACAAGTTAAAAACACCTACGATAAATGAAACGATTTTACCCAAAACGCTTCTTTAACATGAAATTACAAAAGAACGGGTAATATAAAGTCATAAGTGGACCATATATGATATAATAACAATGAATATGATTCTGGAATAAGTCAATAACAATATTTAAACCATTATACAGGAGCATCGGACACGTACAAAGCAAATCGGACCTAAGGTAAGGGAAATATCACAATCTCATTTTTATCTGAGATTGTTTATACTTTGGTATTTACTGGGGTGTATTTTATCATCCAAATCCATGTTTCCTCAATATGTAATATTATTTCCATCCAACTACAATTATTTAAATCTAATTTTCCCCTTCGGTGAGTTTTTAGTAAAAGATATGAAAGGAATCTTTTGTCGTTTTTCGTACGAGGTACTTTTTGACTTTTCTGACAAAAGTATGAGAAGAATGTTTTTTTTAATCTTAAAAGGCACGAACGGATTTTTACGGTTTTATAAAGCCTTATTTTCATGAATCTTCCTCCAAAAGATTTCATGACTATTTTCAATAAAATCCCTTTCTTTTAAAATTGCATGACATTTTTTGGAAAGAAATTGATTTTGAAGAAGAAAGGATATTTTCCTCAAGAATTCATTTCAAGTGTTTTATCAAAATTATTTTCCATCTAAGATAATATAGGGTTCTGATTATTACATTGATTTGATTATGTTGTGATGGAATTATTTTTATGAATTCCTTTATCTTATATGAATTGTATTATGATGTCATGATGTTTATGATTCCCATTTTTATTACATGTGTTATGCAATGATGTATGATTTATGATTTTGTGGCACACGTAAGAATGGTATCATTATGAGATGGGTGGGACCTATATCTCCCTCTAATGCATTGGGTAAAGATTTTATATCTCATGAGATAGACATGGCTGGAATGGTAGGTTATACCGATTCAGTGAAACAGGACTGAAATGAGGGTTACTCGATTCAGAAAGGGACTTTGTCCACTGAGATAGTCTTGGCAATGAGTCTTGACTAACAAGAAATGATTCTCTATGATTATGTGTGTATGCCACAAAGTTTCATGTTTTATGTTATGATTATTGTGATTACATTTCACTGCCATGATTTATCCCATGTTATGAAATTATGCTCTCTTTTGCAGGTTAAGATTTCCAAAATGTTATGTTCTTATGAATACGATGTGATTGATATTTCTTTTGTTTACCCTCACTGAGAATTTGAGATCACCCTTTTATGTTTTATTTTCCCCAGGATATAAAGAAAGGTTTTAGGTAAAAAAAAAGGAAGATCTTTATAGGAGATGTTGAAGATCTTTCACCACGATTAGAAGATTACGTCCCGAGTTTCCAAAGACACTAAACTATTACGATCCTTGTGTGTGTTTTTTTGTTATGTACTAAGTATTCCGCAAATGTAATGTAATGTCCATGTACGTCAGGCTACGTGTCTCTATAGTTGGTATCAGAGGAAAGGTTTAGTCAACCTTTGGAAACTTGGATGCGAGAACTTTAGTGAGATCCCTAGAGATATTTCTAAGGTGTGTCTAGGGATGTCTCTAAGGTTAAGTATACAATTACGCTAATGATCATAGAATTAATCCTAAGATGTTAGATATTGAAGGTACTCCCCCTTTATTGTGTTGTTTTACCTAGCATGATTTTTGCCTCTCCCACTATTCTTTTTGGGTTTTAGACGATGGCTGGAACCCGAAGGAACCGTGTTGGTCAATGCAATGGACAATGAAATGATTTCCCTCCTGAACAAAAAAATGTTATGGGAGATGGAGTGCAAAATCTTATTGCTATACTTACACAAGATATGAATCATTCTGGACTTCCAAATGATCTGAGAATGGAACAATATTCTATTGAGTCCTTCATGAGGCAACGTCCACCTTCTTTTAGTGGGTCTTCCGATCCACTTGTTGCTGAACAATGGATCAGTACCACTGAAAAGATATTTTCAGTTCTTCAATGTTCTGAACATGATAAAGTCATCTTAGCAGTATATCGTTTGGAAGGTGAAGCTGATCAATGGTGGAATCTTATCAAGAATACGAGGCCAAGAGATTAAATTGAGTCCATAGAATGGGACGAGTTCAAGAAATTGTTTTTCAGTAAGTACTTCCCTCGTATTCTTCGAACAAAGATGGAAAAGGAGTTTCTTGAGCTGAAGCAGAAGGATGATGAATCTGTTGGTATATATGAAGCGAATTTTACAAGGCTTGCAAGGTATGCATCTGGATTTATCATCCAACCTGAAAGTAAAGTTGATCGATTCTTCAGTGGATTAAAACCAAGTCTTCGAAGGGCATTAGCTATAAGAGACTTCAGTAGCTATGAAAAAATTGTACGTTGTGCTATCAAGGTATAAATGGAAGTTGGTGTTACATATCCATATCATGGTTTTAACAAGAAATGAAAGATGGAGTTCAAGGAGAAATGTCAGAATAATGGTGAAAAGAAGATGAATGTTTCCTTATGCACAAAGTGTGGAAAGAAGCATGGTGGAGATTGTCTTAAAGGGACTAGAAAATGTTTTAAGTGTGTAAAAGAAGGTCATCGAGCAGCTGAGTGTCGAAGTAATGGAAAAAGGGTTTCTAATGATGTGAATAAAGAAAACACTGCAGAGAACGCACCACCAACACTTCAATGCTTCAAGTGCAAGGAAATGGGGCATTATGCTAATAAATGCCCTAATCCAAGGGTTAGTGATGATCGACATGAGCAACCACTTAAGGCAAAGGACAAAGGGAAGTCACATGCTATCACTATTGGCGATGTTGAATATGACAACGATGTGGTGGAATGATTAAGTGTTTATGTAATGGGATTCCAAAATAATGTTGTATCATGGAGTATTGGAATATTTATGTATTGGTCTAATGTGGTGTTCAAAGTGATTGAGATATTTTTGGAAATAAGATGATATGCGCATAATGAAGGAATAATAAGATAATGAGGTATTTGATTGTATTCATGAGCTCATGACTGATATAAGGAGAAGGTTATATCATGGTTTGAGTATATAGAATTTTTGGATTTTGGTATGTGGAAAGAGTTAACTTTTAACTGCATTCATGTTTTCACTAAGGTTCAATGGGTATTCAAGAGAATAAATGATTAAGGACTTTGAATGTTTAGAATGTGACCAACAAGACATATCTTATGGGGATCAACGATGGTATTAAATCTCTGGTAATTGTTTTCACTATATTATGAGAGTGGACTACAGTATTATGGATAAGCCTAAAGATTAGAATGGATTATGTTGGACATAAGTTAGTATTGTTTAAGGATAGAAGATTTTCGATATTATTAATGTTATGTTATAGTAATGTAGTTTTAGAAAAAGGACAACCCGCCGGATGGGCGACAGCCCATCGCGTTGGACAAGGATGTGGGAATCGAACCCACAACCAAAGTGCGACTGGCCTTTATCGCCTACCACAGGCCTACAGGAAGTCCCTGTTTAGTAGAAACTAATTTTATTATATTAAGCAGTATGATATATGAATTATAAGTTCATTTTAGGAACCATATATCATTAATCTCACTATAGATGGACATATGTATTTTTTGATAACTTTTCTAACCTTTTGAGACAGATGGAATGACCCATCATTCTATCACATGATCTGTTAACACATCACGAATGACAAATTCAACTTCATTTCTTTAAGAGATTAAGTAGAAATTGTCCAAAGAATGACAAATAGTGAGACTATACCAAAATCACGAAAGTATTTCTTCTAATTCCAATTTCATCAACTTTAGGGAAATGATATTGAAAACCAAAAATTTTGTCCTAGTGCTCTTATATCTGATTAATAAGATGGTACCTTAGATCGTCACAAATTTATGGATTTGTGATTGCTAGCTTTTCCATAGCCATGTTCTCTACCACTCTCCATCAAAACATGATGGTTAGATTTCTCTTCCATATCCATATTTTCACCTATGTGGAAACCCAGTGATTAGTTTATTTGGGTAACCGTTACGTTTCATACTTTTGTTTTTAAAGATTGGTTTTGGTATTCCTTTTTACGATGTGGGTTTCGATTAAAGAAACTTTCGAATAGTAAACCATTTATAACCCCGACGAATTTCGAGGGCGAAATTCATTTTAAGGGGGGTAGAATGTAACACCATGAGATTTTATGAAAAATCTTGTTTTTAATTTCATTAATGTCTTGTGTTGTACGCTACACCAAAAGGAGCTTTCACAACACGCATCCTTGACATGCCTTGTATTACACGCAATCGCGACCTTCCTCGATATCGTGTGTAGTACGCAATACCGAGTTTCACTAAACAACGATATGTTATTAAAATATTATTAAAACTAGCCGTAATGAATAGTAATAACCACCTTTTAAAATTTTAAAAATTTTATCTCTCAAAATGGACTTTATTTTTTGATTCGGAGTATCGAATTTAGTCTAAGGTGAAATTTTGGTACTTTTCGGATAACTTTCATATTCTGATGAATAGGGAAAATTACTAAATTTTAATTAAAAACAACTTTTTTAATTGAAATAATTAATAGTGATAAATTATTATTTTGAGTGGTTTTAAAGTATATTTAGAATATATTTTTACAATTCAATACAATGTTGGTCATTGGATGTAATTTCACATTTACACCAGACATAAACAAGTGTTAATCTTTTGATAGTTATTATCTCTTAAAAACACGCTGTTTGTTGTGACAGCGGAAATTAAATATAAAATTAATTAATGCAACTTATATGTTGGGAATTTTGTAAAATAGAAATCATTTTTGAATTCGGAATATCAATTACATCTTAGGGTGAAATTTTGGAATTTTTCTGAAAAACTTCATTTTTTGATGAATAGTGAAACCACTAAGTGGTAGGTTAAAAACTGAATTTTGCATAAAACTTAATTTTACCGCTTCTGTGAGTGGAATTTAGAAAATCCGAGAGACACGGTTAATATCAAGGACTAAAATGTGGTTCAATGAGATGAAAATAATTTTTGGTGAATAGTAACTTTTTACTTTTTTTTACCATGGTTAAAAGTAAATAGGGTAATTAAGGGTAAAAATGATATTATTATTACCCTAAAACATGTCCTAATTTTATTGGACAAGTGTAATTCGACCAAAAACAAACTTAGGAATAAAATATGACCATTTAGGTCCACTTGGATTAGATTAGGACATTTATTATTAATTTATTTAAAGAAGGGTTAAAATAGTTAAAATCAAAGTTTAATAAGTAAATAATTTTTACTATGGGGTTATACATAAGATAAATTAGACTAAAAATATTCATTATAAAGATAAAAAGATTTCCTACATGATGGTATTTTATTTATAATTTTTAGAAATTAAATAATTTAATTTATTTATGACACAATTATGATGCAGTAATTATCTTATTTATGAAATATTGACATAATTGATGTTATAAACACAAAAATAAATGTAATTTGAGACTTTTTATGAATTCCACTAATTTTCTAGGTTACTATGATATATTAGTGTTGATTTAATCAACTTGGTTCGAACATATAATTCTGTTATGACTTTCAAAAAAATCATATATCAAATAGTGTCAAAATTGACACAAAATAGTTTTTAAATCAAATATCATATTACTAATTGTTATTTTATTCCTAAAAATCTATGGTTCGGCCAAATGACTTAGATAAGGATATATATATTAATAATAAACAATTTGGGGTTCTTTTGGAATGTTATAGTAATTGTATTAACCATATAGTGAAAGAAAACAAAAAGACACGGTAAAAGTTAAATTATTTAACATAGAGTTAAATCTAATTGATAAGGTTAAAATAATACCGTAAACTTGTCTAAATCCTATTGGTTGATAGGATTTCGACCCATACTCACTTTAGCTTAGAAATAAGACCCTTTGTAACCATTATAAACCGATTTTGACTTTAATATAAAATAATATTTTGAGATATTCCTAAGGTGCCCCTCTCCTCCCTTATAAAAGGACACCTCCTCCCCCTCCTCCTCACACCAATTTGAGCACTCAAGCTCTGCCTACCCCTGCCAAAATACCTTCTCCACTTCCCTAGAATAATCCTAGAGGTCTTGGTCTTCTTCAAAGACCAATCTTAATTCCCTAAGTGGAGGATTCAAAGAGGCGTTTCAAAGAAGAGGTAATATCCATTACCGATCTTTTCAATTTCTTTCTTCTTAAACTTCTTCTTATTTAGTGGTTTCATGACAAAGTAATAACATCAATATTACTTACATACTGATATGTTATTATAAATATGAAACAACCCTAATTCACCTTCTATCCATCCTATGGAAAAATGAAATCACCGCACGTGCGTACGTACGGAATACCGTCTCCACGCCGTGGTGTAATCTATTTTCCACCACCACCTTAATAGGATGGGTATAATGGTGTAATGAGTAACTATATATGATTATTATAAAGTGATATTGATACTGGAATATTCTACATACACTTCAACACAATTCCACGACCATGGGAACGATATCATCGCTCGTGCGTACGTACGGACTACCGTCTCCACGACGCGATGAGATTCATTCTCAATGATTAACCATTCATGAATGATTATAAAGTATATATAATAAGTACTAATGAAATATATGACATAATAATGATACTGGATTTATGTAAATTTATATGTATGTCATCTACTTAATTCCATTCACTTCAATAAGGAAACGAAAACAGCGTTCATGCGTACGTACGGACTACCGTCTCCATGAATGGTGTATTTCATTCCATTTATCAATATATTATATATATGTATATTCTGAATATATATGATATATAAATCATGTTTTAAATTCTGTATATAAGTAATCATGATCCAAGTAATCATATTAATAATTACTAGTTAAAAACCCCTACGATAAATGAAACGATTTTACCCAAAACGCTTCTTTAACATGAATTTACAAAAGAACGGGTAATATAAAGTCATAAGTGGACCATATATGATATAATAACAATGAATATGATTCTGGAATAAGTCAATAACATTATTTAAACAATTATACAGGAGCATCGGACACGTACAAAGCAAATCGGACCTAAGGTAAGGGAAATATCACAATCTCATTTTTATCTAAGATTGTTTATACTTTGATATTTACTGGGGTGTATTTTATCATCCAAATCCATTTTTCCTCAATATGTAATATTATTTCCATCCAACTACAATTATTTAAATCTAATTTTACCCTTCGGTGAGTTTTTAGTAAAAGATATGAAAGGAATCTTTTGTCGTTTTTCGTACGAGGTACTTTTTGACTTTTCTGATAAAAGTATGAGAAGAATGTTTTTTTTAATCTTAAAAGGCACGAACGGATTTTTACGGTTTTATAAAGCCTTATTTTCATGAAGCTTCCTCCAAAAGATGTCATGGCTATTTTCAATAAAATCTCTTTCTTTTAAAATTGCATGACATTTTTTGGAAAGAAATTGATTTTGAAGAAGAAAGGATATTTTCCTCAAGAATTCATTTCAAGTGTTTTATCAAAATTATTTTCCATCTAAGATAATATAGGGTTCTGATTATTACATTGATTTGATTATGTTGTGATGGAATTATTTTTATGAATTCCTTTATCTTATATGAATTGTTTTATGATGTCATGATGTTTATGATTCCCATTTTTATTACATGTGTTATGAAATGATGTATGATTTATGATTTTGTGGCACACGTAAGAATGGTATCATTATGAGATAGGTGGGACCTATATATCCCTCTAATGCATTGGGTAAAGATTTTATATCTCATGAGATAGACATGGCTGGAATGGTAGGTTATACCGATTCAGTGAAACAGGACTGAAATGAGGGTTACTCGATTCAGAAAGGGACTTTGTCCACTGAGATAGTCTTGGCAATGAGTCTTGACTAACAAGAAATGATTCTCTATGATTATGTGTGTATGCCACAAAGTTTCATGTTTTATGTTATGATTATTGTGATTACATTTCACTGCCATGATTTATCCCATGTTATGAAATTATGCTCTCTTTTGTAGGTTAAGATTTCCAAATTGTTATGTTCTTATGAATACGATGTGATTGATATTTCTTTTGTTTACCCTTACTGAGCATTTGAGATCACCCTTTTATGTTTTCTTTTCCCCAGGATATAAAGAAATGTTTTAGGTAAAAAAAGGAAGATCTTTATAGGAGATGTTGAAGATCTTTCACCACGATTAGAAGATTACGTTCCGAGTTTCCAAAGACACTAAACTATTACGATCCTTGTGTGTGTGTTTTTGTTATGTACTAAGTATTCCGCAAATGTAAAGTAATGTCCATGTACGTCAGGCTACGGGTCTCTACACAATGTACATCCCCACTATGGTCTCGTAACGTAAAATTAAAAAATACACTCTTGAGAAGCACACAACATCCATTCTCCCTATGGTCTACTACACTAGGTTCTCACAGCCCAGTGTAAGTCATTCGTGCACAAATGATATATGGTAGCCAAATTAAACCTTAATAACTACTTGGATAAACAATCTATAGCATATCATATCTTGCCATATAATAATCACTCCATCCTAATAATATTAGTCATGGAAAGAAAACATCCTAATAGGAAACTAGACCAAATGGTCAAGACAAGAAAACATTGAAAAAACCTCCATAGCTTGGAAAATTTAACCCTATATATAAGCAATAAACCTCTATCCAAACAAACAAGTCATATCAGGAAATAGCCAGGCTAAAAACCATAAACACGCAATACCCCGAACAAGGGTATTGGGAACGTTTTCACATTTAACTCAAAGAATAACTATAGCAAGAAACAAATCACCTACCATGGCATCTTGAGATCTATATATGTGAACCTCAAGCCTTGAATCTCCCTAGAACGCCATATATCTATAAAAACATTAAAAAAATTAAACTGATAATATCTCATGAGAGATGAGAAATAAGAAGATGTATTTCTAGAAGAAGTATGAACTCACCGATGCGGATCTAACACAACTAACGGAGTTTTATTAGAAGAAAGGACGGTGAGTCGGGGGCTCGAAGAAGATCTGTAGCCAGATGATCACTCCTAGACGAGACGGATGAAGAAAAATAGGGTTCTGTCATTTAGACACAACCCCGATCCATTTAAAGAAAAAAAGTACATGACGTGTTCTTTAAAAGTACAGGATGTGTGCCTTCCTTTTCCGGCCATTTCTTTAGGCGGTCTCTAGGACACCACACATAGTTTTTTCCTGATTTGTTACATAGCTATAACATGGATACGTGTGGAAACTGAGTACACGACGTGTACTTATAAGTACACGGCATGTACTCTAGAAGTTTCCAGAAACTTCACTTTTCCCTCAAAAATAACCAAAAAATAAAACATACCTGAAAAGAAGATCTGGGATATTACAATATTATTGATTCAATGCATATATTTACTGATAAATAAGGCATTTTTATTTTGTTTTATATTTTTGATTCAATATATGATAAATTATTTGGACAAATGTAAGTGAGTGGGGACCCAGTTAATATATCCCCTTGATGTTTCAATGGGTTTTATGAGACAAGTAGTTTGAAAAATTAGTTTTGTATTTAGTTTATACCTACCTAATCATTAAAATATCTTGGCACAAGGACTTGATGATATGGCTCGTGATATCTTTGAATAAGGATGTGATGGTATGATCATGGTAGTAATAATTTTTTATTTCCTATATTTTTATTTTAGTTATTATTATCCATGTGACTTTTATATTGATATTTAATATGGATACATTTTGATGCTCAGTTTATCGATTAAATTTCATATGTATTTATTAACCACTTTTCCATATTGTTTATTTCTTTATTTAATCATGATTGCTTCCATTATATGTAACCCTTACTAAGAATCTCATCACATACTTCATTTTTATTTCTTTCCACATGATATGAAGAAGGATTCTTCAAGTTATTTTCAAGGATTTAGGAAATTTCTTCAGTCTATGTTTTATATTTCCCATATAATATCAAATACATGTAAGTATTTAATTTTCCAAAACTACTAAACTAATAGAACCATTGGGATGTAATCCCTTGTATCCCGTACCAATCTAATAAATAGAAAATTGGATCTAGGTTAATGGAGTCAGGTCCATTACAAAAATTATCTAATAAAGTGTATTAGAAACATTCTTAACAATATCATAACTTTTAAAAAAAAATTAATCCATAAAAGCATAATATTTTTACAAGAAAATTTAATTTCTTCTTTGAGAAATATAAAATAACATGTAAAATAGAGAAGATGAATAATACATAAAAGTTATAAAAACATAGTCAAATGGGATAATTTTCTTCCAAAATAAAAGATATTGATTCAATAAAACCCAATATGCTAGTGGTAGTAAATAAGTAAATTGAAAAAAAAGGGAAAACTTAAAATGGAACTTCAAACACAATGAAAGAAAATATAACTATGAAAAAAAATTTAAATAGATAAATCGCATACCACATAATTGAAAATCGGCACAAAATATGAAAAATTTCTCAAAAAATGGAAATTTATTTGAAAAATATTTACCTTAGATTCTTATATAGTCTGAAACACTCAAACCTTATTGAATATTGGAAATTTATTTTAAGGGCCTCTTCGAAATGAATGATTTGGGCACATTATTGTTACCAATGGTAACCAAACAACAGATATTATTATTATAGAGGTAATTTTGGTTGGTATATAAGATAAAAATTAAGGTATGGTTTCAGTTGAGGTGTATATAGAAGGGGTCCTCATATAGTTGAGATTGAGTTTCATTTTCACAATTACTCATTCTTTAAGGACTAAGGATTGTAATTTCTTATATAATGTGTATAAAAAGTGGAAAATATATATATGATAAGGGGAGGTTAATCATTTCCTTATAAACTCACTTATCAATATTGTTTTGTGACATTTTAGGATTATATCCCCTTATTTAACCATTTAATATTATTTTACTTTTACAGTGGTGTCTCAATTTTTTCCACAATAACTTGTTTTTTCCAAAAAATCGAAATTCACCTTATTACCTAATTTTTGAAATTATGATTCAAAATATAAAACTCATTTTATTGGATTTATTTTCTAAAAGTGATAAAAATTAATTTTAATATTATATTACATAATGTATAAAAAACTTTCAAAATAATATTTTTAAGCATAAAGAAAAATTTAATATTATTTATAACCAAGTAATAATCATGGGTTGGATGTTAAATTATTATTTTTATATACAATAAATATAATTAAGTATATCATTTAATAATTATTATATTAATTTATTCAAATAAATATACAGTGCATATCGAAAAACCTTTCTTGGAAAAATAGGACTTTTAAAATGTAAATGAATTCATATTTATTTCCAAAAAATATATAAAAAATAAATTTCCTTAGAATTCATATACAAAATAATCATAATTTAACATTTAAATATATATATATATATTCTTAAATATACCATTATTATTTTTCCATGAATAATGAAATCACTTTTCATTATTATAACATGACCAATTTTAGGTACTTTAGCCTTTTATTATATATTTTGAATTTATATAATACTAGGATTAAATTTAAATTGTTTTTTAGATGGATTTTCAAATTTTTTAATCCTTTATGTAGGGACATGATTTGATCATGGTTAGGTAAAATTGTGCACTATCTTTAGGAAACCATGTAAAGATATGATGGGATTTACCGGGAAAGATCACAATTGGTTCATTGTTTGTACTAACTATGATGGTTCCTAGGGTGAATCTTGTGGAGGATCCTTTTTAGGTATCAAAATTCACACTTTGGATGAACTGTTTTAAAACCATGCATCCCTCGAGTTGATAGACAGTATCAATCCATAGTTGATGCATAGTTCTCCATATCATGAGACACACCTAGACAGATTCTGTGGTTATATATAGTATTGTGTGCATGTTTGTCACATGTTCTGTTAAATTGAATGGTATAACCATGTGATTTGCAATAAATTCTCTAAAAAATAATTTTTAAATCAGATTAAGGCCCTCAAACACTCATTTTTCTACTATTCTCCCCAACTCTTGAACTCCTCTCCATCTGTAAGGGATCTTTGTGATTTTATTTAATCTAGAAAAAGGTATTGATAATAAAAGGAATTTTGGATCACCAAAATTAATGATAAGTCCTCATTCTTACATTTTATCCCTATATCTACTCATCTTCTCTCTCAAAGTTTCATAGATCTAATCTGTTATAGTTGGATCTATTTTTTATGATGTGTATTTTGATGAGATCTTTCCATTTAGATTAATGAGAAGAAGTTTAAAGGCCATATCTAGAAGTTTCGTCGAATCATTCAGTGGTTTCTTTAACCATTGAGAGGTAATTGTATTACCCCTCTTCTCCATTTATTCTATAACTTCAAGGCTCGTATTTTATTAAATGTGTTTCTTGTATTTGAAAAATAAAAATTGAATTATTTTATGGTAGAAACCCCATTTTTTAATTGGAGACATGTAATTTTTATGTCATTTGGAAAACTATTTAATTTATAATTTAAAATTATGGTTTTAAAATTATGGTTTTGATAAAACATAAACAATGTGTTATTTAAAATATTTTCAGGGGGAGAAATGTTTAATGTGGAATTAAATGATAAGTAATATAGTCTTGGAAGACACGGTTGGTGTGGTTTTATTTTTGTTTGACAAGACCCTTAATAAGTGGTGTCATCTATCAGGGTTCCTGGAGATAGGTCACATTGTGACAACATGGTGGATCATTGAAAAACTACACATTATTATAGAATTCCCACCTAGAATTCATGTGTGTGTATGTTTGTGTGTGATATACATGCGATGGGTATGACAAGAAGAAATAAATAATGTAAAATTAATTTAGTTGATTGTTTTCCTTAAACTATTTTTGTATAGATATATTTTTCTACTTTTAGTTTAATTAAATTTAAATTGAATAATGATTTATATGTTCTCCATTGTATATAATTTATGTTTTAAACTATGATATAACATGTTGTTTTCCTAGTGGAATGATGTGGGAAGCATATTAGATAAATCCCACTGAGTAATATACTCAACCCTTCTTGGGAATTTTGGATCATTTCTAGATGTTTTAACTAGGAAATGGGAAAGCTAAAGGAATCATACATCTCTAATGGTGTATCATGATGCTACTTTTTTAGGTTCAGGTTTGGAGCTTGAGATTATCTTAGGGAGTCTTTGGATTAGTTCTACATCGGTGTTACTATAAAAGGTTTTCTTTGGTTTGTTTATGTCATTTTTTATTACCTTGTTGAATCTAATATGATGTTTATTTTTATTTTCTTTTTTAACATTGTATAATTATTACTCATGAATCATATAGTTGGTTTCAGTTGTTTTTATTTTATCATGAAAGAATATGTTTTTTATTTGGGAAAAATCATTCCCAACATATAACGTAGAGCTTGGAATTTGTTATCATCTTTGGTGTCTTAGGTATGTCACCTAAGGTTAGTAGTACCTTCATCCTATCTTTTATCACCCTAATATTTTTATGAAATATATTTATAAATATTCTTATTTCCTTAATATCTTTCATTTCTCGCTACACCATGTTAATCTTATGCCTCAAGAAACGTTGGCTTAGCTTTTATTACCTACAACACTGAGTTTCTAAGAATCATAATTTTATGATTGTAATTATTTAAAAAATAAAATTATAAACCATTTTTTAGAATGGTAGATATAGACATGATTCACTGAATTATGAAATTATGGTTTACAATTAAAAAGAAAATATTTTTCTAAAAAACTATTTAAACGCGCACAAGTGTATTTATAAAAAAATTAAAAAATAACTATTATTGTATTTTATTAAATAAATATATATTTATATATATAATATTCAATATATTATTAAGTATAATATTTATTATTCAACTTATTTGTTTTCTATACATGACATATTAAAAAAAATATAATTTTACGCATAAAAGAAGTATTTTTCTAAAAAGACAGTTTTACAACCTTTTGATGGTGAACTTGTTTAAAATCAAGTTTTTGGAACTTTTATAGATTATATTTGGGAAAATAAATTTCTTATTTGGAATTGGGATATAAAAGTTTACATTGGATGAACTTTTGTTATTTTTATGAGAAATTTAATGTTTTGATAAATTGTGAAAACACTTATTTTTATTCAAAACAATATTTCCATTTCAAGCAATGAAAAGGTAAAATTATTTTTTGGATTAGTTTTAAATTTAAATTATTTTATTTTTATTTCAAATATTCCAATTATTTTTCTTTAAAATTAATTTATAAAATAACTAATTATAAAATCGTTTTTTGTTTTAAAAGGGAATTTCATTTGAAAAACTATTTTTATGGAAAATTATCAGGTTTAAGTTAAATTAAATTTTGAAGCTTCTATGTTTTGAATTTTTAAAAATGGATTATAAATTTTAATTAATAAGGTCAAAATTTATTGATAAGTTCTATTTTATTTTTTTTATTAATATGAATAGTAACCATGGCAAGTTTTGTCACCAGGGAAAATTGTAAATTATGAAATTTAGGATAAAATAAAATTATAAAGACTATAAAATTACTCTAAAAATTTACAAAATTTTATTAGATTAATAAAATTAGATTATTAATACTTATGTATTTAAATTAATCTATTTAATGGACACTTTTTCATGATAATTACTTATATAATATTTGAATCAAAGAAATACACAAAATGTCATTTTCTTTTTCTTTAATATCTATTATGTGTCCACATGGAGAAATTAAATATTATGAATGGATATAAATGTCTTTTTTACCTTAATAGATATATTTTCATTATATAAATTTATTTTTTCTATTTTAATCCACTTGGATTAAATTATAATATTTATAATATTTTATTTCATAAAAAGTCAAAGATATCACATTCATGTTTTAAATAATATATCATTTTTAATATAGGGATACACAATAGATATATTACACTATAAATATTAATATAGAAAATAAAATATATATATTAATTTTATTTATTTATTTAAAATTTTTAGTGAAAAAACATGTGTATTAAATATTTACACAACACTAATGTAGTAATTATATTATAAATGAAAATATCAAAGAAATATTATTAAAAATATTATAATAAATAAAAGTTTCATAATTAATGAAGAAAACGAATTTTATATATTACATTGACGTATATTTGGTATAATAAAATATTTTTTTAAAGTTAAATTGATATATTAATAATTTTAAAATTCCAAAAAATAAATAGTGACAAAATTGACACTATTGTTCTTTTACCAAAAATAATGTATTATTAAATTATTTAAAAATCATAAAACGTATTTAAAAATAATAAATAATTAAAATATGGTCTGAAATGTTATAAATTGTTCATTTATGGTCTAACTTACATCACATAATTAAAAATTAAAAACCTTTAAATATTGAAAATGTTGTCACCATAGTTAAAATTAAAATTGGTTAGTTTAGGGTTAATCAAAATGATAAGGTTTAAAACCATATCAAAAAATTTAAAGAATATATTTTTGGATTATATTAAAATGATATATAATCTTATATTCAAATCCATGGGGTTTTGGAGGTATTTTAATTAATATTGAATTTATTATAAACAAATATTTTCATAAATTCAAAAAGTACCCCACACCTCAATTATAAAAAGGCACATACTCCATCACTTATTCATATCATATTGAGCCTTATATATTGACCAAAATCTTCCAGATTATATTCTAAACTTTCTTATATATATTCTATATATTCTGGTTTTCTCAAATTACCAACTATAGAGCCCTTTAGATGAAATCTATAGGAATCATTTTGAAGTAGAGGTAATCACTCTAACCGATCACTCTCTTTTTATGCTCTTCTATACCTAATTTGAATATATGATATATATAATAAAATAATAAATTTTTCATCTGCAATAATTTTAAATTTTATTATGATTATTAACACACCAATATATCTCCCATTTCCCATAAAACTAAAAATGAAAGTATCACTCGTGCATACGTACAGATTACCATCTCCACATAGAGATACAATTTATTTTATATAATCATCTATTATGAGTGGGAAATATGATGGTTTAAATGGATTTATATGAAATTTATTACATAATTATACATATTTAATGATAATATCATTTCTACCTTTTTACTATCTAATATTTTGGTGAATCATAATGTCGCTAATGCGCATGTATGGCTTGCCATCTCCACGATGTGATGTGATTGATTTTTCATCTATATTTCACATAGATTACAATAACTATAAATTTTATGAATATATATGACCTAAAAATTATTCTTTAAGTATAATATATCATATAATTTTCTTTCTTTTAAAATGACAAGAAAATGAAAATGGCATTTATGTGTAAATATGACATATCGTCTCCATGAATGGAGTACTTTATTTTATATATCTAACTTTTATAAATCACAAGGAATACATATATATTGAATATGTATTATATATATATCATTTTTAGTGATTCTATATATTAATACATCATGATATATATAAGAGGACCAAGGATAAGAAAGTCAAAACATGATTGAGAAACAAAGCGGTTATAACACGAAACATAACTTAACATGGAATTGTTGATTAGAAAGTAATATAGTCATAAGTAAATCATATATGGTATTATATATAAGAATATGGTTTTATGGTAGAATTATCATAAAATTATATTTATTATACAGTATGTTTTAACATAAACAAAGGAATTCAAGACTTAAGGTAAGGGATTTATGTCTCACTTTTATTTTTGTGGGACACACGCTTTATACACTACTTATTTCTTCTACATGGTGTAAAAACTTACCATTAATGTATTTTATGATCCTTATCCAAAATATTTTTGTATTTTTATATCCATATATTTTTATTTCTTTCATGGGGCATATGATTCTACTGATTATAAAGTGATGAGTATTTATTTCAAAATCTGATCAATATTTGGGATTGTTTCATTTAAAGTCTAGGTTGGATAATATTTATCTTCCACGTCATGTTTTCTAAAAAAATCAAATTTTTTTATATTTTCCTTTTTTTAATTTTATTTTTAAACTTTTTTTATTTTTTACTACATGGTTTAAAAGGAATTTTTTTTTTCCAAACAAGGTACTTTGTGACATTTCTAGAAAAAGTATGAAGGAATGTTTTTTTATTTATATGGCATGAATAGATTTTTTTTTCATTTAATGATTCCTTAATGTGTTTAAATTTCCCTTAAAATATTACATGTTTAATTTAAAATAAAATTTTTTATTTTAAAATTTTGAGTCACCTTTAGAAAATAAAATATTTTCAAAGGAGAAAAAATATTTTCCTCAAGAATTGTTTTCAAGTGATATCTCAAAATTGTTTTCCATCTAAGGTAACTTTGTTTGAAGTTACTTATGTTTTACTGGGAATTTGATTCAATTATTACATTCTTATTATTTCTATGACTGGTCTTTTTATGATGGAATGATATTTATAAAACACATTTTTACATGGATTATGTTTTGATTGAATGATATTTATGAAACTCATTTCATTTCATGGTTTAGTTACAATTATGGAAAACCTAAGATTAAACATAATATGTTATATATTGAAAGTAATTTTCCTTAATTATGTGATTTTTCTATAATTAATGGTGTTACTAGGATTATACTATTGGTTTTAGTCAATGGAATGAACCTAAAGGAACCATTTTAACGATAAATGTGATGGGAAATTCAAATATTGTCCTCCTATAAAACCAAATGATATGGGTGGTGGAATGAAAAATATAGTTTCTATGACTACAAAAACATATCAATCCCTGAATCTTGCTAGGCTTCCAAATTAGTAAATGAGAGAACATTATTTTATTGAATCCTTTTTAAGGAAATTTACTCTTTCTTTTAGTGAAACAATTGATCCACCAGTTACTAAGAAATGGATCTATACAATTGAAGAGTCATTTTTCCTTCTATATTTTTTGTAATGTTGAAAAGATAGGTTGAGCACTTATCACTTGGAAGGTAAAGAGAATCAGTGTTTAAACTTTTTCAAGAATACGAGGTAACAAAATTAAATTATCTCCAGGATGAGTTCATGGACTTATTTTTAGTAACCAGTTTCCCCATATTCTTCTTACAAAAAGGGAGATTTAAGTTTCTCATATATGTCAAGGTTATGATAATAAAAGAAGGATATAATTTAAAGGAAACTATAAAAAATATGGATATAAGAAGATTTCATCTACTTTATTTTCAAAGTGTAGAAGGAAACATGGTGGAAATTGTCTTATGGGTACTGATATATTTTTTAAGTGTGGGAAAGAAGGGTGTCATGAATTTTATTATTGAAGTAAATGAAATGTAATGAAATATATAAAGAGTACCCATCCGTAAGTCATTGTTCCAAGTATATGAAAATTGGTAATTATGATCACCAATCCCCAAATCCAAGGTCTAATAATGATGATCGATTTTAGAAACCTATTAAGGCTAAATATAAGGTAACTCCCATGTGATTACTATTAGTGATGTGGTGGTTGACAACGAAGTAGTGATATTACTAAGTATTTATGTATTGAAATTCAAGAATAATGTTATATAAGTACTTTTATGGTATTATAGAATAGTGAAACATCTTTTCATTTGTGAAATATAGTTTTTCGTTAAGGATTTGAGAGCATATGATTGATGTGGTAAGGTGATATCGTCAAAAAACACAAGATTAAGGGAATGATAACCCTTAATATGTGCATGATGTTGGGATAATGAGATAAAAAGATGTTTGATTAAAAATTGATGACCTTAGAACTGATAAGATAAAAATATGGTTTATTATATCATGGATTGAGTTTATAGAATTATTGTATTTATAGCATTGGTAAAGAGTCAATTTTTTAAAGTATACACGTTTTCACAAAGGTTTTATGGTAATTCAAGTTATTACCATGTTTCAAGAAAATACATGATAATGGTATCCACATGTTTAGTGTGTGACAATTAAGAGAGACATCAAGTTGTTTGGGAAATTAATAATGAGTTGATTTTTTAATGTTTGTTACCTTATTTTGGATGTTTTCTATTTTAATCTTTTAAAAGGTTTATAAGGGTAACAATTAATGACATTTTTTATGTTGAAATTTGGAAGAGGTTTTATGTTTTGTAATATGAATATTTATTCATATTTGATAACATGTGCTAACCATTTTATTATGTTGTTAGCTAGATACAGAAGGAGTAACTTATCATCCCATTATGGATCTTATGATCCACTAGTTGTTCAGGAAATAAAATTTCAACATCATTTCATGGGGTAATAAATGACAAAAAGATTGATCACATCACAACCAAATAGTATGATTATTCTAATAAAATAAAATCAGGTGGGTATTTTTTCTGAATTTTTATTTAAAAATGTTTATCCTATATTAATCATTTTTTATAATATCAATGACCTTTTCTAGACTAATTCGGTTTATATTTTTTTTGTTCATTAAACTTATAATAATAATATTCTCTATCACACTCCATCAAAACATGATGGTTAGATTTCTCTTCTATCTAATTTTTTTCTCTTTCCACCGATTTTCTCCTATGTTGAAACCTAGTTATTAGTTACTTTGGGTAACCATTATGTTTTCAACCTTATTTTTTAAAATGTATTTTTTCATTATTAATTTTTATGATGTGGGTTTCCATGAAAGGAACATTAAAGTATTAAAACTCTGATGACCCTAAATAATTTCAAGGGTAAATTTATTTTTAAGGGGGGTAGAATGTAACACCCTAAGATTTTTATGAAATATATTTTTAAATAATAGGATTTATTTAATATCATGCATTTTATGCTACACATTGTTAAGATTTTTCTACACACAATACCGGCTTAGCTTGTGTTGCACGAAAAAATTTGTTTCTATAAAACATCATTTTATTATTATAATTATTTAAACAATAAAATTATAACCTAGACATTATAATGACAGGTATTAATAATATTAATAGAATTATGAAAGTATCTTTTACAATTAAAAATGAAATATTTTTCTATAGAACTATTTAAATGTGAAAAATTGTGTTTTATACCAATAAATAAACAAATAACTCTTGTTGGATTATATTAATGAAATATATATATATATATAATATATTCAATATAATTTTTAATATTCAAATTATATGATTTCTATACATGATATACGAAAAAATAAAATTTTATGCATAAAAGAAGTATTTTTTTCAAAAACGAGGTTTCACTGCCTTTTGATGGAGAACTTGTAAAACAAATTACAACTTGTCCCCTAGGGCTCGTGTTGTGACTACCCTAAGCCCACCTCCCATAGACCAGGGGCTGGAGAAAAGCACTGAGTAGGAATTTCCCACAAAGAGGAGGCATTTTCTTATTAACCTTCACACACGCACCCATACCTAAGAAAAGTACTAAAACTCAAAACATTAAGTAAATAGATATGAAACCCACTAAGACAACCACAAAGAGTAATAGTATAAACTGAAAACTAAACGGGTGAGAATACAAACTCAACTGAAATAGAAAAGTACAAGATCATGGGTCTCGTCTGTAGAAAACCCTACTTGAAGGGTTGGTACAGTAATTTGTCTGAATGTTGGTGAAGCATACCACGTCCTTCGGGTCACCCTGAAGCACCCCTATGATTTTATGAATTTTTTTCAAAAAAAATTAATTTTCTCAATAGCTTGTGTTACATGAAACATCAAGTTTTAACAAACCGTAATATAGTAAGTCATTATAATATAGTCATTCAATTAGTAAATATGAAATAGAATAAAAAATTATGAAAAATAAATGATTTAAAAATAAAAATATATTGGTTATTAATTTATTATAAACGAAAATCAAAATCATTAGAGAGTAAAAGAAATATTTTCAAAAAACTATTTTTATGCGAATAGAGTGTTTTTATCTTGATAATTTAAAATAATCACTATTGGTCAATGGTTTTAAAGAAATTTTTATATTATATATATTAAATAAAATTTTTATCATTCATATAATATTTTTTACTAAACATGGGATAAGAATAAATCTTATTTTATGCTTAAAAACTATATTTTTCTAAAAAAGTAGTTTTTTCGTGTTTTGCACACAAATCATAAAATTAATTTTTTTTTTAATTTAGTAATTTTTTTGAAGAAATTAAATTTATTTCTGAAATAAAAATTTAAAAATTATCTAATATTTAATTTTTGATACATTTCAAAATAGATTGGTTTTTTGATGAATTGTGAAAAAAATAATGATTTTTATTAAAACATATACTTTTGTTTAAAGAATTTACACTGTTATATTTTATTTTGAAACGTTTCAAATGTTAAATAATTTCCATTATATTATTATTAGTCTAATTTATTTTATTTTAATCAATTTTATGTTTAATTTTTATATAAAAACTTTGTATACAAATTCAAATATTTATTTGAAAAACTTCATTTTTGTCATCTCTACAAGTTCAATTTTAAATTAAATTCTTCCACTTATATGAATTGGATTTCATATAATGTATTAAATATTTTTAATTATAATAATTAACATTATCTAATTAGTTTACCTTAATGTTTTAATAATTAATGGTAAAAAAATAAAAAATAATTATTACAATTAAGGTTAAAATGGGTTTACCGGGGGCTAAACCAAAAGCTAAGGTTATTTTTGTCAAATAATATTATATAAATTAATTGTAAAAATATATTTTGAAACTTTCATAACCTAACTTATAATATAAATACAATTATAAGCATTTTACTTATGAATGAAATTATCATTTAATATGCTTTTACCAAATTTCTAAGTGGGACCCCTCCACCACTTATACAATGTCACCTTATCTCTTCTTCTATCCATATGTAAATATCATTTTTGTTCATCCAATACTTGACCAGAACAATTCATTACATACCTTACCACATTTTAGTGACATTTGTTTATTATTAAACCCTTTTAATAATTATTTTTTTGTAAACCTAATGAGGTTTTCTAAAGAAGAGGTATCTCTTTTAAACAAGCATTTTTGTTTAATTTCTTATTACACCTACATAAAATTTTCTACAAATATGATAAAATAATAAAACTTGTTTCATTAAAATAACTTTATTTTATTATTTTAAGTTCCTAAATTATATCCATAACCTCTATTTTCAAATGGGAAATGAAACTGGTGATCGTTGGTATGGCGAGCTACCACCACATTAACTTGTGTAATTTTCATTTCCACCACTGACTCTCAAGGATGGATGGAATGATGGATTTAATTTTTATATATGATATTTATGAAATAATTATAATATTTTATTTATAATATGACATCTACCGTCTTACCTTATAATCTATTGGAAAATACAAATGTTGGTCGTGCATAAGTGTAGACTACCTCCTCCACAAAGCAATGTGATTATTTTTCCAATTATTTTTTACATTTATAGTATTAAGGATGTATTTATTGAATATATATGATATATATGACATATAAAATATTTTCTAAATTTTATTTATTATATACCTTTTTTTCATCCTTCAAAAAAATAAAAACATCGTTTATACGTACGTACAGCCAACCATCTCTATGAATGGTGTAATTAATATTACTATATATACTTTTATTGATGACTATAAATATTTATATAATGAATATATATTAAATTTATATAAATATTGAAATTATTTAATGATATAACTAAGATAAAAGAATAAGGACTAATACTACTGCACCAAAACATACATGAAAAAAAATAAGTTATTACTTGTAACAAAGATTTTAATAAATAATTGTTAAAACATTGGTGATAAAATGTTATAAATATGTTATTATATATATTATTTTTGACATTTAATATATTTATAATAAATATATATTTATTATGAAGTAGGTTTAAACACATACAGTAGAAGTTTTACCTGAGGTTAGGGATTTTCGCCTCACTTTTACTTCTGTGAGACACATACCATATTCACCAATTGTTTATTTTATGTGGTGTACATAATTCCCATTTATATTCACTATTATGATACTTGTGAAAAATAATGTTATATTAAAACGAATAAAATTTTCTCCCCTTATTTTGGTTTTGATTTGAATGTTACCAAATTGGTAAGGGTTTTACATTACATTCTAAAAATTTATCGAGATTGTTTATGATTAAGTTTCCAATGATGAAATATTATGAACTATCTCTAACAAAACTCATGAATTTTAATATAATATTGTTATTTATTTAAATTTCATATTTTCTTTTATTTTATTCTCTTTATTTACTCCTGAGTCCAAAATAATTCTCTTAAGGAAAACTAAATTTATTTCTCTTTCCAATTAAATATCTTTTTTCTTCCATATCCATGATTTCAAAAAATATTTTCAATAATGTTTATAATATTCTCCTATTATTATTTAAATTAATTTTTTAAATTGTATAAATTATTAAAAAAATATTTTAAATTGAAACATCATGTCATTTTATGTATGTGGTTATTTTTACTTTTTAATAAAAATTTGAAAGGAATATTTTTTTAACGTACAAGATATGATCTGAATTTTACAATGAAATTAAAACACAATTATTTGAATATTCATTTAAAAGTTTTTAGTTTTTTATTGAAAATTATATCCTTAATATTTGGGTTATTTTTTCTATTTTAAATAATTTAATTCAAATATCTTATGGAAATGTTCTGAGTGATCTTCAAAAGTGTCTTCTATCTAAGAAGACATCCTTTAGTGTTTATTAACCTTTACTTGTTATATGATCCAATGATAATATAATTAGTCTTTCTATTGATGTTTTATTATTACGAGGAAAATTTGTTTATAAAACCTCCTTCTTTTCCATAGTCTATGTTATGACAAACTGAGGAAATTATTATGAAACCTATCTCTTTTCCATCGATTATGCCTTGATGAAACACATATGAAACCCATTTACTTTTCACAAGTTATAAAATAATGAATGATTTATGATATTTTGGAACACATAAATATGATTTTAATTATGTTATGGGTGGTCCTATTATTATATATCTCTCCAATTTATTAGGTAAATATGGATATCTCACGAGATAACCCTAACTAGAAAGGGGAGTGAATATAGTTCAGTAGGAGACTTTGTCCACTATGAAAATATTGGGAGGAGACCACAATTAATATGATTGATTGGAGAGTAAACTTATTCCACTATGATATTCTTGGAAATTATCCTTTACCATGAAGAAAATGGTTTTCAATTATTATTTTTATTCCACTAATCTATGTCTTCCAACAATTCCAATCTCTTATGTCTTATATTCATTAATTCTTTTAGGATTTATGTCTTATGAACTATCGATATTTATTCTATGACTTGTGATTATTGTCTATGAATTCTAGGATATGGGTCTCAAATTCTATACTCTTGTTCCCATACCATTATTATCATGTCATGTTGATATATCCATTGTTTACCCTTACAGAGTATCAGAGATCACCCTTTATTATGTTTCTTCTCCCCAAGTCTTAAAGAAGTGAATTAAGTATGATATGTTTAAGAAGGATTCTAGTTATTAAAAAATTAGTGGGAGACAATATAGATATATTATGAACCAGTTGTTTACATATAAAAGTTATTAATTATACTGGAACTATAAAATTTCAGTGTATACGTTTATGTTATATAATGAATACCCATATATTATGATGTGATATATACTTATAAATATTATGGGTTGTTAAATTTAGTATTAGATAGACGATCATTTATCCTTTTAAAACAAGGATGATATAAAATTAGTGATAACCCCTAGGATACTCATAATTATAAGAGAATGTCCTATGTTTTGGTAATGAAAGGAATGTGGTTTACCTACAAAAATTATGTATCGATACTACCAGTGGATATGATTTTAGAATATATACATCTAGGGGTAATAAAAATGAAAATATTTGGTCAATTATATCTCATCCAGCATTCTGTTTCATAGTGAGTGTGCACTTATTACACACTTTGTTTAACACCCTCATGGGATATTCTTAGGTTAATTCACATTTCCTTTATGAACCATCAAGAAGTATTTGAATTGATTTTTCACATGAAAAACCCTAGGTTAAAAATATGGTTTCATAGGATTAAAATAAGGCTACATGATTTAGACATCTGATTAATGATATTTAATGATGGATCACTTTGATAAAATATTTATGATGGTCACCCAAACCATTCTTGTTTTATTATGGGATTAGAGATAGAATGATTAAGTTCAGGTTTTAATAGGTATGATAAAATATTGAAGTATCCTATTTGATATTAGTTATATTAATTATAATATATATACATAATAGTCTGAAGGAATTATAATTTTTTTCCTCAATGATTAGATATTAAATTAGTAGTGAAAACAATAATTGTACGGCAATCACATCTCAGGTTTATGATTCTTCTTCAGTTGAACTTTTTGTGAATGTGCTTTATAAAATTCTAATTATCCACTATTATGAAGAATTTTATGTTATTTTAATCATGTATTATATTGATTTTTATAAATCAAATATCAATTTATAAGGAAGGGAAGTAAAAAAATTTTTTCCATTCCAACCTATGATCATCTATTAGGTGGGAGTTTTTTTTTTGGAAGAGTTTCTTGTACATCTACTAAATCATGAAATGGAGTTTTTAATATAACTCACATAGGTTCTATTAATATTTCAAGGACTCTATATAAATTTCCCTAATTTATTTATAGGAATTTATGAACCAAATCTCATATAATATTGAAATTGGATTTATTCAACCAAGTGTGTTGCATGAGGGTGCACCTATTCTTTTTGTTAAGAATAAAAATGGTTCAATGTGACTAAATATTCATTTTTGGGAACTGAATAAGATCAAAACCAATAAAATGTATCATATAACCTATATTAATGAATTTGTTAATCATATTTTTCAAGCTTAGTACTTTTTTAAGAGTGAACTTCATTGTGGATATCATCAATTGGGGGTAAAGAAAGTGGATATACCTAATAAACCTTTCCATACAAGGTATAGAAACTATGAATATAAAATATTTCTATTTGGTCTTACTAATTCCCCTTCTAGGTTAATATATTTAATAAATATAGTATTTATAGTTTAATATGATCATTTTTTGGTGGTCTTTATAGATTATATTCTTATATAATAAAATTTCAAGGAATAGCATTAAGATCACTTGATAATTATGGTGAAGACCCTAAGGAAGGATATATTGTATCAAAAATGTACCAACTATTAATTATAGAAATATAATGTTTCATTTTGGGGTCATATAATCACAATAGAGGGTAAATATATAGATCCATCAAAGACTACAGTTATTAAATGTCATCATGGACCAGCCGCAATGACTAAGATTAATAGTTTTCTTGTTTTTGATAGATGTTGTTGATACTTTGGGGATAAATTATTGTGATTTTAAAATCCACTCACAATGTTAACTTGGAAGGTATCCAAGTTCCCTTAAACAATTAATTGTTAAAAAAGTTTCAAGGAAGATAATATAAGGTTTGACATTTCATTAGTACGTATGTTACCCTATTGTAGAGAAGGGTTTTTAATTGATATTGGTGCATCAAAGATGGTATCAGGGTGTTACCTTATGAAGAATAATATGGTTATAGAATATTCCTCATGAAAATTGAAGTTTAATGAAAAAAATTACCCAACAGATGATTTGGAGATTGATAGGGTAATATTTTCATTAAAGATATGGTGGAATTATATTTATGGAGATATATGTAACATATAAAATGATCATAAATCATAATTATATATTCACTCAAAAATAGTTGAATGGGTTCCATGGAAGTTGGTTGGAGCTATTTTAAGATTATGATAGCTTAATACATTACCACCCTAGGAAATAATACATGGTCATTGATGATTTTAGTCAAAAGTATAATTCTTGATTATTCATGATAAGGATCATAAAAGAGACAATATTTTTTTATTTAAAAATAATGGATCTTGAAATTTTGATGGAAGGAAAAAATATTATCTCTATAAAATTAGTGTTTAACCATATAACTTGGTAAAGATTAAGGACACATAAAATGAAGACAAATAACTGCCGAAGAAGTTTAGAAACATTCCTAAGATCAACTATTTTATAATGGAATGATAAGGTTTAGGAAATATGAATGTGTTATTGTCATACTATATTTGTATAAGGTGTTGTTATATAAGGTTTATAGTTCTTCATTCTCTATTCATTCCAAAAGTATAATGATGTTTATATATCTGAAATAGTATTTATAGAGGAATTCTATATGGAGGTATATTGTAGAGTTTGGAAATTAGTTTTTGAAATATTTTTAAGTTAAGGATGAGATATATAAGTATGTGGTCATGTTACAACCATTACCCATACTATAATGGAAAGAGGAAAAATCACCATGGATTTTTACATCAGATTATCCAAAATGTCTAATGGTTGTAATGTTGTTTGGATTGTAGTAAATCAACTTAAATGGTTATCACACATAAATGAAATCTTATAATAGTTTTCTCTTGATCGTATTTCCATTATATAAATTAAATAACTGGTGAGGTTGAATGGAGTACCACATTCTATTGTATCTCATCAAAATTTTAGGTATTACTAGAAATTATGGAAAAGTTTTTAGTAGGATATAGAAAAAAATATGTTTTTTATCAAAATTTATCATCCTTTTATGGATAATCTATAGAGGATAACTATTCAAACTCTGAAGTAAATGTTTAGATATTGTTCTCTAGAATTCAAACTTCTTGGGGATCAATACCTCCCTCTAGTTGAGTTTTTTTTAAATAATATTCACTTGAGAATTTTGATGGATCCTTATGAATACCTCTATGGAAAGAAGTGTATAACTTCGATATGTTAGGATGAAGTTGTATAAAGAATGCTATTAGGTCCAGAGGTAGATAAGAAAATGGCATAGAAATTCAAATCCATTCAACAGCACATCAAGGCAGCTTAGAGATGATAAAAAAGTTATGTTGAGAATCATCAGCATGATATAGAATTTAATGTTTGTAATAAGATTTTCCTATTAATTTATCAATGTAAAATGGTTATCAGATTCAATAATAAATGAAATATGAGTCCTAGTTACATTTTCCTCGTCGATATTATTGATCGAGTAGGGACGATATCTTAACTATTAGAACTTCCACCAAACCTCTCTCAAGTTCACGATGAGGTCGATGTATATTTCTTGAAGAAGAACATACCTGATCCTTTGTATTTACTGAACTCATTGGTCATACCACTAGAAACTTTTCTCTCTTATGAGTAATAATTCATGGGGATTTTTTTTCATTGCGAGAAAGTGCTATGAAAAAAGACCACTCACATGGTAAAAGTTATGTGGAGAAACAATCAATTTATGGATATTCTATGGGAACTTAAGGATATAATGAGGAGGAACTATCCTTGGTTGTTTGTATAAAAGTAATATAGTTTCACTGGTGAAATTATTTTCAAGTGGGGTAAAATATAACACCCTTATATTTTATGAAATTTTATTTTTAAATAAATTTAATTGTCTTGATATCTTGTGTTATATGTAACACCTAGTTTAAACAAACCATAATATAGTATATTGTTATAACGTAGCCATTTAATTGGTGTGTATTAATAGGACGAACTAATAAATGAAAAAAAAGAATTGTGTAAGCATGTATAAATTAAATTCAATTTTTATCAATTAATTAGAAATTAAAATAAAAATCAATCAAGAGTAAAGAAAATATTTTTTCAAAATCTATTTTTATGTGAAATTTTTTTTTTTACTTCATAAATTAAATTAGTCAATATTAGGTAATGATTTCAATGATTCTTTTATATTATATATATTAAATAAAATAATTTATCACATATATAATATTTTTTCTAGTAATCATAGAAGAATAAATACAATTTATGATTAAAACTATATTTTTATAAAAAATCAGTTTTATCACATTTTTTGCACATATTCTAAAATTAGTTTTTTCAAATTTTAGGAAAAAATTGAAAAAATAAATTTAATTTTTGAAATAAAATTTAAAAAATATATTACAGTGAATTTTTTTGAATTTTCATAAAATACTAATTTCAACACGAATAAACAAAACAATGCTTTTTATTGAAAATTGTATTTTTTAAAATAATTTTCAACGCAAAATTTTGATTCATATGGTTTTGAACTTAAAATTAGTTCAATAATATTATTATTAATCAGCTTTAGTTCATTTAACAAATTTTATGTTAAATTTTTATCTAAAAACTTCTTATACTTATTAAAATGTTTTCATTGGAAAACTGCTTTTTCATCATGACTATGTATTTAATTTTAAATTAAATTATACCACTTCTGTGAATTGAATTTATTAAAATTGATTCCACATATTTAATTATAATAATTAATATTAAGTCATATTTTCAATTTAATTTTTTCTCAAAGTGGATTTTGAAAATGGGTAAAAATTAATTATTGTGGTTAAGTTTAAAACAGGTTTACATGGGGTAAACCAAAATATAAGTGTAATTTTTTCAAATAAACTCTTCTAAATCCTATTTTATGACCTTATTTATAAATTATAGTATCCCACATTCTAATATAATTCCTTTTGAATTCATTTTTATAATTAATTTCTTTATAATGCTATATTATTTTAGGTGATTTTCTAAGTGGGACCCCTCCCCCACTTATAAAAGGATACCTCCTCTCATATCATGTACACACTTCAATATCATTTTTATTTTTCCAATAACAATATTAAAATTTTAATTACATACCTTACCATGTTATATAACTCTTTTTTTATTATTAAACCCTCCTAAGAAATAATTAGGTGAAAAAAGAGTTTTTTTGAAGAAGAGGAATTGTTCTTAACCGAGCATTTTCTGTATTATTTCTTCTTATGCCTCCTTTAAGTACTAATAAAATATTATGTATTTCAGAAAAGGATAAAAAAATATAATTATATTTTATTATGTAAATTTATTAATATATATCCATCTCCTCTTCCATTAAATGGGAAATGAAATAGTTAATCGTGTGTACAGCGGACTACCACCTCAGGAACCGATGTAACTCATTTTCCCCCACATCCTATAATGGATGGACATAATGATATATTTGATGTATATAAGTTATTTTTAGGAAATAATTCTAATTATTTTACTATAATATCATATATTTCTCCATACCATCAAATCCGTTGGAAAATGTTAATCCTGTTTGTTCGTACGCATGGACTACTGCATCAATGAAGTGATGTGATTCATTTTTCCTTTCCTTTTTGAATAGATTTTAAAAAGGAAGAGTTATTTTAATATATTTGATATATATTATATAAAAAATATTATATAATTTTTAATTATTATACTCCATTATTTTATTCCATTCACTAAAAAAATGGAAACAATTTTCATACATATGTACGGCCTAACGTCTCCATGAATGGTGTAATTAATTTTATATACATATAATTTTATGGGTGAGTATAAATATGAATATAATGAATATATATTATATTTATATAATAAATAATATTATATATATGATGGAACCATGATAAAAGTATAGGGACCAAAACTACCAAGCCAAAACATAAAATAAAAATGAAGTAGTTCTTACCCAAGAAAGTTGTTTTAATAAATTATTGTTAATAAATGGGTCATAAACATTTATAATTAAATCACATATATGTTATGATAAATATATTTATGGTTATATAATATATTTATAATTAATAAATATTTATTATATGGTATTTTAGAAAGCATACTATGGAATTTGGGCCTGAGGTAAGGGATTTTCATCTCACCTTTACTTTATGAGACACATTCCTTATTAAACACTTGTTTATTATATAGGGAATATATAATTTTCATGAATGTATTTTATGATTAACATCATGAAAATTATTTTTATAAATAAATCCATCTAATGTTTTCTCTTTCCAAGGGATTTTATTTGAATGTAAACAAAGTGGTAAGGGTTTTATGTTACAGTGTCACTATTTATCAGGATTGTTTATGACTATGTTTTTTAACATGAAAATTTATGATCTATCACCCAAGAAATTGATGAATTTTATTATACTATATTTCTTTCTATAAATTACATTTTTTCCATTCATTTTCCTCTATTTTGTACTCAATAGTCCTAAATAATTTCTTTAACGATAACTAACGTTATTTCTCTCTTCGATCGAAAATCATTTTTCTTTCATATCCGTGTTTTATATAATGTCATCAATAATTAATATAATATTATCCTATTATTATTTAATTTCATTTTTAACCATTTATTAACTTTGAAAAAATGGTTTAAATTTAATCTTCTTATAGTTTTTTAAATGGGATTCTTTTAACTTTTTACCAAAAATGTAAAATAATTCTTTGTTTTAACATACATGACATGAATTAAATCTCCCCATATCAAGACCACTCAATTATTTGAATATTATTTTACAATGTGACAAGGTTATTATAAATGATATTTTTTTCTTAATATTTTGGGAAATTTTTCTCATTTTAAATTTTTTTTTTCTATGTATAAAAGGATTTTTTTTCAGAAAATGTTCCAATTTTTATTTGAAAGCATTTTCCATTTAAGATGATATAATTCAATGTTTACTAACATTTAATGGGTATATTATACAATAATAACATACTTATTCATTCCCTGAATGGTTTATAAATATGATGAAAATATTTTTATAAAAATCATTCCATTTCTATAATTTATGTTTTGATTAATTAATGAAATGAGTATGAAAATCATTCATTTTTTACAGGTTATATCCTAATGAAACAATTATGAAACTCATTTCCCTTTCATTGGTCATGATATTATGAATATATTTTTTGATATTTTGTCACATAAATGTATTATTTTCATTATATTATGAGTGGTTTGGAATTATATAACTGTATAACTCATTAAGTAAATATAGATATCTCATGGGACATACAAGAGTGTAATGGAGAGTGAACCCAATTTGTTAAGGGAAACCATCCACTACGACAGTCTTGGGAGTGAAACGTGGCTACTATGATGATTTAGGGATGAACCAATTCCATTATTGTAGTCTTTTAAATGATTATTGAATAATAATGAAATTATTTCTATGCTTATTTGTATTCCACAAATCTATGTCTTATCCCATTTTAATTCTCTCATGGATCATATTCTTTGATTCATTTATTAATCATTATTTTTCACTACTAAGATTTATGATATGAATAAATATTATAATCTATGATATGTAGGGTATGATTTTAAAAAGTTATAATCATGTTATCATATCCTTATGCACATATTATGTTTATATCTTCCTTCTTCACCCTTACTGAGTATTTTATCTTACCCTTTGTTATGTTTCTTTTCCCTCAGTCATTAAGAAATGTATTAAGTATGATATGTCTAATAAGGGTGTTGTTTATGAAGAAATAAGTGTTATATGATGCATATATTTTATGAAGAAGTTGTTTATATATTCATGTTTCCAAATATATGATACCTATATGATTCTTGTGTGGATCATTATGTGATATAATGAATAATCAACATTTAAGATGTGATATCAATGTATGAATAGAATGGGTCACTATAGAGAATGATAAAACCAAATATGAAATATAAAAAAAATATCCAATGTAAATAGTGCATGATTTAAAAAACAAGATTGATTTATCAAAACCCCTTATGACTTGGAAAATGAACAGGGAAATTAAAAATGAAATAGAGAATGTGTAATGAAACGTCAAATTCCATGAAATAAATGATTTATTTTAGTAAAATAGGATAATTAGGTAGTATTTAAACCATATAAATTAATAACGGTTCATAATTATAAACATGTCTCAAATAAGGAATATTGAGATGAAAACCCCTTATCTTAGATTCTTGTTTGGTTAGAATTGATCTAACCTCATTCCATAATTGAATAATCTGTTAAACGTACTCTTTAAAATTAAGGATCTAAAACTCTTTATTGTAATACTAGATACTGAATTTTATGAATGTTTTTTTGGGAACTAATTTGGGTAGGTATTTAATAGGAAACTGAAGTAAATATATGGATTTTGTTGGGTAGATGAGGGGTCTATTTATAGGTAAACTTGACTGGAAATTTCACAAATTCTCTTTCCTTAATGAATAATAAATTCAATTCATCCTATAATGTGGATCTAAAGTAGAGAAATAATTAATATAGCATAAGGGGATGTTAATAATTGCATCATACACTCATTTATATAAAACAATTTACGATGTTTAGGGACTTCATCCCATTATTTCAGCCTTTAACCTTAATTTAACTTTACCATAGTAACTAAATTTTAACCTAGATAACATATTTTAGGACGAAAAATAAAATTAAAATTCTACGAAAATTTTTACATGTTGATTCCAAATATTAAATCCATTTTATTGGATTAAATTTCAAAAAAGTGATAAAAATTAACTTTAATGTAAGATTGTATAAAACATATTTTTAAGCATTAAAATAAAATTAATATTATTCATTATATAGTAATAATCATTGTATAGATGTTAAATTATTTGTTTTTATATATAAACAATACATTTCATTAAAATCATTCATTAACAGTGACAATTTTCATTTATTTAAATAAAAAATAAAAAATATATAGAAATAAAATTCTTTTAAAACTAAATTATATTTACATTAAATGATTTTATCTTTTCTTATAAAAAACTATTAATCAATGAATTAAATTTTTTTCATTTCTATATATATAAATAATAAATTTCACTAAATATTATATTCAAAATATAATAAATTTAACATTTAATTAAAAATATATATTGTATAATAAGGAAATTATATTGAAATAAAACATTTTTTATTATCAATAAAGTTTTAAATTATTTTTTAGTATAGTTTCATAATTATTAATTTTATGTAATTAATTTATTTAAATAATCATTCTAATAATTTTATCAATACGTTTTGTTCATATTGATCTTTAAAAGTAATAAATTTAAAAAATCCATAATTCATAGAAATATTTTCTTTAGAATCAATGGTATTTTATCAAATAAATTATTATATTTTAATTATATTCTAAAATAATATATTTTATTTCAAATTAATTATTTATAATGAAATATTATATTTTCAAAATTTAAATAAAATTTATGTATATTGACTACATTCATATAATGAAAAACTGGTAAGATTTTTACATGAATTATACCCAATGGATATATACCCTTTAAAAAAATTTCTATAATGTTTATATTAACCCCATTGAATCATATAAATTCATTACATTATAACCTCCCAAATTATACTTCTCACGCATGTGGTCTTCAATTTTGATGTTACACCCTTCTTTATTATTTCATGATATTATTTCTAATTTCTAGTTTAGTTTCACTGATAGTGATTATCAAATATAAAGTTCATCTAGAGAATTTTTTAATTATAAATATATTATTAATATATATTTATTTTTTCAAATTAATTTATACACATTTAATGAATGTGATTCTAATACATTAAAAAATTCAGTTTAAAATAATATTATGGTTTATAGATTGTTTAAAAGACAACACAAGCCATTAAGAAAATTATGATATATTTTAAAAATATTATAATTTAAATGTGGTCATTATAACCAAGTTGTCAAAATTATTTTATTAATACAAAAACTAACATTATAAAAATGATTTATAATTTTTTGATATAATGTATTGATTAACAATAAATAAGCACTCAATTTTCAATACCATCATTTTATGCTTTAAAAATATGTTTTCTTAAATTTGGTTTTAATAAACTTTTGTGTGAATATATTATAATTAATTTATTACACATTTATAAATTTTATTTTATAAAAATTATATAATCTTTTAAATCATTATTTCAAAAATATCTTAGGCTTATATTTAAATAATTTTATGAAAATTCTAATATGTGGCCAAAAAGAAAAAATACAGAATGTTAAAAGAACACTTTATTTTATTTTATCGAATTTTCAAATCCCCATTTTTATTTGGATTGGTTTTAAAATTTAATTAGTTTCCTTTAGTTAAAAAATCAATTCATTATTTTTTATCAATATTATACTTTCTCTTGGTATAAAAAAATATTGGACCTCAAATGGCATTTTTCATAAAATGGTTTTTCTTCACATTTTTTGAGTTTATTTTAAAATTAAATTTTTACCTTTATAGAAACTAAATAGATTAAAATAAATTAAATATTCTTAATAATCATAATTAATATTAGTCTTTATTAATTTTAACTATGATAAATAGTTATATCCATGGTAAAGTGTAAATCATGTTAATTAATGTTAAATATAATCTGAAAATTATTTAAAATATCACTAACACTTTTTAATTCCCCAGCACAGAAATCCCAGAGGATATATATTATTTTATTACATTGGAATGATTTTAAGAAATAAAATCATGAATAAAACATTAGTTTAGTAGTTTTTAGAATGCCAGATTATATAAATGATACCCATATTACATTGGGAAATAGAAAATAAAACATGATACATAATATAATGAAATTAACTAAATTATTGTATGATTAATAAAATATTTCTTGTTCATAACCCAGGGAAAGAAAACAAAACAATTTTGATCTTAAATAATCAGTAATTAAAAATAAAGTGGAAGCAATGATGAATTTATGACAGTAAATCAACGTGGTAAGGTAAATAACAGATAAAACCTACCATTAAAATAAACTAGATAAAGCATAATCAATATAGAAAGTTAATAAATTTAAACACATTCCATTGGACAAATAAACCTAGAATATAATTAATCTATAGATATTTTGATGTAAAAATCACATGGATAATAATAATAAAATAATTCTTGATAAATGTAAGCTTAATTAGTGGATATCTTGTTTCACAAGAACATTATACCTTTACCGTCAAGATACATTTTCAATTATTCTAATTTATCCCAAATATCCATCTCATGAGACTAAAAATTCATCTAGGGGAATTTATAAACCAATACCCAACTTATAGAGCTTTCCTTAGATAGTCTCCAACCTGTGTATTGTAAGTCTAAATCATTCCTCATATATCGAATAATTGATTTAATTAAAATAATAATGTACCTAATAAAAATATATTTATATTTAAGATAAGATATGAATTTATAAATAATTATTTAGTGGAGGATAATTTATAATAAGGGTTTTTTATGTTGATGAATGAAAATACCCTTGAAATATTATTAAAACATTCTTAAGGAAAATAACCTTTAAACATTCCAAAGTGTCCCACACCAATTTGAAAATTTTAAATCATAATCCCCATGAATGAAATGATATAAAATGAAATTTTAAATGCCATGAATATAAAATAATTATTTATATAATATATATAAATTGGTAGTAGATACACCACACAAATAAATAAGTGATGAATAATTTCATATGCCTTATGGAATGAAATGTGAGACAAGAATCCATTACATTGACTTTCCTTTTTGATAATCATCCTTTAACCTCATTTGTAATGGTTTTAATAGTGTTACTAACATATTATATAACCATATTAATATTTATTTTATAATAAATTATCATCTTATAAAATATTGGTACATGTTTGTTCACATTCTTTCATTATTTCCACTATTTTGGGTGGTAGGTGCCTAGTTTCTCGAGTGAGTTTTGACTTTTTATTAGTTTTTAATATTAATTAAATCATGATTTAATCATCTAAATAATTTAAAACATTATTTTATTATAATCTTTATTCATTAAGATTTATTTATAATAATCCATAATTTTAGGAGATAAGAAATGAAATGCACCGTTATATGAGACGGTAGGTCATTTATACGCATGAATGCTACTTTCATTTATTTGTTATATTAAATGTGTCATAAGTAAATGATAAATATGTATATTATAAATCCAGTATTATATTAATGTCTTTTATTTCCCAATTTTTTATTAAAAACATCCTTAATATGTTCCACATAGAGCATGAAAAAATCACATCACTTTGAGGAGGAGCTAGTTCACACTTCCACAAACAGTGTTATAGTATTTAAACAAAATTAAATGTATAAAGGTATGTGTTATAAAAAAAATTAAAGAAGAATAAATATATAATAAATATCATATATATCATATATAAATATATTTTTCATCATAATTCCCACATCGAGAGGCAGTAAAGGAAAAACGGACAACTTCACTTCATGAGGCGGTAGTTCTCTATACATAATAATGGTACGTCCATTACCCATTATATGGATGTGTGTGTAATTTAACATCAAAACCATAACAAAGAAACATAATAGTATGCTAATGATACTATTTTTTTATATAATCACATAATAAGAAGAGTTTAAGGTGTCGAATGGAAATAAAACTAAACACCTTGAGGAAAGTTGTTACCTCTTCTTTGCGTAACTCCTTTTTTTCACCAAAGGGCTCCATTTAAAGGATTTATGAACTATGTTAGGCTTATAATAAGGTTTGAGGTATTTTAAGGAGCTATTTGGGTTGATCTTTTTTTATCCAAAGTTTCTTTATAGATCTGAGGAAGTGGGGGGATAGGAAACCATTTCATATTGGAGGATTAGTGGCACACTTGTAAATTTTGGAAAAGGGAATTTCACAAACGTTTTTCCCATTTCAAGTGGCTATAATAAGGTAAAAATTCCCATAAAAGGGATTATACGGTCTAAATATATCCAATAAATGGTTTTTGGACAAGTTTATAGGTCATTTGTTCCCTTACATTTAAGGTTAAGTCCTTTGTTAAGATTAATTTCACCTTAATCGTTGTAATTAATTTTAATTACTTCCACTAAAATTTTTGATTATAAAATAAGATGATATTATTATAAATAATAAATTATTATTATTATAAATATTTAATCCTTTTTTCCAAAATCTAATCATAGTAGGGGTACAAATTAATCGAAATTTAATCATGTAGATCGAACAACAATGTGGGTTTTTAAAGTAAAAACATTCAAATGTTTAGTAAATTTTTATATACAATTTCATAGTGAAATTTCTTTTGATGACATAAATTGAATTCATTGATCATGAATTAATATAATAAAACTTTAAAACCATTTTATATTATAATTTAACTTTATAAATAAATTAGACTAAAAATTTTGAATTAAATTTCATTATTTTTCACTATATATTAAAAATGAAACTTTATAGAAAAATTCAAAGAATTAAACCTAACCTAATTTTTATGTTAAAATTTAAAATATAAAGTTTATTTTTATATATATAATTGATAAATGTTTCAAAAATAGGATTTTAAAAAGTTTCTCCATTAAAAGATGATAAAAATACCTTTATAAAAATATATGTTTTATGCATAATTTTTTTTTTATTATCTTATGCCTATAAAATCTATTTGATGAATATAAAAACTTTTGATTGAATAAATAATACGTATATCACATTAATATCACTCACTAATTTTAATTAAATTAACATATTTGGGTAAAACTTATTTGTAAGCATAAAAAGAGTTTTCTATTAAAATATTCTATTTATATACGATTGGTTCTTATATTCATCTCTAATTAATTTGTAACCAACTAATTCATTTTATATTTTTTTAAAGAATATATTTTCATAAGTTATTTAATATTATTCTTAAACACTAGTTTAATGGCTAGGTTATGACTTATTATATTAAATAATACTATTTTAATAATATATTGTTGTTCGGTTATAATTTGGTCTTCTGTGTAATTCAAACTATAGAACAAAGTCATTATTGTATATAACAACAGATAACATAGTTTTTTAATGAATTTCCATTTATAGGATAGTTTCTTGAATGGCCCTAAGGCCTTATTTTTAGTGATTTTTGACAAACCCCCTTACAAGGGATGAGGGGGAACCCTTATAAGGATCATAGGCTCAGATATTACAAGACTCGTAGGTCGTTGGAAATATACAGACTATACTTGGAACTCCTCCTCCCAACTTCTTCATCGTGATATCACCTCTCCACCTTTGCATAGTTGTTTGACTAGGCTTCCCCTACAAGGACGGTCTAGTCTCGATTGAAATGTCATACCCTCTCCTTCTCAATAATCATCTTAGCTTCTGCTCTGGTCGTGGTTCCTTCCCTAAATCCCCATCCATAGTCTGCTCCTTGTAGAGTCTGTCTAACCATTTTGGCATAATTTCAAGTGGTTGGATGGCCTTAAGGTGGCAGGAAGGCCTTTACATGTCCCCAAGGCCTTGAGATGGCCTAAAATCCTTACTATCCTAAAGGCCTTTGGTCACCTAAAGGCCTTAAAGGACCCGAGGACCAAACTGGTTGCCCGAAAGTCCAAAAGGATGAATAGTTCTGATAGCAATAGTATCGAATAGTGCCTGCTATAGTGCCCACTATAGTATTGCTACAGTAACCTGAACATACATCTTTTCTAGGTTTTGAACCCAGGTCTCTTGGATGAACTTTTCGATTCCTCTCCAACTAGGCTAAGGATCTTGTGAAATTATATGATAGTTATAATTTATTAAAATTATAAATAATATTGCAATGTTTTGCTTGGTGTTTTTAGTGATACATGCTATCAAATATAATGTTCATTCGTTATAATTTTGGGTTGTTATATTCTCCCCATATTAATTAAATTTTTTCCTCCTAATTTAAAATTGATCTCGGTGATCAAGGGTTTAAAATACTATTAAAAATACCACATAATAAATATAGTTAACAACCAATATGCATAATAAGAAGGAAATGGAAATACAATGGCCAAAAAATTGGGTTTTCTAGTATGAGAACATATGTGTGGAATGGAAACATGGATACGGAAGAAAAAATATAACAATAAAGTTCTGATGGGGAGTGATAGAGAACATGTTCAGCTAAAAGTTGATGAACACAAAGCCTAAAACCATTATTATGAAAAAGGTCATTGATATCACCAAAAAAGATTATAAAAGGACAAAATTTTTGTTTCAAGATCATTTTTTCTATATTTGAGGAATTGTTTCACTCTATATATGTAAATATATGTTTCTATTTCATAAACACAATCTTATCCTTTAGTTTTTTATTAAACTATTTCTACTTCAACTCTTACAACAAGTTGTATCATAGGGTAATGTAATACATAAATCTTTAAAATATCATCTAAAGATAAACTTAAACCATTTATAAATGATTAAATTTTCCAAAATATTATCATCCAACACTTTGGAAGAAAGGTCACTAAATTTCAAAAATTAACTTATCATTGTCCTTCAGTCATCATGAACTATCTCTTTAATCATACTGAATATGTGAACAGCTAAATAATTTATTCTATTGAAATAATATAATAACATTAATTTCCATAATAATTTATTGGGAACATTAATTATTCCTTATTCCTTGATTAAAACACAAGTTATTGGATATATTCCATAAATCCAAAATTTCTGTAAACTCTGTCAATGATATCATAAACCATTTTGTCAATAAACCATTAATTAGTTTCAAGGTAGTCAACACATATCCAAACAAATCATTTATTTATCCAAATATAATTATCTTAACATTAGGATCATATTAATGGATGTGTTTCCTACAACTAGGTGTTTTCCAAAAAAAATTACTTTCTACTGAAAAACTATTTTTTATACCATTTAGAATAAGATCTCAAATCCTTAATGAAGAAGTATGGTAGTACAATCCTTTCATATTTCATAAATCACATGATGATAACATTGTAAACAAAATAATTTTAAAACATATTTCTTAGATCCAAATATAGAATTACATTAATCATTCTATGTCAGTTGTGTTATTAACATATACTTGACCTTGACGCCTTAGCTTCTTTTGAGGTGTATTCCCATTACTCTTGGGGAATTCGTTTTTGTAGTGCCCAATATCCTTGTAGTTATAACACTGAATAGGGGTTTTTTTCCTTCTTCCCTTTTCATTATTTTTCCTCATGATCCTTTTATCTACACTTATAACAAACAACAAATCCTTTCAAGAATTTACTTGAGAGATTCTTTCCATAATTATCACATGTGGTAAAATACTTATTTCCAATATTCCCCTTAACTATTATTTTATCTTCTTTTATCTTCATATCCTACTTCCCCTTGAAGACATAGGACTTATATAATTTTTTCTATTTCTCAATAGAATATAAAAATATTTCTTCGTAGGAAGAAAATGTTTGAGACACCACTTTCCTTCAGATACTTGGCTGACGTCCTTCAAAGAAATGATCAATCTTCAATTATGTGTTGTGTATGAAGTATATATCATACCTTATTAACTTGGTTGAGGTATCTTCATACTCTACAAAACTTTCTTCCTTATTTTAATTTAAACTAAGGAACTTTCTATTCATCTTAGTTTTTTTATCACGATGGATGAATTTTTTGAATAGTATCTCCTTATAATTTATTTATACCATTAGTTCTATTTCTTCTTCATCTCTAGTATTCTAGATCAATGACCACCATTGGTCTGCATCATCATTCATATAATATACTGTAAGTGTAAACGTTTCCATTTCACACCATCCCAATTCCATTAATATATTCTCTACAGAATTAATCCACTATGCATGTTCCATTGGATGAGTAGTACCACTAAATGATCAGGGCCACTATCGCTTAAAGTAATCCAAAATCGAAAAATATTATTGTGTAACGAGATTCTTTATATGGGAAATGTTATGTGTCATAACCTGACTAAGATAACAAAATATTTTGATTATTTTCTATTTTCCAATACAATCTGTATTAGTTTCCTCATTAGGGAAATCTCTATATTTTCCATGAGTATGATACCATTCTTCCATCCACGATTCATTTCTAAATAATGGAATATAATGGATCAGATCATGACATTATTTAACGTAATGTATAGTACAAAAACTATTGAAACACTAATCAAAAATTTAAAGTGTTTTCCATAACTAATATCATAATAATAATAATGGTTTTTTAAGGATATAATTATATTCAAATCCTTCATAATAGACTGTAAATAAAATTTGAACTATGTTATGTTTATCACCTAGGAGTGTCAAACCGGGTGCATTGTAATGGAATTCAAAATAAAAGAAATGGTGAATTTATTAGTGTAAATCAAAATGTAAATTTAAATAACTAATAACATATACCATTAAAATACACTAGATAAGACATAATCAATATAGAAAGATAATAAACTGAACCACATGAAATTAAACCAATAAAATGAGAATAAAATGAATCCATATATACTTCAACATAGCAATATCCTGGATAATAATAATAAAAAAAATCAACAGAGTAAATTCTTAATTACTGGACGTCATGTTTCGTAGGCACATAATACCTTTACTATCAAAAGATAGCTTAAACTATTATGATTTGGTCAACTGATTCATATCATTAGACTACTGATGCCTTTATTATATTTCATTAAACAATCCCTAACAAAATATAAATTGCCTTAAAAAGTCCCCAACTTGTGTATTGCATGTCCAAAACATTCCTCATATATTGAATAATCGATACAATTTGAAAACAATATTCCTTATCAAAATGTATCTGTATTGAATAAAAGATACATAATTTTCAATAATTCCTTAGTGGAGGACAAGTGAAAATAAGTATCTTTGATGTTGATGAATAGAAATATCCTTGAAATATAATTAAATCATTCTTGATGAAAATAATTTTTAAACATTCCAAAATGTCTCAGGCCACATTGAAAACATTTGAATCATAATCCCTATGAATGAAATAATATCAAATTAAAATTTAAATATGAAAGAGATAAAATATTTCATTACATAAAATATATAAATGTTCATTAGATACACAACACAAAGATGTAAGTGATTAATAATGGTGTATGCCTCAGGAATGAAAAGTGTGTTAATAATCCCTTCCCTTGAGTTTTATTTTGGGTGATATCCTTTAACTTTTAGAATAATAGTTTTAATAGTATTTATAAATTGTTATATAAATATATTAATATTTATTTTTTTCATATATGAATAACTTATAATATCTTGTTACCCATTTTTTAACATTCTTTCATTATTTTTACTATTTCGGGTGTTAATTTCCTAGTATCTCTAGTAAGTTTGGACTAGTTATTTGTTGTTACTATTACTTAGATACTTATTTGGTCATATAAATAATGTAAAAAATGATGTAATTATCATATATATCCATTAAATATGTATTTATAATAATAAATATTATTTTTTGATAAGAAGTGAAAGGCACAGTTCATTGAGACGGTAGGTCGTTTATACGCATGAACGCTAATTTCACTTTTTTCATATTAAAATAGTGATAAGTAAATGATAAATATTTATATTGTAACCTGAGTATAATATTAATTTACTATATTTGAAATAGGTTTATTAATATCTTTCTTAATGCATTCCATGTATAACGTGAATGAATCACACCGCTTTAAGGAGGCGATAATCCACACTTCCCCAAACGATGTTATCATATTTAGATAAAATGGACAGTATAAATGTATCAATTATAAAGAATTAAAAAATCATAAATGAATAATAAATATCATATATATAATATTTAAATAACATTTCAATCATAATTTTCACCATGAGAGACGTTAAAATAAAAACATTCAACTTCGCTTTATGAGGTGGTAGTTCTCCGTACACAAGAACGATAAGTTCATTACCCATTGGATGAAGTGTATATAAGTTCAGGTAGAAAAATTAACATAAAACATTAATATTATATTAGGATACATATTATTTATATAAGCATGGAATAATTATATTTTAGGGGTGGAAAATGGAAAATAAAAATGAAGAACTTGAGGAAAGATGTTACCTCTTCTTTGGGTAACTTTTTTTAGTTTACACTAAGGGGCCTCCTTGGATGGATTTATAACCATGTTGAGGAATATATAAAGAGGGGAGATAATTTTTGGATCTATTTTAGAAAATTTTAGTTGATCCAAAGTGTATTTATAGGTGTTAGGAAGAGGAAGGAGAGGAGGACTTCTTATAGTGGAGGAGGAGTGACACTTTTATAAATTTTGGAAAACCGAATTCCTCATATTTTTTTCCTCTAAAAGTGGAACTAATAATGGAAAAAATAGTATATAAAATTTATTTAAGGATCGAAATATAGCCATTCAATGGATTTTGGAAAAATTTCAAAGTCATTTGGTAGCTTAAGATTATTGTTTACTCCCTTGTTATGATTAATTTCACCATAATAATTGTAAATAATTTTAATTACTTCCACAAATATGTTTGGTCAAAACTAAGTTGAACTTACTATAAATTATAAATTATGATGATTCCAAATATTTAATTAATTTTTCTAAATTCCAATCATATAATTGGAAAAAATTAATTTAAATGTAATCCCACAGACGTGGTGATAATGCGGGTTTTTAAAATAAAAAGGTTCAAAAGTTTGCTAAGTCTGTATTTCCAGTTTCAAAGTGAAATTGATTATAAATAAATAAATTGTATTAATTGATAAAAAAATATAATTAAACATTAAAACCATTTAAAAATATAATTTAACCTCATAAATAAATTAGACAAAAATGTAGTTTTGAATTAAAAATCATTATTTTTCACTATTCACTAAAATATTAAACTTTATGGAAAAATACCAAACATTCAACATAACATAATTTTTATGTTCCTCTTTCAAATTTTATATTTATTTTTACATATAATTTTTTTAAATTTCCTAAAATTAGATTCAAAATTGTTTCTATATTAAAAAGTGGTAAACCTAACTTTATAAAAATATAGGTTTTATGCATAAAATTGGGTTTACCCATATCTTATAACTATCAAATATATTGTATTAATAACAAAATTATATAATTTAATATAATATAAATATATATATCACATTACTATCACTCTCTAATTGTAATTAATTTAATTTGTTAGGGTAAAATAGCTTTGTGGACATAGAAATAGTTTTCTATAAAAATATTCATTTTATATTCGATTCGTTCTTAAATTCATTTCCAGCTAGTTTTTACCAATGATTTCATTATATATTTTTTAAAACAATGTATTTTAATAATTTATTTAATAATATTAAAAAATTCTAATTTAACATCTAGGTTAAGTCTTTTTATTTTAAATAACAATATTTTAATAATATATTGTTGTTCCGTTAAAACATGGTCTTGCTTGTAATGAAAGCTATCGAACAAGGTTGATCTTTCATGTAAGGAAATATAACTTATTTTTTTAATGACTTCTATGCTATATGATAGTTTTAATTTAGTAAAAATATAAATTATATTATAATGCCTTGGGATATTATATTCCCTTGCGCACTTGGCATTGTGCTACATAAACGCTATCGAATACAATGTTATTAATTTAGAATATTGGGGTGTCAAAACTTTCCTTTACCCTATTGTATGAGTTTACTTTTTCCATACTCACAATTTTCCAATTTATGGAAACTTTTATTATTTTTTCTAAGATAATGACCAATATAATAATTTAGGTAATGAAAAATATAAAATTTAACTCTTGATTTCAAATTTATGTTATATGTTAACATAAGTATAAAATTTAGTATCAAAAGAATATTAAATTTTTATTTTATATTAATGAATTTTTTCATAATGGTAATTTATTTATAATTTCTAGTGATTATATAATTACTTTAAATGCTTATATAAAGCTGATATAGTGCTTGTACAAGTAGTGGAAAAATCAATGTAAATAGTATTAAAAACATTAAAAGTAATATATTTGAGACGAATTATGGGTCAAAAATAATTTTATAGGTAAAGAATTATTATTTATGTAAAAATTGATTATATTATAATTCCGCTATTCTCTTGAATCCTTTTAATTCAACGTTTTTGTATAATTCATAAAAATAATAATAATAGTATTTTATTATGATTAATATTTTATCAAAACATTTGAAAATCATAAAAATCCTCCAAGAGGACAAGTATGATTATAAATGGTCTAAAATATCATCCCTTACCATTTATGATCCAATTGTTACATTATAAGTAAAATTATTACCATTTATGATTAAAAAGGTATTTATTATGGTTAAGGTTAAAATTGGTTGACAAAGTAGTTAGAAAAAAATATATGGATTAAAATACAACTCAAACTAGAAAAAATATTATTGATTGAATGTATTTATACAATATAATATCATATATTCTAAATTATTTAAACATGGTTTCACTTTCACATGAAAATTAATTTATTATGTTTCAATCATTTTATTAATTCCTTGTGTGTCCTTTCTTTCACTATAAAAGGACGCACATCCTCTATCTTCATTACACAACATAAAGCTACTTAGCTTGACCAAACCCTTCCCAATTCTATTTCTATATTATATATCCCCTAATTTTTTCCTCTTAAATAACCTTTTTATTAGTCTTTAAGAATAGGTCTAAAGGAGTTATACAGTAGAAGAGGTAATTGTTTTAACCTACCCTTCAAAATTTATTTCTTCTTACACAACTTAGAAATATATTATAACCATCCCAAAATAATGATTCAGTATCGAAACTAGAAAAAATACCAAATACTGCACATCTTTTCAATGGATTATTAAAATCATGTCAATAGGTTATCTACTACCAAGTTTTATACAAAACTATTAAACCCCTTACATTTTAATCCCCTCTTGATTGACCACTCCACCCTATCCCATCATGATCAAGATCCATCCCTCCATCATATCCCCTTTTGATTGTTCCCTCTACCCAAACCCCTTGATCAATATCTCCAAACATGCATCAAATATTTTATTCCCATACCCTCTTCCCCACTACCCCTATCTCATCCGCAGTTCACATGTCCTCCTCCCTGCCACCCCTCCTGACCTTTCATCATTGTCCTGGTCTTCATATACAACAATACACCCCTAGATCTATATCTAAATCCCCCTCTACCTTCACCACTAACCCTTACAATTTTCGATAACTTTAATTTTCCCTGACCACTTTTATTAAGCTTTCATCTTCCATTGGAAGTCTAAAAAATGTTTATCAGTTCGATTTATCCACTTTGACTTTGATATATTCTCTATGGCCACATGGGTTCGGTTAGTTCTCTATATTTATACATATATACACATAAACCCTAAATAATATGGGCTTTAGGAGTGAAATATATTTTCAATTTTCCTATACCATCTATTTTCACATCTATTTCATTACTACATCCACCCCATATATTTCCATATCTAAATTATTTCATCCCATGCACTATTTTCCTAACATTTTCATTTTATGTTTTTTCCTACATCAAATTAGATTTTTTAAGAGTGTATGTTGTGTTCATTTAGAGTCCATGGTATTTTCAATTAATAAATTCCCTTTCATTGGTATCTATTAATTTATCTCCCAGATTCGAATGCTCATAGAATTTAATTATTGTGTAATAATAATTTATCATTCGTTATTTTACATCCATAAATATTTTTGTTTCACATGAACTGTGTACCAACACTCCCTTAATACCATCTCATAGTAGTCACCCTTATATGTTTTTCCACCATCTCTTTGTTTTCAGTTTTCTCTTATTTATAATTCTCAATTAAGTGATTAATGTTTTTTCTATTTCTCTTTTAACCAAAGTACATTATATCATTAAATTCTATTAATAATCGTGACATTAAATAAATAAATTGGAATTAATTATTTCAATATATTTTTAGTTTGAATATAATGGATTCACCATTAACTCAAAAAGCAGTCTCCTCCAAAATTATTCCATTGTTTGAGATTCTCAATGACATTTGATTATTGTATTTAATTCAATAAAGAATGAAAATATTTCCATTTTTTCTAGTATCATTTATTCTTAAGACTCTCCATTTATTCTGAAAAAAATATTTCAATCTTTTAAATTTGAAAAATTCTTTACAAAAAAATTGTTCTGGTGTTCATTTGCACCATATATTACTAGTATATTTTTAGTATGATATTTTATTACACATTAATGTGATAGTAATGAAATAATATATCTAACTCATTTATAAATTTTACTTTTTCATTATCATTCGAACATTTTAAGTAGTTTCTCTTATAATTTAATAAACTAATATGTATGGACCATTCTCATAATTCAATTTTCTATTTCTTTTATAAAGATATCATTTACATAATTTTTCATTTACATATTCAATTAACAGTTCCTTCAATTATTTTATTTACAATATTTTAAAATTTTCTTTCACTATTTGTACCATATATAGAGATATTTTGGTGATTCTTATTTATAATTATCTAGCCTATTTTTAGACCATGTTTTCAAGGAATATTCTTTTATCCTATTGAAATGTAACAAATATCATTTTTAAAATTATTTTGATAGATATAAATTTCTCTTTTTAATTTTAAGTTATTTTTACCATTCCTATCTCAAAAATCTAATGTTTAATCCAATATATGAGTTCAGTCACCGAAAATATTTTAAATTTTATTGCATATCAGAGTTTTTGATATATTCTGATATAGTAAAGAATTTAAGTTTCTTTTATTGTATTATTTAATATTTTCTATAATTACACTTTCATTGTTTTATATCCTTCTCAACATTTTTATGCATATTCAACATCATTTTTCCTTCTTATTTTCAATTAAGATGTTTTTTCTCACAGAACATGATGGATATGTTACTCTAGAAATATATCATGACCACTAGTTTATCATGTGGTACAAAACTCTTTTCTCAAATATTATAGTAAAATTCTATAATAATTACACAATTCATCAACAATAGTATAAATAGAAGTTAACATATAATATATATTAAAACTTATTAATGTAACATGTAACTCTTTCTATGCACGTATATTGGATTTAGGCATTATTACACCTCTTCCAAAACCATAATAATGATTTTACTATTCTTTATAAAACCATGACTTCTAAGATTATTCTTATAGTCTCATAAAATTAATTTAAATTAAAATTTCATATATTATAATGTCATAATATTCACAAAATTTGGTTTCAAATCCACTTTTCAAATATATTCGTCATTTCCAACAACAAATAACCACTCTCACCATGCTTGACTCCAAGTATAGTATCCATATCTACCATATTCATGTCTATATTTCTCTGCATAACATAATGTATACATTTATGTATCTCCTATGGTTTTTAATTTCTTTATACCACTATATTTTTTTTCTAAATCATCACCACTAATTGTCAAAACAACAAAACAACCAATGCCTTGGTTTCAATGCACATCATTATCTTATTATCAATGAGAAAGAGTGGATATGAATCAAGAATATGGTCTTCAGTTTTCATAGAAGAAATACAAAATCAAAGCACCAAAAAAATTAAACAATATCTGAAATCCTTATAAATTTATCTATGTATGGATCAAGGATTAATCCCCATTCTTCTCTAAAAATATATCTATTTTTTATTTATAATTATATGTGGAATTTTGTGGGGAATCTCTCTTTATTTTTTCCCACATTTCTATGAAATACATAAAATATTTATAAAGAATCACAAATCACTATTAAACACCATGAAGTAAAGAATGATGATTATTGAATATTGTATATGAAAATAAAGTGATCAATAGTGATAATTAAGTAACATCATTAAATCTAATTAGTTATTACCTGAGGGTAATGATATTCTTTACACTATAAAAATGTCAAAAGTTACCTATTCATTTTTACCTCTAGGTAATAAAACTAATATTGTTTTTTATAAAAAAAATTATAAAACTCATATTGATTTTCCCTTACCTAGTTAAATTATATGTGATGAAATACTTTGAACTGTTGATTTTTGTGTATTGTATTTAGTTTGCATCTTTGAGTGTTACGTCAACCTTGATTTTATATTTAAATTTCATTAAATTTGTTGAGTGTTTGAGTATATTTACTCTCGATCTTATATTTTCATTCATAGATATCTAATCACTTTGATAATTTATCAAAAGGAAATAGAGTTTGTGTAGTTTACTATTAGTCATCGACTTCTAAAATAGTATAAGTGGGGTATATTATGATTTTAGGCTATATAGTTTGTGAAATATATTGAGAAAAATCCTTATATAAAATAATTAAATTATTTTCATAGGTTTCTATGAATTGATTTAAACATTAATATTGAATTAGTTAATAAATAAGAAATTTATTTCTATAATATGTTTGAATTTTTAGAGATTATTTGTATTTTAATAAATGAAATATTGTTTTTAAAATATTCTTGAAGCCTAATTATGATAATATAACTCTTATATACATGTATAATAAATCTAAATTATCTCTTTAGTAATCTTGGTAATCATTACAATGGTATTTTCTATTTTTGTGCTTTTAAATTTAATTGGTATTTTCGGTTATCTTATATAATTTTTGTACGAATATTATATAATTGTAAAATTTTGGGAGCTTCCCTAGATAATCTCATCAAGGTGTTACAATAATGTGTCACTATTATTCATGTTTAATTAATTATTCTTAATCAATTTCAGTAAGTGGAATACCCATATCTAATCTCAATAAGCACGTATAGCTACTTAAACCTCACAGTGCACACACACACATAAATCTCTTTATTAGTATAGTGTTCTGTAAAATATTAATGAACCAATAAAATATATCTGTTAATATTCAAAGGAAGGAAAATCCATACAAGTTTCTAGTGTGTGTAGTGTTACTTCATAGGTTAGAGCTGAAGTAAGAGTCTATATAGGTGATGCTAAATTTTTAGACTAACAAGTTATAATTATAGAATAAGTTGAATGATTTTCCCTAATAGTGATACATATTCATGTGAGTGATTATTTCTCATCAATACATGGAGGAATTTGTTGGACAATATTCTTACAAATAGACTAGAGATAGTCCTTTAATCACTCATGGTATAAGACTCTTTCTCATAGACAAGGTAAACATTCATATTCCAATTGAAAAAAGCCTCAAGAATATGATAAGTATTTATAGTGGTTATTATGTATGATTTTATTCCTACCCTTTAGTATTTGGTCTTCATAATCTCTCACATCACTCTTAAAATATTTTTCAATAGAGGCCCTTTACGTATTAAAGAAATAATTAGTGTTCAAATCCAAATTAGTTTGATTCATGTCTACCAGAGTCTTCTATATTAAATTTAAATAGTATTTCTAATTTCTGCCTCATTATTATAGGTTTACGTTTCCTTTATATATAAGTTATATATCTATTTTAATCAACAACTAAAATATAAGATATCCATGTTATCGAAACTCTAGGAGTTTCTTTGAACTCCTCAAGTTTGTGCTACCACTAGTATATCTCTACTTTAGCAGACTACTGAAAACATCACTCTTTATTATGATATCCAATTCCACACACTCTAAAAAAATATTTTTTTCCAATTACATTAATTACATTATGATAATATTCTTCCATTACTATTTGAAAATATCATCAATTGAGGTAAGATTTATTCAAGGGTTTATACTTCATCGATGTTTACTAGTAATTTGATTCGGTCTACATCAGTGTTTCATTATTTTCTTCACATCTTATTAATACAACAACCATTTTATAATTTTCAAACTAATAATATTTAATAAAGATGACATTATTAAGGAATAGGTAATGTTATTCTAAAACCAAGCATCTTTCATATATCATAATAAATATTACTTTCATTCGCTTTATAAAAAAGCATTAAAAAAAATATTGATACAAATTCAATGAAATAATAATTTTTATCTAATTAAAACTCATTATTATTGATAAAAATTTCATATAACTAATTATATAATTAATATTAATATTATATAAAATTAATTATGGGATTAAAAATGTGCTTAAATGCATTGAATATTTTTCTAAAAATTCATTATGCATTAAAAATTTTCACTTTTGTTAAACATTACAATATCAAAAAATCATAATTTTTATTTGGGATATATTTAAATATTTATAAACATGTATTTCAATAAAAAAATATACTTTGATTCTATTTAATACACTTACAAGAATAATATGTCTTAATTTCATACGCTTTCAATTTAATGTGTTGTCTACTTAAATTTTTTGTTAGTATTTCATCATTGAGTAAATGTTATTAGGAACTATATTTTATATTTATTTATAATTAAATTTATTCCAAATACTATCATATTTAATTTTTTATTAGTATTTTATTATAATTAGATACCCATAAATTTATTTGTCTACCTCTCTAACTAAATTCATATTCTTTATCGTCATTTTTCCAATTACAATAACCAATATCCAAGTTTCTTTTCCAATATAGGCCATGGGTAGTTTCTTGTTGCATAAATAACACAACATACTCCTCAACTATGATGCTCACTTCTGAATATTTTGTTATATTACTTTATACACATCATTGGTGTATATTTTATTATATAACATCATACACATTATTTGGGTATGTTTTCCATTAATATTGATAAAATTGAAGTATGCATCATTCCAAACTATTAAAATTTTTAATATAATTAGTTGATATCATAGATAATAGATTATTGTCAATACAAATTAATGTAAATGTACTTAATAGAGACAATACATTCAAAACATCCTGAAAATATTTGGTTGTTTTGTAAATTCATTCATAATATTTTTATGGTGCATGGTATATTACAGTCATAAATTTCTTTTGGGGCATAATATAATATAGTTTGTAGTCATAATATTTATGTGGTTCATACTATATTGATTGTTATTAAGTTTTATCATAAACTAGAATTAATACAAATAATATATTCAATGTATTATAAAAATGTTTGGATGCTTTTCGAGTAAACTATCATTTGATTTCTGTGGCCCATACTATATTTCATTATCATACGGATACATGGAATTATATAAAATTACAGTTAAAAACATTTTAGGTTTTGATGAGTACAAAATTTATTTTTATATGTTTTGAGTGTAACTATTTGATCGTGATGATAATGGATGTATCTTCATCATTATTTTTGGTAAACTGGTTATGTAATCCCTATAAAAAAGCCTTAGATCTAAGAGATATTATTAATCAGGTAAGTCACTTATATCCTATATATTATATGTTTCTTTAATTTTTTTCTTTTTCATTCATATTAGGTTTTATATTAGAACTTATTTGGTTAAAACTGGTTAAGAAAATTTCCATTTTAGAGACTAAGAATAAATATCCTCTACGACCCTGTTGAAGCCACAAGGGAAATATTTCAATGATTTATAGAGAAACGTAAAACTCTAAACATTAATACCATAATATCATAACTGAGTTGGTTATAATTCAACAACCTATCTCTAAATTTCTATAAAGTTTAGATAATGAAATGGGAACTCATTTCACACCAAAATCTTTATAATTTCATCTAATTAAATGAGTGATAATAATAAAATGGGTTTCAACAATGCAATATATAATGACACCATAGATCCTCAACCATGTGTAGTGAATAACAGATATCAATGAATCATTTAGAACCACACAAAAAAAAATTAATTTCATGGAAAACATGGAAACCATAAATATTTATATGAAAGATATCACTCTACTATAAAACCTAATAAAAAAATGATTGATTGTACCATGATAAATCATGGTTTAGTGTAATATTTGATTATAAAAGAAAAAAATTGTATATAAACATAATGGAACCAAATATTCATAGGTTCAATCCAAACTACAAGCCTTCCCACAAGATATAAAGTGAAAATATTCCGTGCTAAAAATCAATTTTGATGGATCAACCCACAATGCAACACTTTAGATAAAATTATATAAAAAATTAATGTATAGGGAAACCAAATATCTTTATATCATCACTAATGGTGTTACATAATAAAATTTTAAATGACTTTAAATACCAAACATAAACCCTAGTTTACATCCTAAGCTCTATCCCCTCTCCTTGTCACGGTTCCACCACCAAGCCACCCAATCCTTAAATAAATCTACCACTATGACCTTGAATTAAATGTGAAACCCCTCCAAAAATTACATGAATTGATTCATATCCTTATCATTGTCTCTTCACATCCATTTATTGCCTCAAATCCCAAACCACACCCCAAATCCACCAATATCCCATCAAACTATTACCTCCATTCTCCAACAAGAAAAAAAATTCGATAACCCTTTACCTAACCCGTATCTAATAAATAACTTCATACCCTAACTATGTATCATAAAAAAAGCGGACCATAATTCCAAATAAAAATGACAACCACCTAAAACAAACCAATAAGTTATTGGTTAAACAAACAAAATTTTTCAAGACCAACCTTCCCAACCACCACCCAATATATCCTATATATAATACTCTATAACCATATACTCTCAAAACCTTATCCATATTGAGAATATAACACCTTGATCATCCTTGAGTGAGGTGTTACAGTAATTTCACCACAATATTTTCTTATTCTTCACAAACCCCATTCAATGGTATAGACTTGGGAAGGCAGAGATTTGAAGGTTTCAAATGAATAAAACCTTAGATATGTTCTTTATTTAATAAATAATCATGGGAAAAAATATCATGTAGTCACTATAGGATATATATTTGAAGCACATTATCCATTTATGTGAGGAGGCCTATAAGATATGGAATTCAAGTTTTTATCGAATCTTGAGCTTAACCTAGAGCATATTGAGTTTAGGATAGTTCAAAAACACTAAATCATATTAGTAGTAGACATTAGGTAAGGAATTAGTGTTTAAACCCCTAGATTTTTGTAAAACAAAAAATATATTGAGGTTAAGATAAATCCCATAAGAATTCACAAATAGTTATTTTGGTCCACCCTTAAAACAAACCCAACGAACTTGCATGATATAGTGAAGATGAAAAGCACATAGTTGAAAAACTCTCTCCTCTAGATTATATATTGATATATCATACACTATTAGTTTTCAAAGGTTGATTCATAGGGATTAGTGAATCAGTTAGATGTACTTATATTGTATATAATTTATATTTTAGGAAAGATTAATACCGTGAGTAAGTTGAACTTATATATTATTGGCCACTGAAAGAATTTCAAGGGTAAAATCATGGGTAGTAATTTTCCCCATTTTAAGAATAAGTTGGGTTCCTTTTTTCAATCTATGTCACTTTCATCACTTGTAAAGATATAGTTTATCGATTTACCATTGTTTTATAAGATTAGATTATTGAATAAGAAAAGAAAGTGGTGCATGTAGAATGTCGAATGCACTTACTTAATAGAGGAGGATGAAGCTAATGAGGTCTATTCACTGGCTACCTTAAATTCCAGACCTCCAAAAACACTAATAAAAAGATAGGACACTACTACCTAGGCCACACCACATTCAGTATCCTAAGAATATATGAATGGGTACTTGGGATGAATTTTAGTACTTGATAAAGCAACATAACAGGATCATTATATCACTCTATTTATCTTATGTCCTACCACATATTCCTCCTAGAACCCTAATACCTATTCCACTACCCCCATAAACATAATCCACAATAATACCCACCACCTACCTCCATTACCATACCCCAATTTTACCAAATTTTTCTATCTTATTCCACTCTAATAGCATCCCAACTCTATCACCATTAGATTATACATTTAAAAGGATATATATCCCTAATATACTCGCAACTCATGAGAAATTGGATACCATGATTGAGGTCACCACACACTTTCAATGGATTTAGACACCAAAAGAAATGTTAAGTGGAAGATATTTAATATACACATGGATATTTCATTCATTGATCCCACTGTAAGGCTCGTATATTTCCTATTGATCCAGGAGGCGTCAACACATGAGAATGTTGAGTTTACCTAAACTTCAATTGAATCCCCTACTACCACTATATCCTCCACTACTATTACACCAACTATTTTCATTTTTACTAAGCTAATAATTGGGATGATGATTTAGACACAATCCATTTTAGTGACCACTACATTAGTTTTCCTTTCAGACCAATAATTGAGATCATAATTGAAGATCTGGGATTATGAACTGAGAAGGCTCCCACAATAATAGATGCCTCAACAGCACACCTTTCCACAACTATTATGGATACCCTAAACCCTCACACCATATAGATACCTCCAAACCTAGGTATTACTATTATATTCCTCATTGAGCATACCTCTCAACAACTGTCATCTTCTTTGGTATCCATTTAGGGTCTACTAGGAGATCTTTAAGAGATTATACAATGGGATGACTAATCACCTTAATAGAATCTACCCACCATTATCATGAATTCTATTGATACCAATGGTGAGGATAAGTTTGATAGAGTGACCAAGAAGGATTATAAGGGAACTTAGGATTTCCCCCAAACCTAATTTTTTTGTGTGGTCACTCTCTTTAACATATTTTTCTCACTTTTTTTAATTTTCATGTATTATTATCTTTATGAGATAATTATATATTATTTTTGTACCTTCATTGTAGATAAGCATGTAAATTCATATTTTTGAGTAGAGATATTATTTTAAAATTGATTTCATTGTTTTTTACCTAAACCATTATAAAGTATAGAATATATTTTACATGAATACAATAAAACATACTCTAATAAATACATGTATTTTAATTTATTTAATCAATATAAGGATCAAAGAAAATAGCCTATAATAATCTGGAAAGATCTGAATATATTTATTATATTTTTTATCAACTCCCTTGATGTACATAAATTTAATATCACTTTCAACCCACCCAATTTGTGTTAAACATTATAGAAATTTATTTATTCAATTATAGGGGAGGGATTCATAAACACCATTTTATATTTTCTGCTTTACTGGTATATGGGAAATTATCATTAACAAAAACTAAATTTCACTTATTGAATTTTTTGATTGACTGTTCTCATAAATAATTGATATATAATTAGATTTTTCTTAAAATTTATAAACATTATAGTTTTTAGTTTATTTAAAGAGAGTAATGATTATGTGTATTGGTAAAATTCACCTCACCTAAAAACATTTCTTTATGTTGTAAGTAATATAATATCATAATAGTGTGCAATTGAGTGGTGTGTGTGAAACTATAACCTACAATAGTTGGATGATATGAGTTTCCGAAGTTTTAGGTATAATTTTCTTATAGTATATAGAGGTTATATCCATGGTTTTACCTATGGATGTAGCATCAAATTTCCAATGTTAAAAACTATGGATATACATTATATACTTCCACAGTTTAAATTGTGGTGCTCTACCTAGATATACTTGGTCAAACCATAGATATACTGAGATATTAACATGTTTTAACACATGGAAATATATAGAATACTTACACAGTTTAAATCATGGAATTGGGCATAAATATTCATCCTTAAATCATGGCGATATCAAGTTATTTACATAGTTTAAACTATGGAAACAGATGGTCTACTCCCATGGTTTAAATAGTGAAAGTAGGCTTAAATTTCAATGGTTAAACTACGGATATATATAGTTATTTCTACAGTTTAAACCATGGAAATATTCATCTAATTTTATAGTTTAATCCATGTCCATAGTTGGGCCCTATTTCAACAACAACAGTGCTCAAGGTTTTCCTAAACTATGACAGTAAGAAATGACCATGGTTCTTGGTACTATTACCATAGTTTCAAACCATGTAAATAGAATAATTTTATAGTTTTGTATCATAAATATACCTATAATATATTATAATTATTTTACAACCATTTTCCATCTCTTTTCTATCCCATGGAATGTGAAAACATTTCTTGTGAATATGTACAGCTTACCATCTCCACATAGCGGTGTAATTCTTTTTTCATCACCATATTACTTGGATGGTTATAAATATGTAAATAATAAATATATATTACATTTATTAAATAAGTTTTTTTCCTTCAAATATAATATATCATTTACCTTCTTACCTTACCACTAGTTAAAAAATGATAACATCGTTCATGAGTATGTGTAGATTACCACCTCTATGAATAGATGTGATTCATTTTTCATGTCTTCCATTCATGCATGACTATAAATATTTATATAATGAATATATATGATATTTATATAATTATTAATATTCTAGATATGATGGAATGATGATAAATATCCAAGGGCTAACATTACCAAACCAAAACTTACATGAAAAATGAGATTGTTAATACTCAGAGACAACAATTTTTTCAAAAAATATATTAATATATTAGTTTTGAAATGTTATAAGTGGATTGTATATGATATTATAAGAATTTATATTTTTTTGGTAAAAAATTACAATAAATGTAAATTTATTATATAGGAGAATAAAATCACTTATGAATCAAGACGAACCTAAGATAAGGGTCCTTCCTCTCAATAAAGTTTCATTGAAACATGTTTGATGTTATTTATAGATTAATGTTTATGAGGTGAATATACTACCCATTTGACATGTTATATCATGGATCCTACGAAATTATTTATATTTATAAATTAAATTAAATTTTTTCATCCAGGAGTTATTTATTTTAATGTTTTCAAAGTGATAAGGGTTTATTTCACAATATCATCTTTGTACACGATTGTTTATATTTAGGTTTAAATTAAAGGAATTATATTATATTTATATATAAAACATTATAAATTTTATTCTTCTATGATTATTTATAGGTTTTTTAATTTTTAGTTCTATTTTTACCTTCTTTAAAATTCAAAAAGACCATAATAATATTTTAAAGGAAAGCTGACATTGTTTTTCAATTACAGCTAGAACATTTTAATTTCATTTCAATATTTTATATAATATGAATTCATGAATTTTATTACTATTCTAAAATTATTAATTGAAGAAAAATTTTCCCTTGATTTTCTTTTTAAAAAAAATAAAAAGGAATATTTTTATAAATTTCCAAAATCATTACCTTTTTACTAAAGGTGTGAATGGAATCCTTATTTTAATATAAACCACACAAATGGTTTTTCCCACTATAATAACTACTCATTGCACTGAATTTTCCATTACATGTTTAAATGTTTCCTCGTAAATATTTTTTTACTCTTATTGAATTTATTTATTTTTAATAAGTGATTTCTAAATGAAATGGGTATTTTTCCTCTTGAAATTATCTAGTGATATTTTTAAAATATTTTTATATATGTAGACATCCTTTTGTGAATCCAATTATATAATAAGGATATTATCTAATGAAACCATAAACCATATTTTATTGGATTGATTATGATCATTTTGATAGGGGAAGTATTGATATTATATGTGGTTGAACTTACAACACAGACATTTGTTGATTATTATGGTGTTTGGATTAAGTTGTATCATATATTAATATGATGAATGTATTATAATTGATATGTAACAGGTGGGGTCCTGAATTATATATCCCCTCAATACATTGACATGTCTCACGAGACAAAACTGGTTGGTTATTTAGCTAAAACCATAACCATTTATACAATATTTCATGTCTTGATGCCTCAATGGTAAGTTGAAAATGTCTTGTATTATTCATTCCATAATTATAAAATATGTTGTTGATGACCATGTTATTATTCAAACATTTATGTTTTACATGGATTAGATTCAATATCATGTGATTATTTATAAGGAATTATTTTAACACCTTTTATTTCTTCAATATTATTCATGAAATTTTTATTCTATAATAGCTTATATTGTATAAATTACCTTTCTGAGCATCTGAGTTCACCAATTTCTTGTGTTTCTTTCCCCACATTCATATAAAGTGTAATATGATTGATATTAAAGGATATTATAGAAAGAATAATTATTTTCTCAATGAATAAATTATATTGTATTTTATGTTTTCTAATTTAATATGATATTCAAACATGAATTTTTTTACCAAAATGATTAATCTGACTAATCTTCGGTGGTGTGATCCATTGTATCTAGTGATAATGTAATTAAGTAACCAAAAACTCTGGGATATGGTATTCTGGGAATTTTTAGTTACTATCAAAGTAATTTTATTAGGAACCTTGGAACTAGACTTATGAAAAATGGGAAGGGAAAATAACCCTATGAATAACCTGGAGGATATGTCTAATAAAGGGATAATATCCTCAATTTGTTTTAGGAATTTATAATATTGTTTTCCGAGAAATAAATCCATATATGTATACGAAAAGTGGGTAAGGTTTTGGAATATTTGCATATAGGGTAAATAAAATCAAAAAATTTCATTGACAATATATAGACCATAATTATGGTGCATGGTGAATGGGCCCTTATTGCGCTCTTAATTTTAGATTACTAATGGATGTTAATAGGATAGTTAACATTTCTATTCTAAACCATTATGAAGGATTTTAATAGATAATGACCCTAGATGAACTAGGTTATATCAAAATTGTCCTAGATTAAAAAGAATGTTCCAAAATAGAGAAATAAAATAAATTATTTTACTTATTATATGAATTCCCACTATGATTATTATTGTTCTTGCTATGATTTTTTATTTATATAAATAGAGAGATCTAAAGGTAACTATGTTAATGCTAAAAGTGGTAGGAAATGATATGATTGTCTACCTGAGTAACTGAATGTTGTGAAAGATGCACTGTAAAATATTATTATTACTAATAAACAACTATCTTGATATATGATTAACTACCTAAACATAGGTGTGATTACAAATGAACCAAATAAGATAAAAACATATGTTTTATGAATATTTTATAGGAATTAAGATTTGTCTACTTATATGTAAATAATGTAGGGAGAAGTACCCAGGATAATGTCTCAAAGGATAGGGAAGATATTTTTTATGTTGAAATAAAGGGTTTGGAGTAATTAATTTCCATGGAAATTTATGTCTTATGAGTGGGGAACATGTGGGTTATTCAAGTCAATGCCCTAATCTAAGAGGTAACTCTTAGACCAAGGAAGGTCATATGTTATTCAAATCAGTAAAGTGGAATGGTTAACGTTTTTACAAATTGGGATTTTTGAATTATATTTTAGATGCCTTTTATCAATGATATTCTAGTAATAATAATCTTGATACATATAATTTGGTTTAACATTAGTTTTTATTTAACGATTTTAAAGAATATTTTCAAGGGTACTCAAAACATAAAAATTAATTTATAAGTAATTTGATGTTTTTTTAAAAAAAACATCTCATTTAGGTGTAGATAACCATTAATATATTCTCGATATTGATATAATATTTTTTATATTCAGTAAATAAATGATTAATATTTATAATATAAGTTTTATATTATTTATAACCAAGAAAATTATAATAGATTTGGTAAAAAAGTGATTTATGATTAAAATTATTGCATTTTTTAATTATAGAATATATTCATTAGTCTGTGATTTTATTTCAAGATTAATGATTTATATAATTTTTTTAAAAATATATGTTTTCACTGATTTTTTATGGAGATTCAGGTTATTATCATGTTTTAGAAGAATATATGATCAAGTTATTCATATGTTTTGCAGGTAACCATATGAGCTGCATCATGTTGTCTAGGGATATATGATAAAGTTGATTTTGAAAAAAATATATGATCAAATATTTTATATTTTTTGTGTTTTGAATTTGGTCTAACATTTTTGGGGGATTATTAATTTTAGCTACTTATGGAACTGATAAAGTTGAACTTTGGGTGTTATTATTGAGGATTCCAAGATTAATGTGTTATATTTATCTATATTGGATAACTTATTTTTAACATTTTAGTTTTGGTAAATATTTAGTGATTTAATGATTTAAGGGTCATTATTTAATGGATATTATAATCTATTAAAATTTTATTTTGGTTCCTAATTAATGTAAAATTCAACTTGAATATTAATTTTAGTATAGACATTGTATACTTTAAAAATATGTTTTCTTTAAAAAAGGTTTTTATTGTATTTTGTGTATGGATATTCTAATTAATTTATTTTAATTTTAGAAATATATTTTCATAAAAATTATATCATTTTTTAAATCATCATATCGAAATTATCATAAGGTTAATTATTTATTATTTTCAAAATAAGTTGATTTATGAGTGAATAGTTGAAATAATAGTTTTTAAAAGAATTTTTTTATAGTATTTTCAAAACCCATTTTGATTTGTATTTTTTTAAAATTTCATTATTTTATTATTGATAAAAATAATGCAATTTATAACATTTGGATAAATATTATACTAGATCTTGGTATAAAAATAATTTTAAATTTGAAATAGAATTTTAGAGAAAACCATTGTTCATCGAATTTAGTAGGTTTATTTCAAAATGAATTTTATCCACTTATATAAATTGAATCTTGGAAAATTGATTAAATATTTTGAATCATAATAATTCATATTATTTAATAATCCAATCTATATTTTTGTTCATTATGAATAGAAACTTGGGTAAATTGTTATAACCAAGGTAAGGGTAAATTGGGTTAATTAGGGTTAAAACTAATGTGAAAAAGATTTAAAATATATCAAAAACTTGAATTTACCCTATTTTATGAGTTTAATTATTCCATAAGAATCTATTTTTAGAATTTATATCCAATTGTATCGTTTTTCCTTTGATAATAACCAATATAACATTTTTAAGTAATGAAGAAAATAAAAAGTCACACCCTTGAATTAAAAATTTTCTTATATATTCACATAAGCAAATAAGTAAGTTGTTAGTGAATATGAAAGGTTATTATGAGAGTAATAAAATAATTTTCCTGGTGATAATTTATTCCAAATTTTTATTGATTATTTTATTTCCCAAAATTTTAAAAAATACCAACATAGTGTTTGTGCAATCAGTGGAAAATCAAAGTATATAATTTTAAAAACATTAAAAGTATTGTATTTGGGTTGAATTAAGGTCACAAAATCATTGTATAGTTAAAAAATATATTATAATGGTTAAATTTATTATATTTTAATTCCATTATTTTCTTGAAGAATTTAGTGTCATGTTTTTTTAATAGTTAATATAGCGACTTTAACATTATTTTATGTTTAATATTATATTATTAAATTATTTAAAAATAAAAAAAACATAAAAATAAAAACAGGATTATAAATGAAATACAATTTCATCAATCACCCAATTATGATCCAATTTTTACTTTATTTGTAACATTATAATCCCATGTGATTGAAAACATTGTTACTCTGGTTAAGGTTAAAATTAGTAAACAATGGGGTTAAATAAAAATATAAGGTTTAAAATACCACAAAAACTTATAAAACTTTTATTATTTGAATTTATTTCAACTACATCTAATATTATATTCTAAATTATTTCCACATGGTTCGAATTTAATGTGAAATTTAATTTATCATATTTAAATATATTTATTAATTGCAGGTATGTCCTTTCTTTCACTGTCGAAGGACACCCCACCTCTCTCTTGGTTGCACAACCTTAAGACACATATATATAACAAAACCTACCAAATTATCTTATCAACTTCTCTATAAATTAATTATTATATCTTATATTATGAAAAAAATCATTTCATGGGTTCTTAAGAAGAGATCTAATGGAAGTCTATCGAAGAAGAAGTAATCATTTTTATGAACTCATTCAAATTTATTTCGTTTTATAATTCTTCAAAATCTATTGTAATCAACCTGAAATAATTAATTGAGTATCCTAAAAATAATAATATATTATCTTGAATAAAAGGAATATTTTTCAACCATTTTACATCATATGGAAAAAGAAAACACCCTCATGAATAAGTACGGCTCATCGTCTCAACATAGTGGTGAGATTTATTTTTCATCGCCATTTTACAAGGGCGGTTATAAAGATAGAACTAATGAATATATAATATATTTATGAAATAATTATGGTTCTAAAAATAATATATATAATTTACATTCTAACCCTTGAACTGATTAAAAAAATGATAGTGTCGCTCGTGCATATGTATTGATTACCACCTCCACAAATTAATATGATTCATTTTTCATATCTACCAATAAAGGATGATTATAAATATGATTATCATGAATATATATATTATTTATATCATTATTTACATTTTGGAGATGATGGAACCATTATCAAGACACAAGGACCAAAATTTCTAAACCGAAACTTATAAAAAAAACAAAGCCAATTAACACTCAAAAAAAATATTTTAATAAAAAAATTATTAAAAAATGGGTGTTGAAATGTTTAAGTGTATCTTATATGATATAATAATTATTTATATGGTTTTAATATATATGTATAAAGAATTAAATTTTTTATATAGGAGGAAAAATAAATTATTAATCAACTCATACATGATGTAAGGGTTCTTCATCTCCATATTCACAACAAAATATTTCACTTTTTCAAATAGTGGAATATCTGGGGGTAAAAGTACATTTTTGGTTAGTAAAATGTTTTACCAAAATATATATCCCTATCACTAAAATTTTGGAAAAAATAATGTTGCCAAATGTTTTTGTCATAGAAAAAAACATTTTGTTAAAATTATAATAATACTAATAGAAAATATATAAGTTGGTTAAACTATTTATTAAAAGGTTCTAATGATACTTTTTTATGTTTGTAATAATATTACCATCATATAATACCTATTTATAAATTACATCTGAATAAAAATTATAAATTTTTATCTCTAGAAAAAAATCCATATTATATTTATTAATTTAACATATATAACACATATTTTTTAATTATTAAATAGAAGAAAACATTCACACATGTTTAAAATTAGAAAAAGAATAATAATTTTATTAATAATGAAATATAATAAAAATTGAATCCATACAAAATTCATTCCCTAACAGGACCCATCACACACCCCACTACCCCAAAAACCTTCCCCCAATGCTAGTATCCCATCCATTCCACACCAAAGAGCACGAGAATCCCATCCATGCCCCAGGACCAGCGAGCCAGTAGCAGCTCATCCATGACACACCAGGAGCTAGAGAGCACCAGAAACTCATCCATTCATGCCCTAGGACCAACAATGTATTATTCATCAATGGATCATTCATAGTTAGAGCACAATAAATCAAGGAAGAAGTATTTGAAATGTTAAAATTAAATATTTTCATTCTCCAACCATCAACATCCTACCACTCTACTTGAAAAAAAAGGATTACACAATCATTTAGAATTATAAAAACCTTTAAAAAATAAATATAAGATAATGAATAAATATATATCTAGGATAAATCCATATTATTAAACTAACCTTAGGTTTTCCATAAATATTTTTTTTGAATTGAAAGTTTCCTAAAATAACTTGAGAATTAATCTTATCTATCAAAAGATGGTATGCGTTAACATTATAAAATTTAGAAGACCATATCAGGGCATTGAGTTAGATAATTATAGAAAAGAATCCATAGAACTTACTACTCATGTGGTCCAACATATCTTGAAGAGATACTCTATTATGGCAGAAACAAGTCTAGAATCAAAATTAGTAAACTCAAAAATATGAGTTCATATATAACAGGTAATATCCTAGGACTAAATCATTTATCAAAAAAATTGTCATGGAATACCGTTGAAACTAGTCAGTTGGGTTTATGGTCTGATCTAGATGAGCCCTAGAAGATACCTTATCAATTTTTTTCATACATTTTGTAATACTGAATATCAATCCTACTTCTAATTTCATTCAATGATGTCAAAAGGAATAACATGACACAATTTAGAAGACCATACTTATTGAAAATGATGAATCAAACTTCTATAACTACACTCTATAATTATGAAGAGCTACTCATGCATGTGATGACAAAGCCTTCCCCCTTACCACATGTATTACTTCTCAAATAGTATTATAGTCACATAGTAGAATTATCAAAATCTATAATGTAAATAAGAATAGACATATATAGTATCTATTGTATTTTCCATCTAAATTCCCAGTATACATTTTCAAAACATTTAAAAATACTTTATCCATATTAGTAGATCATCATAATGACTTTCAAATAAAAAAACTCAACATTAAACCTACTTATTTTTTCAATTATTTTTTCAAATAATTTATAAAAGATGAGTGTAATTCTTATAAATGTTTAATAATAATAAAAAGAAAAAAATCATCTTTGAAATTTTTTACAAGCATATCATTACGAACAATATGAAAAAGAACATATGCGAAAATGAAAAGAAGAAATCACCATAATAATTTATGTGGTCTTTTCAAATAAAACACAAATAAATAGAATTAAAAACTATTAATCATATACATGAGAAACGTTTACTAAATAAATAAGAAATTTAGTGAAACTAAAAATAGAAAAGATATAGAATGACTTCTCACACATTCCAATTGAATCAACTTCAGTGAGATTCTCAATGTTTTTCAGAGAATAGCTCATCCATGATTGAGATCTTGAAGGAGAACTCAATATAGCAAGAGTTTGATTCTTCAAATCTGGCATGTAACTGTTTTTTTCCACAAACAATAGTTTAATTGATTAATATAACTATCATATATACATAATATTAAAAATTTATTATACAAATCATACCAATAAAATATAAACTGGATAAGCAAGCTTAGAATCAATGCCCAACATGGTAATTTCAATGAATGTTCCTAAAAAAGGATCATTTTTACTTGTTAGTTTCTTATCATTGTATAAATACATAAAATGAATAAAAACAATTAAAATATCATCAAATATAAGTATATATAAAATTTTATAAAAACAATACAACCTAGTCCCATTAAAATATCTATCTCCATCATGTATACTTATAACAATAACTAGCCTACGTAGTCCTATTAGGATTTTCCATATGAAAAAACAACACAAGAGTATCTAAAGAGGAAATATTGGAAAGCGGTGAGGGATTCAAGAAGGTACACCTAGTCACCTCTAGTTATCCATAGCCCCATTATTATCTTGGTAGCTTGAGAAAATAAATAAACCAACCTAGTGATGGGACTTCTCTGAGCTAGTGAAGTTAGTGTGCATAGTAGTGCCTTCACCATAGAAAATATCCACATGAAAACTATACATATGAATAGCTATAGCATAATAAATAGTGGGTACATAATATTAAACCTGAAATACACTCATTCTGGGTTTAAACACTATTGAAATCCATTGATATTCATAAAATATCGACCTTTTATAAACCATGTAAGATTATTCTTCAAATATTTCCTTGAGCACATCAAGATCACTGAAGTTTTTCTCATCATTAAAAGATGATTCAGATAATTTTATGGAACATGGATTTGATAACATACTTCCCTTATTTCTTTGGCTATATAAGAGGATAGATTACCTTCACATGAGGTATTATAGATGTCACAATACAAGTCAAGCTATCAAAAAGCCACTTTTCCTGGACATGCACATATAATTTATAATGGAATGTGTTATTTCATGTATATAATTCATGTCCCAAAGGATAAAATATTGAATGATCATTAATAGTTTGGGTTTCTAAAACTTCAACAGGCATCCCATGACAATAATTAAAAGTTGGTTCTTATCATACAGAATCCCAAACACCATTAAAAGTTTTTGTAGCTATAATTGACTATTTGTTTGATCTGAAAAATAAACTAATTTAATGATATTGTTTTGAAAAATATATTCACCTAGAAAAGAGAATGAAGAACTTTTTGATAATTCCATAATTCATTCATTAGATATTCTTATGAAGGAATCGTCTAATTTTGATATGGATGATCAAGATATTTCTTGGGAAAAAAATGATGGGATGTTGGTTTGTTTTATATTAACCACTTCTATCATGGTGTAAGACATTTATAATTAGATAAAATATTAATGAATCCTAGATTTTAGAATAACCCTAGTTTTGGTAAATTTAGAAGGTTACATGTTTCATAGTCTATTATTTTTTTGGAGGCAATCATTATATCATAGAATCTGTAGTAATGTTTTAAAAGCTTTCTAGTATAGTAATATGCATGGTATAAATGAGATTCACCTAGATTCTTCTTTATTATAGTGACCTACTTCTAGAATGATTACATACTAGATCAGTATTAAGAATTGCCTCAAAAGATAACTCCCTTAGTCAGTGAAGATATCAATAATTTAATTTGGTAAAGAAAAGAAAAATCCATCCCGGAATAAATTCCATCATAATGTTTTAGTATCTTCTTTGAGTTTAAATCATTGGATACAAGAAAATATAAACCATATAGTGTCAGGAATTACAATAAAAAGAACAACAGAAACCTTGAAATTCAACACGGATCAAATCAAAACTAGGAAAAGCTTGAATATTTACACCATAATATAGTCTATCTAAATCATCTACATCAATTGATATTTGAGTCAAAAAAACTGAACCCCAAAAAAACAGCATCTTTATCAAATCCCCAACTAAATGCACTGTGCAAAACAGAAGAATAGGAACCCAAAATCTGGAACTGACCAAACCACATGTCACTGCCAGGGGGCATGGGTATGCTAAAGATTCAAGTACCCATCAGATCAATATGTACAGATTAATCCCACTCTGGACTTTAAAAATCACCTTCAAAACCTATTGGGGCCTCAGAAGACACAACTGCATCCACCCTTAATGGCATCCATATTTGAGATATTGCCACTAAAAAAGTATACAAAATAAGTAAATAAATATTACTTGAAGTGTAAATCGAAATACCCAAAATCCAAATAGAAAATGGGATGATAAATTCAGTCATGGATCGATCTAAAATTATGAGGAATAAAACCTAAATATAAAACACTAAAAGAAACCTAAACAGCTCTGAAATCACTACATGATTACAACCCCACATAGCATCACATGGTGGAAGAAGAAATGTCACTGAATTTAATTGAAGATAGAATCGATTAGGGATTTGGATTCAAGGAAAGATAGGGTGATGAGATGTGGGGTGAAACAATGGGTAGTAAGGCTAGAGTAGGGTGGTGAGATGTGAGTCAGGTCAGTGGGATGTGAGGATAAACACAAAACATAGGGTGGCGATGGCCATGAGGAAGAGTCAACAATTATGGTTGTAGTGGTGTTAAATTTTTTATAAAAAAGTATTTAAATGTTTTTTAAGTAAATAATAGTGAAAAATATAAAAAAAAATTAATATTTCAAGATAACTAATTAAACAACATTGAATAATATAAAAACACTTAATAATTCATTAAAATTGGAAATTAAAATAAATTATGTGATATTTTTTAAAAAAATATTGTCAAATAAAATCATACATTGGTTATAAAAATAATATATATATATATATATATATATATATATACTATGTTTCTCATGATTGGTTATTGAAAAATTATTTCTTTATTGAATGGTTTATTATGACATTTTTTATCGATGGAAAAATATTATTGGTAATAGATTTATTAATAACATATTCATCTCATAGTAAAAAAATATTGGTATTAATATGATAAAGCAATAGATTCAACTGTTGGTAAATGATATATTAGTATTGAATGATTAATATCAAGAAATATATCTTTTGTTAAAAAGAAATTTTGGTATTAAAAATCAATACCAATAGAACTTAATATCTGTTGTAATTGAACTTTTTTACCAGTAGATATATTATCTCTCAAAAAAATTCAATTGGTATAAGCCATTTTTTGTATTGATTATTTCATTGAAACATATGTGATTTTAAACACCAATTAAGGTTTATATAGTGTATATACTACCCCTTTTACATGTTATATCTTGGATACTTAATAATTTTTAGTATTTAAAGATACAACTCAAATTATTTTATTAAATGAATTTTGATTCAAAAGTTACTAAAGTAGTAAGGGTTCATTTAATTATCTCAACATATTTCATAATTTTTTGTGATCAAGTTTCAATTAAGGGAATTATATGATATTTATGTCTAAAACCCCATCAATTTGATTCTAAAATAGTTATATATAGGTTTTTTAAGTATTACTTCCATTTTTTACTTTCATTGGAATTCAAAATAAAAATAACTATTTTTTTAAGTAAAATGAATTTGTTTTTCATTTCAATCATGAATCCTTTTATTTCATTTAAATAATTTCTTTAAAAAATTATAAAGAAATATTTTACTTTGGTACAATTACTGAATGATGAAATTTTTAATCATTTTTTAATTTTTATAAAAATATAAATAACATATTATTATCATTTTACAAATGAGGTTCCTTTTACCAATGATCAGAATAGTGTATTTATTTTAATGTGAACTACAAGAACAGCTTTTAACTCCATCATTCATAATAGTTTCTTTGAAGATTAATTTAAATTTTCCTATAGTTAACTTAAATATTTTGAAATTTTTTAAATTTTAAATCATTTATTTCAAAATGAAAAGGTTATTTTTATCAAGAATTTTTTTAAAGATATTTTAAAAAAAATCATATATTTAAATATCCATTGGATAATATTATGATTTACTAAGGAATAAAATCTAATGATGTCGTCCATCATATTTATATGTATGGATTATAATTATTCATACTACGGAAGTATGGACATTTACAATGCTAGTTCTTTCAATGTGAACATTTATTTATTATTAATGAATTTTGGTTAAATTGTATTTTCTACTCATATGATGAATGAATTAAACATATTAAGTGATGGTTGGGGCCCAGGATTATATAGACCCTCAATTCATCAATAGGTCTCATGATAGAAAATAGGTAGGGTATTTGGCTAAGGCCTTACCCATTTAAGTATTATGTCTTGTCTTGAGTCATTGATAATAAATTACGGATGTCCTAAATTATTAATTCCATTATTATAAAATTATTTATTGATGGACATATGATTATTTGAATAGTTATTTTTTTGAAAGATAAGTTTCAAGATCATGTTATTGTTTATATATAATTATTTGACCATTAGATAATCTTTCCATGCTATTCATTATGTATTTATTCCATAACATCTTCCACTACACGAATTCCCTTAATAATCATCTAAGATCACCCCTTTTTTATTTTTCCATTCCCTAAGATCTTATTAAGTGTACTATGATTTGAATACAATAATATTCTATAGAGAATAATGATGTTCATTGATAGAAAAACAATATTTTATCTTATGTTTTCAAATGTAATCTGAGATTCAAGAATTTATATAGGTTACTAAGTCTACTAAACTCATAAATCATGGGTGGTGAATTCCCTTTTATATAGTACCAATATAATAAAGTAACCATTAGATCTAGTATACTAGAGTTGGGATCTTTATAGTAATCATCTGTGGTATGTAATGGTTCATGATATAAAATATATGGAATCATTTAATTTTGTTCAAAAATTTAATTATGATTGAACAAAGTGTGATTATTTTGATTCATATCTTGTAAGATTTATTTTTATACATCTTTCGATTCAATATAATGGATAGGTCAAGTAATCGAGTGAAAGAAAATGCATACATAAATTAATGATGTTAAATTCCCTCCCATTATACAAATTATTTCCTCATAGTTATAATTGTCACCCAATAATGAAAATAGTTTAAAGTTCCCATAATTTATATAAGAATAAAGATATAATTATAATGATATATCAACCTTTATCTCTTTGTTAAGAAAAGTAAACTCAACTTTTTATTCATAATAACTATATATTGAGATTTCCATTTTTCACTTCCATTGAACAAAATATGAATCTATATAATTAATGAGAATATTACCATTGTTAGATTAAAATCATGAGTTATAAAATTTTTATCATAGACCAATAATTTGATGAATAAGATACCATGATTTCATTTTTACATCTCAATAATTTCTTTGACGAATCATTATATATCAAAAACCCTTCTCTATTTCATGGTATCATTAATAAAAGTTTAGTGAATATCATTTTCTTAAGATCTTTTCTATTTTATTCACATAAATATGTCCACTATAAATTTATTACCTTATAATTTAACATGTTTGGTGTATTTTACAGTCATGAGAAATTTTTCATTAGTCTTTAAAAGTTCCTCATGAATCAAATAAAATTATAAGCCTCTGTTACAATTTTTGGAATATCCTATTATTCAATCACATATTTTTTAAGGACCCAAAAAATATACCCTAAATTTGGATTATATTTCCCAAGAATCTATAGCTTGAATTCACACTTGTTAAATTTGGAATAAATTTTTTTCTTGAAGTTTTTAGAACAATCCTAAAATGATATTCATTTTCTTCGTTGATTTTAAAATAAATTATAATATTATCTGTCAATCAAGCCAAAAATTTATTGAGGTGGTATCTAAAGAGTATATTCATTATATCTATGATAATATCAAGGTTGTTTATATGTCTAAATGGAATCAATATAAATTTATAGTGTTAAAGTCTTGTAGAAATGGATATCTTGGGTATATTCTCTATTTTCACCTTTAATTAGTGATATCAAAATCAAATGTCTATATTGGTTAAGCATTGACCCCTCAAAAAACACTAATATAGGGTAGAACATATTATTTCTTTATCATGATCTTAATAATTTCATGATAATCACTGAATAGATGTATTTATATATCTTTCATTATATAAAATAGGACTAGTTAACCCCATGGTGAAACCAAAGGTAGAGTAAAACCCTTATCCATATTCCATTTTATTTGCTTCATTAATTATTCAAAACCAATTGGGTATATTATATAAACTGTATTTGATATAGTTATACCACCAGGTATGAGTTATAGAGATAATTCAATCTCAATATCTATATAATGTTAATACAACTCTTTTGGGGAAAAATTAATGTATTCATTCATAATTGGTATATCATCAATATGAAGTTTCTTATAAACAATTTTAGATAAATACCCCTCATGATTAGGTGTTAAGGCCATATAATAAATTTAATTTTCCTAGGGAGTTCATCCTCAACCATTCACTAGAAGATGATCATGTATTGATTCATGATATCAAATGTTATTTATTTATCCTAGTAACTAATATGACCACTATATATAGAGAGTTAATTTATGACCAAAATTAGAAGAAAAAAATAGGGAGCACGTTCCCAAAAAAATTTATAATAAATGATCTATATTCCTAGACGAAATTATCATACCACTATGTTTCTTCAATGATAATTCAATATCTAATTTTTGGGGTGGTTAATTTAGGTTCTTATAAAAATGATGGACTAAAAGGACAGGGTAGAACCATAAATTTATAGATACTGAGTGTAGGATAAGTCTACCTTTCCCCACTTCATTTTTGCAGCACACATTAGTATTTCAGATTGCATAAGAATCCCTATTGTCCATTTTCATAGGAGGTTATTGTTTTTTATTATCCTCATCAACACTTGGTTGGTTCATATACTTGTATAGTGTTCAATTTTTATAATATAAAAAATATAATTATTAGTGTTCCCTAGGAATAACTTTATTTTCCATAGTCATATTAATAGAAATATTTAGTTTTTTATTTGGTATTTTATTAATCATTTCCCTCCCTTGTCATAATAAAAATATATTCTTATTATATTGGGATATTTTCCTAGGTGGTTCTTCCCATAATTTTGATTCACGGTACATTGAATCATCTTTCCTCTACAGTCTCCATTACCTGAATTTCTATTAAGCTCAATTTTTATCTTATTTGAAGTGTTTATATTTTTTATACGGTTTAGGTAGTTAATCATAACATGAGATAATTGGTTAATTATAATCATATGATTTTAAATTTATACTCCCATATAATTTTTTTTAATATTGGAACAATCACTACATTTTCTATCACACTCTTTTTTTCCTCAATTCTTTTAGGTTCCATCTGTTGACTAAAACCTAAAATATCAGCATGAGTTTCATGTAATAAAAACTATAGTAAGAAATAATATTATAATAAAAATAAATCATAATATTTTCTAAATAATATCACTTTCATTTTAACTATTGTTATCTTATATTCATAAATTTTGTTTTGACATATATTTTTTTTAGGTTCTATACTCATATTATTAAAAACATATCCCAAAAAATAACTAAAACTTTTTTTGAATCCAACATGAGTGACCCAAGAATAAGATGCATATATTTGAAATTTTTTCCATAGTTTAAACAATAAATCTCACAAATAAATAAAAAAATTTAGAACCCAAAGGTTTAGGGTATTTGGTGATTAGTTACATAAATGTAATATCCTAGATTATTTCTTTAAAATATCCCACAATATTCTCTACACATGACTTCCTCATAAACATATAATTTCTTATAATTAATTTTATAAATGTCAAACATAATAATGAGTGTGATAAAATTCTTCGAAAAGGAAAAAAGTTATCAATGAGTCATAAAATATTAGATTATAAGCATATAAGAGAAAATAGACATGGAGAAATGTCTTATTAAAAATAACATTGAACTATAAGAGTTATCCATATAGAAATATAGAATGGAATATGACCTCAAAAGGATTATTATAGATTCATAAAATATAATATTCCATAAGAATGAGAAAACACTAGATGATAATCATGAACTATTGATAATGATAAATGCATATAGTTAAAACAAAAGAATTGAAAAACCATAACATTATGAAAAAATCTAGACATAATTTGGTCTACGCATATATTTATGAACAAAGATAAATGCAATTTGTCCCATGTAAAGAGTTTTAAACATAACAATTAGTTCTACGTATAGAGTTGTGAACATAACAATTACATCCACACATGGAGTTATAAACATATCAATTATGACCATGTATAAAGTTTTGAACATATCAATTAAGTCTATTCCTAGAATTATGAACATATTTTTTGGTATATGTATAGAGTTGTGAACATATAAATTAATTCCTAATATAGAGTTTTGAACCTAAATAATAGGTTGAGTTGTCAACACATAAATTAGTTACATGCATAGTGTTGTGGGAAAATCAATTAGCTCTACAAATAATGTTTCGAATATATTAAATAGTTCAACACATAGATTTGTGACCATATCAATTTGTCCCACAAAGAGATTTGTGAATTAATCAATTAGGACAATTCATAGATCTATAAACAAGCCAATTAGGTATAAGAATAGAGTTGTAAACATAGATAAACATAATTAGGTCCACACATTACATCATTATCATGTGTAATATAAATCATTACCCAATAAATTGGAGGGAAATATCATACTCACCCATCACTTAATGATAAATAATATAAAGTATATTGTATGAAATAAATAATACATCTTATCATGAAAACCAATTGGAAAACATGGGTTACTTCGTATTTTATAGATGTATCACATTAAATGGAATAAAAATGTTGATTGGTTAATACCAAAAATTCTATATTCCAAAGGAATTATATTACCAGATTATTTACAAGTCCATTCATGAAACATAACTCTATAAGAAATATATGTTTTGGAGAAAAATCAGATAATTGAAACAATTCCATAAAAATACTTTTTATAAAACATTTTTAAAATTCTCATAAAAATATAAAGCTTATAATAACTTCAAAAAAATCATTTTTAATAAGGTGATTTGAAAAAGGTTAAAAACGTTATTTTAAAAGGAGTTATTAATAATAGAACCCTTGAAGGAAATAATAGTTGAGTAAAGAAATGTATTTTATATAATACAAAATATATATAATTTAACATAAATTCCCTCTTAAAATTTTTACTCAGAATTAGTGAATATTTATATCAGGGAAAGAGTTTTAAAATTATCTTTTACAAGGAGAAAAGGATAAATACAAAGACAATAAAAGATAATAAATTTATTGATTTCAAAATATGTAAAAGAAAAAAAATTATAGTAATATAGTGTAGACTAAGAAGAAAATTGAAACACCCCCATATTTTAGTTTATGAATACTATGCGTGATAACCTAAGATACATGCAACATTGAGCTAAAACTAACTATGATATCATATAAAAATATTATTATTTAAATATTACTATTATAACCTAGATTTTGTATTAGTGGGAATGAATAGTAGAAACCACGCTTTAAAAATCATTTTTCTAGAAAAAAAATTATATTTAATAAGTAATATAATTCCTTTAGAATTATAATGTTGAACTTTGAGATTTATGATTCACATTTTCTAAATCTATGTAATGTTTTTTAAAATAAAAAAAATTCTTTATTCTAATATTTTAATCAATTTTATAGAAAAAAATCATTCAATTTAATTGGTTTGAAATTAAAATAAGTATATTTTTACTAATCATAATCCAATTAATTCCATTTTAATCAATATTATACTTTTGTTTAGTATGAAATCATTTTCAGGCTTAAAAAATATAATTTTTTGAAAAAAAAATCATTATGTTTTGTGTACTTATATTAGAATAATGCTTTAAAAATTATCAAAATTAAATCATAGAAAATAGATTCGATATTTGAAATATTCATATTTAAATTATATGATAATATCTATTTTATTTTTATTTATAATGTATAGTAACAATGATAACAGTTTATCAGCATGATAAATGTTAAAATGGGTTAATCGGGGTTGAAACTGTGGGATATAGTCTCAAAATATCTCAAAAACTTTAATTTTTTGAATTTTATGAATATTACTCAACTAGATCCATAATGTATTAAAAATATAGCAATTTGGTGTGACATTATTTTGATTACAAAATTTATATTATTTTAATGTTATAGTAACTACAAAATTTCACACACACTCTCTCTTTCTTAGTTTGATTTCATGAAATGGTTATAGATAAAAAAAATAAAGGTACATATATAGATGATAAAATTTATAATAATAAGATATATTTATGATGTTTTTTTAATTTTAATTTTTAGTGATGGTATAATTACATTAAATTTTTACAGCACACTGATGTTATTCTTGGGTAAGAAGTAGAAAAATCAAGTGACTAATTTTTGAAAAAATTAAAAGTAACATGTTTTGATTTAATTATGGTGTTCCACAAATGTCATAGATAATTTTAAGGGATTAGGGATGTTGGACCCCAGGACATCCTGTGAGGGGAGGGGTGAATTAGGGTGTCAAAGTTTTCTTTTAATCTTGTCGATCTTGTTCCCACATTGGTAGGAACTCATTAAACCTATATGATATATATGAATATCAATCAAAAAATCGAATGCATAGAGACCACACAACACTTTTACTTGGTTCACCACTACAAGAAGCATCCATGGAGCATACGTGGATAGTGTGTCGATTGTACCAATATCAATTTATCCTCAATAGTTCTAGAATATCGAGGTTCAGGCATAGTCACTCTATACCAGGCTCACTACCTTTACAATAATTCAAGGATAGCTCGCTACTTCCATTAGAACACTTATAAAGACTCCCCCAAACTCCCTTCTCTAAGATAATTCAAACTCATTTTATCAACTTTAAGTTTGATTTAACGATTTGGCATTAAAGCATTTTTCTTTGATATAGAATGGAACTCTTCTTGCACCATAAACCTAAGTTGATGTGCACTGAAATACTTGTCCACTTAAACCTAATATTCAAAAAATACCTTTCACAAATCTCCTTCATGAATATCACTTCTTCGTAGAGCTCACTCCTTTTTAAAGATCACTCCTTCTTAGAACTCAATCCCTTCCATAGATCACTCCTTATCAAAGCACATCTACCTTCACAGAATAACCTACCATTGTGAAGAAAACTACCATCGTGGAACAACTTCCTTTGTGAGGATCATTGAGCCATCATAGAACAATCCATATTTGCGAATCATTCAGTACTTAGAGGAATTGACATCAATACTGAGAAAAATAGTATTTTTGAAAATCAAAATCTGGAATAGAATCCTAGTTTTACAGAACACCCCTTACTTCACAAAATTAGAGTGATTTTGGATTTTGTGTGAAATATTTTTGTGAAAAATGAAGAGAGGAAACCATTTACTTATAGGCACGGTCAATCGTGAAGCTCCAAAACCCTCCATCATGTTTTCTATATCGGTCCAAAATGTATTTTTGGTGATCCTCCCTTCACAAATCTCCCCTAAAATTTACAATTTCCAATGCTTGTCGTTGTCACAATGACTTTCATCAAAACATCGCATAGTCACGATGCTCACTCATAAAACTCCATTGATAATAAACATGATGTAACACCATCTCAAGTCACAAATATTCATATCTTCAAAATTCCCAATGAATTCTTCATTAAATACGTGCATTTTCTACATTTATGAAAAGTTGAATCGAGAAAACTACCATTAATGAAGCTTGAATTCTCATAATTACAGAGCACACTATCACTATATTTTAATCCTTCTAAAAACAAAAAACATAAATCCCATCTCTGAAAAACTCATGACTTTTCTATATTCTCATAACACCATAAAAAAAACTCATTTTTTCAATGCTTTCAATTTCAAAAATTTTGGACCCCTAAAATTTGGGAAACACTGGGAAATGACACCACCTTCAATACTACATAAGGCTTGAACTATATGATCCTTTTCCTTTCAATCTCTTTGATCATAGATGATAGGATTTAAAATAAATACAAACCACACTCCATTTCAAGAAAATAAATTCCTTGGTTCCAACAATCTCTCCCTTTGGGTTTTTTGGCAATCTAAAGATAAATTCAATAGAGCACTAGCCACTATCAAAACTTGATATGCCAGAATCAACTCAACCAACACTCTATGTCTACAAGAGCAATTCTTGGTGTATAAAACAAGAGGGAATACATGAATTTTGTTCTCATGTGTTTGAAGGAATGCTCTGACTATTCCCACATAACACCAAATTATTTTCTCCATTCACATTCCACCCCTTTATAACTCATGGTATTTCTCTAGTCTCCATCCTCCTGTAGTCACAAAAAACATGAAAAAAAATTCATTCTCCAAATTTCAATATTTAATTTATTCACTTATCCCTCATTGAAAATAAACTCAATGATTGGTAATTGTATAATGTAGAGCTCAGAGCATACTCCTCATGGACCGTATCTCCCCTATAAACCTTCATCACATCCACAAATCGATTAAAACATTTATCACTACTTTTTAGAGGGGATTCTTATGACCTCCTTAAGAATTGGGAGGTGGTTGAACACTGAGGTTTAACCAATGTTTCTCAAACACAGTCGCTATCATTGGCTTGGTCAAAATATCATCCACTTGATCATCATTTCTCACATGATCAATTTTAACCATTCCTTGTCCAACATTTTCATTGATGAATTTATATCTGATCTCAATTAGATTCATACGATAATGTAGAATAGTATTATTTTTAATATAAATTATTCTCTTGTTATCATAGTTAATCACCATCAGTTATTTTACTTCATCACCAATATCAGTCAATGGATACCACTACTGGAAAAACGGGCTATACCCACAGTTCAAAACTGTGGGTATAGCCCCCAAAACTATGGGTATAGGCTATACCCATGGTTTTGGGAACCGTGGGCTGGAAAGGCATCGCAATAGAGGGGATAATGTATACCCACGGTTTTATTAAACCGTGGGCACAGAACTGAACCACGTGGCATAGCATGGCACACAGTTGTATTCATGGATTTCAAACCGTAGGAAATAAATTCCAAAATCGCGCCTAGGGGGATTTGAACCCACACCTCACACATCATCGGTGGATGTATCACCTAACCAACTCATCTGATCATCATATTAGTATATATATACATGTTTATTTTAATATATTAATATAAATCATGTTATCTAAAAAAAGGGATATGCATTTTCGAACACACGACCTGCTGCAAAGGCCAACTGTAGGTTACCAACTACACTACTTGAATTTTATTTATATATCTATACAGTTATTTACTTATATTAATAATACTCAAATATCTAAAAAATAAAAATACCGGTATTCAAACACCAGTCTTCCTTATATGAAACAGATAACTAAACCAACTATCTCACATAAATCTTTTGACTAAAATCTTTTATCCATTTAATTATATTAATTTCAAACCATGTTCCAGCCAAAAGAATTTCTCTCCCGAGGGATTTTTTTCCCCATGGTAACACGAAAAAGTTATACCCACGGTTTTGGGAAACCGTGGTTATAAGTCTTGTAAAAAAACCCTATCCCTACAGTTTTTCAAAACTGTGGGTATAAGTCTCCATAACAACCCCTATACCCATGGTTTTACCAAAACCGTGGGTATAGGTCTTCAAAAAATAACCTATACCCACGGTTTTGGGAACCGTGGGTATAGGTCTTCAAAAATAACCTATACCCACGATTTTGCCAAGAACCATGGGTATAGGTTCCTATACTATCCTTATACACACAGTTTCCCAAAGTCATGGGTATAGGGGTGTCCTATACCCACAGTTTTGTTCAGAACCATGTGTATAGACCAATTTTCTAGTAGTGTACTTCATCCATAGTAGCTGAGAGAATTGATTTCCTATTTCTTACTCAACCATCCCACATATTTCTTTCCAATAAAGAATGGTCCACTATTTTTGGACTTTCTATCAATGGTGTCTCCAACCCAATCTGTAAAAAAATGCTAATAGTTCATTATCTCTTCCTGTAGCAAAGTATAATCCAGAATTGTGAGTACCCAGTATGTACCTCATGATTCTTTTCACTACCACCATATGTTCTTCCTTTGGATTACTCTGAAAGAGGGACACTAAGAATGTTGTAAAGGAAATGCATGGAAATGTTTCATTTAAGTAAAATAAGCTTCCAATTATCCTCATATACATTGTGGGATCTACAAATGTCCCATCCTCATATATTCCAAGTTTTTTTCTAACCACAGTCGGAGTTGACATTGATTTGGATTCATGAATATTGAATTTCCTCATCAAATATCTTGCATAAATTTCCAGAGAGATGAAATTGTAATATTTCCTCTAAATCCCTTGAAACCACCAAGAAGTACGTGAGCTCCATAATCATAGACATTTAAAATTCTGATTTTAGGTGACTGGAAAATTCATCCACTGATCCCTGCATTCTTCCATGGAAAATAATATCAACAACATACATGAGTACCATGAACTGATCTTTTATAGAATTATTCACATAGTAATTGTGATCCACTCCTCCTCTTTTGAATTCATGTGTTTTCATATAAGAATCCAACCAAGAGTACCATGCATGTGGTGCATGCTTCAGATCATACAGTGATTTGTCTAATCTGTAGGACTTTATTTCATCATTTCCATTTAAGAAACCCATAGGTTGTTCAATATATATTTCCTCTTCAAGAACACCATTAACGAATGAAATCTTGAAATCCATTTTATATAATTTATACCCTCTTTGGATCACAATGGTAATAAATAGCCTGATTGACTCCATTCCAGCTATTGGAGGATATATTTCTTCAACATCGATGCCTTAAATTTGTGAATATCCTTTACACACCAATTGTGCCTTATTTATGAACACATTACCATGATCATGATATTTTGTCTTAAACATAAACTTCATACAAATCACATTGTGACCTTTGGGTCTTCTGACTAAATCCCATGTTTAGTTCTTGTCAATCTACTCCAACTCATTATTTATGGATTTGACCCATGATTCATCATTTTTAGCTTCTACAAATGAGGACAGATCCAAAATTGAAAGGAATACATATTTTACATTATTCCTCATTCTCTTTTTTTGTGTGGATACTATCCAATACCCATTGATATTGTATTGATCAATTTCTACTCTCAAATTTCTTCTGTGAGCATCAAGAGGATTATATTCATCCATAGTTTCTTTTTCTGATTATTCATCGGAATCCACATCATTTCATACCTTATAAATGTTTTACACATCTTCCTCTACTTCTTCATTTGAATCAATTCAATGTACCCCATCTTCTGTATCTTCAATCACATCAATAAAAGATACCCTCACAGTATTTTGGGTCTTATCTTCAATTATCTTGACATCACTAACTTCCACAATTTTTTCAAGATTCTTATTAAAACACTTTTAGGATTTTATATTCATTGAATATATGAGGAATATTCCTTTATCGTCTGTATCCCCATATTTTATATGATTTCATTCTTTGTTTCTGATAAAACATTTAATTCTGAAAAAATAGAAATACTTTAAAGAGATATTCCTTACATTCCAAAACACATATGGTGTCTTATTTTCTCCCATATTTAGACTTTTTCTATTTTAAATATGCACCATATCTTGAACTGGATATTTCCATAAATGTCAAGGTATACGACTCTCAATCAGCATTGTTCTGGCCATATTGTTCACCAATTAATTACAAATCTCAACAACTCCATTTTTTCTTTGGAGTTATCACAGTAACCACCCCATGTTGTATTCCATGAATCTAAAATTAATTTTCCAACTCAATAATGTGTATTCCCCACCATCTTTAGACCATAAAACTTAGATTTACTATCTAGTATCATTCTTAGTGATTCGGTGATAAGTTTTCATGCAGTCAAGCACTTCTAATTTCATATGTATAACCATCACACAATTCATTCTATTATAATCACCAATAAGAAAAATACCTTTCTCTATGTGTTCCAGCAACATTTATTGGGACACATACGTCTATATAGAAGAGATCGAGAACATTTGATGCAATTTTCTTCTCCGGTTGATATATACTACAGACCAACATTCCTTGTATGTAGGAATCACTCTTCTTTACCCATTCATGTTTCAAATTAGGGATATCCATGACTATATTATACTTATATATCTTTTCCATATCTTGTTGATTAATGTTTCCCATCCTTTGATGCCACAAGTCATTTTATTCTTCAACAGTTAAATAGAAAATATTGTCTCTGTTATCAACCTAGTACAAGTTTCTGTAAATTCCACAACCTTCCATGATATAATTCACTATATTTCCCTTTATAGTGCAGCCTTTTTTATTGAAATTAACTATAATTCCTAAGTCAAGGAGTTCACTCACACTAAGGAGATTGTGGAGCAAACCATCCATGTAAAGAACATCAATTTTCTTCAAATCTCTATTAGTTAGATCAGTACTTCAACTACCTTTTATCTTCAAGGAACCATCATTACTAAACCTTACTATTCCATCAACCTTTTTCTTAACATTTTCTAATAGTTCTATATTTCCCATCCTTTGGGATGAGCACCCACTATCATGAATCCATGTGTTTTTGTTTTTTTATCTTTGAGAGCAACTTATGCAAGGATGGATTTTTCATTTTTCCTCTTTTCCTTCAACAAAATATTATATCGATAGGAGGATAGGTATGAACTTTTATATATCTTGTCCTCGTGCATAGTATCTTCATATTCATACTCTTCATCTAAAGAAAACAACCTATTTCAAATAGAAACACCATCTGGTTGGAAAAAATTTACATGTCTCATATTTTTGTATGAATATCACAAGTCATTCCTCTACCTCCAATAAATTGCATTAGGTCCAAAAGTAAGAACAATGAAAACAACAACCATAGAAATTATTCCTTCTATAAAAAGTAGGATATTAATTCATTCTCCTTTGTTCACTTTGATGATCTTCCCTATTCAAATAGCTCCTTGCCTCTTAACAGTATGACAAGGTATGGCTCAGATAGACCAAAATTGACATTTCATAAGGGTATATGACTTCTAATTTCTATTACTCCTCATACATCCTTATTTAGGAAAACATTTTGGCTGCCTATCATTTCTGGAGGCCTGAAGAATGTTTTCAGTTCTCTTTTCAGTTTGAGTTGAGGGTTTCTTTTTCAGCTCTTCAAGTGAGTTTTCAACATGTCCAGCTTTCAACTTGCCTTTATTGTATCTCATTTTATTTATAGCATTTAATGTCTCAGCATCATAATTGATTCTACTATTACACATTCGTATAGGTCTTTGATCTTTAAAAAATCATTTCAACTCCATTTGAACCATGATCATCTCATTCTAGCAACTCGACATTTGAGAATTTTCTAAATTGTATTTTCTTCTTCACTTCATTTTAATTTGATTCACTTTCGAGTTTACTCTAAAGAGTAACAACTTTTTCTTCAAGTCGGTCAATGTTTTTGGACTTCTCCTTCAGTCTCAATGTATTTTCATTAATGACCATTTCTCAAACCCAAATGGCCTGACGACCTTCATTTTTATTAATTTATAATAACCATCTTTCAAGGGATGAGGGGGAACCCTTACAGGGCTCATAGGCATAGATATTACATTTCCCATGGTCTTAAGAGACATTACATGACCCAAAGGTCATAGAGAATTCAAGAAAACAATAACTACAAGGAACTGCCCCTCCCCAGCATCTACATCATGATGGTAGCTCTCTACCTTCGCACGGCTGTCTGGTTAAGCTTCCCATAAAATCACAAGTTGGTCCCAATGGCATAGCCATACCCTCTCATTCTTCCAAATCCATTAGTTCTTCTCTGATGAGTGCACCTTCTCTAAATCCTCCTCTAGGACTGATTTTATTTTGTAGAGTCTGTCTGGGGAAACTTCACTAATCATGTGATCCGAAGGTCTTGAGGTGTCCTGAAGGCCTTGTGGTGGACTGAAGGCCTTAAAGGTGGCCCAAAAGCCTTACTGACTGGAAGGACTGGGTGGCCTGAAGTCCTTAAGGACTCAAATCCCAAACCGGTGGCCCAAGGTGAATATTTCTGGATACTACAGTACCGAAAAGTACCTGCTACAGTAACTGTTATAGTACCCACATAGTACTACTATATTACTAATATAATAAATGCTACAGTAACCCAGAATTTATGCCTCCACCTAGTTTCGAACCTGGGTATCTTGGATGAAATTATAGAGACCTCACCAATTAGGCTGAGGCTCATGTGCATTAATGTACTTTTCCTATTCTTCAATTGTGAGCTTTAGTTCCACTACAAATTCTGTGCATTCAAGTATTGATGCCTGAACATTCATTGGTTCTTCTAGTCATTCAATTTTAGCTTCATGTTGATCAAAATATTTTGAGGATTCTTCCACAAATTCTTTCCACTTTTTCATCTCTTAATTTGATTTTGAATCTTACCAAGATCATTCTTAATTTACAACATGGGATCAGCATCATTGTTCAGTTGATTATATTTAGCATTATCTCTCGATGGTTCTGATTTTTCAATAGTATCCATAATTGAATCATGTGTCCAATATTTAAATTCTTGTTCTTCTTCCTCAAAGAATTAATTATCATCATCTTCCTCTACAAAAAAAAACTTTTAATCTATTCGTTCTTTCTACATTTGAATTCTCCCTTTTTGAAAAACCATTTTTGTGGTTTCACAATGTTTTCAGCTTCTCTCTCTTCTTCATTTAACTTTCTTGAGCATAATGAGGCTATGTTCCCATGTTTTCCTCAATTAAAATAATCCATAAGTAATTTACCTTTAAATTTTTCCTTTACCTTCTTGAATTTCTTGTTAATGAGATAAACAAGTTCATTTTCTTAATTATATTCATCAGCACAATCTTGTGAAATTTAAAGTTTTTATATGGCTATGAATTCCATTTCCATAATCTATTCATTGCTTCTTCTGGTTTTACAACCATATCATATGCCCCAAGACTGCTCAGCAGATATTCTAGAGAAAGTCTAGAGAGATCCCTTTCCTCAAGAGTTGACAACTTTACATTGTAAAGAGGTAGAAGTCTTCTTAATATTTTATTTACAATAGCAATGTCTTTGATCTCTTCACCAATCCCTCAAATTGATCCTGCAACATCAGTAATTCAATTTAATAAAGAATCTATATTTCCATCAGGGTGAATATTTATATTAGAAAACCTATAAATCAAAATCTTGAGTGTCACCTCCTTCACTTTACTATCTACTTCATATATATTTTCAGGTTTCTCCCACATTGACTTGGTTGAATTGAAACTCATTACCTTTAGATAGATCTGATCATAAAGATCTATAGTGAAAGAATTCTATACTTTAGCATCTTAATTAGGAATTTTCATATCTATATCAGTCATAGAAAACCCTATAGGATCAGTAACTTTTATTCCTTGCGCAAAAGAAAATAAGACTTCTATTCAAAGAGATATTAGATGAGATCTCATCCTATTCTTCCAAATTTGAAAGTTACTTCCATCAAATATGGGGACTCCATGAACATGGATTGAATTATTTATGAAAGAAAATGATAGATTTAAAACTAGAAACCTAGATCTAATACCACTTGTAAGACCTTGGGAAACCCTAAGAGGGGATGGGTGAATCAGGGTATCAACATTTTCTTTTAATGTGATCGATATTTTTCCCACATTGGTAGGAACTTTTTAAACCTATATGATGGATAAGAACAACAATCAAATAATCACATGAATAGATACCACACAACACATTTACTTCGTTAACCATTAAGGGACATATCCAAGGATCACACTCCGAATCTGTGTCGGTCATACCAAAATCAATTAATCTTTATGAGCTTTGTAATATGGAAGTTTGGTCATAGTCACTACATGCCAGGCTCACTACCTTTAAAACATTCCAGGGATAGTTCACTACTTCCCTCAAAACACTTTCTTTGACTCCCCCTATCTCACTGCTCTGAGAGAAGTCAAACACAGTTTATCAAATTGAGGGTTGCATCAATGATTTGGCATTAAATTCTTCGTCCATAACATAACATGGGACTCTTCTTGCACCATATACCTAAGTTTATGCACACAGAAAGCCATATACACATAAATTTGATATTCAAAAACTGCCTTTCATAAGGCTCCTTCATGAAGCGAACTTCTTCGCAGAGCTCACTCATTTTAAGAGCTCACTCCTTCATAGAGCTTAGTCCTTTGCAAAGAACCTCTTCATTCAAATAATAACCTGTGATAGTGAAGCAAACTACCTTCGCATAACAACTTACTTCGCGAGGCTCCCTAAGCCAACGCAGAACTACCCATCTTCGTGAAGCACTCAATAATAATAAGCATTGACTTTGTTCAATACTAAAACATAATCTTCTCAAGGATCTCACTTTCATTGAATCATAGTTTCACAGAGTACACCTTACTTCCAAATTCCAAAGCGAATCCAAATTTTCTCTAATTTTTTTTTTTGATAAATGAAGAGGGGTAGCCTCTTATTTATAGGCATGGCCAATCATGAAGCTCCACCACCTCCATTGCATTTTACAGATTAGTCAAAATTGCCTTCGCGGTGCTCCTCCCTTTTTTTAAAGGTTGGGGCTGAATCCTCAATTAATTATTTAAAGCCAAGACCTCTTTAGACTGGGTAGAGGGAGACCCAATACATAGCCCAAAGGCCCAAGGCCAGGTGGCCTAAATACAAGGCTCGAAAGCCCATTTTTTGGCCCAAAGGACCCCTCGGTGAACAGAACTACTACAGTACCTGCGCTGCTACAGTCCCTATGTCGCTACAGTACTACTCTAGTGCCCAGCTACAGTACTGCTACCATACCCCAGAAATTCACCCCTACCCATATTTGATATTGGGTCTTTTTTGATGCCAAGCATGAGCCTGTACCACTAGGGTACAAGCTTGTTGGAATGCAGTGCCCCTCCCTTCATAACGCTCCACAGAAATTTATTGTTCATGAAGCTCTTCATGGACCCAGAGGCTTCTGTCAAAACATCGCATAGTCATGATGCTCAATCACAATTCTTTATTTCTCGTAAATGCGAAGTAACACCGTCTCGAATTTCAAAGCTTTATATCTTTAAAATCCTTAATCCAAAATTCATGAAATCCATGCCTTTAGCATATTTATGAAAATTTTAATTCAGAAAACTACCTTTTGCAGTTCTTTAATTATCGTAATTGGAAATCACACCATCACAATACTTTAATCTTTCGCAAAACAAAAATCATGAATCCTATCTATATAAAACTCACTACATTTCCATATTTTCATAATGACTTCAAAAAAACCCTTTTTGTATTGATTTCTATTATCTAAATTTTGGACCCCAAAAAATTGGCAAACACTGGGAAATTATGTCACCTTCAATACTTATTAAGGCTTGAATTGTATGATCCCTTTCCTTGCAATCTACCTAATCAACCATGATAGGATTGGAAATAAACACAAACCATACTCCATTACTAGTAATGAATGAACTTGGTTACAAGAAGGGATGATGAAAGTATTTATATTTTAATATATTTCTAATATTGATATGTTTGCAAGTAAATTTTTGTGAATAGTCTCAATAATGACATTAAATGGGATTTAATGTTTATAAATTAATTTTAAATAATTCTAAAATCATAAAAATCTGATCATAACTCAATAAGATAGAAAATTGTCAAGAATATCAGGAATGGACTATGTGTTTTCAACTTTTAGTTCTTACAATTAGAATCATGACCCATAGAAACTAAAAGTTTTGTTACCACAGTTGTGGTTAAATGGGGTTATGAGGGGGTTAAACTAAGATATAAGTTTTAAAATGACACTTAAAATTATTTTAATTGTATATTTTTTTAATTTATTGTGACTTTATCCTATTTATATTTAATTAAATGGTATATTTTATTCGTTTAACATGTGTTATATATATATTTTATATTAATATTTCATGTATTTTCAAGATTTCCACCCACATCAATTTGAAAAGACAACAACGTCACCATTATTCCACACACCACTTAAGACATTTTTCATAAAAAATATCAATAAAAATAACATAGAAACCTTCTTATCCAAGTATTAGATGTTTTTTCTCATAAAAATATCAACCTATAATGCCAAACCTGTAATTAATCTGTGGTATCACAAAGAAGTGGTGTTAGGACTAAAAGGGACCTAGATACCCTGAGAGGGGGGTGAATCCAAGTATGTATATTATTTTCAAAATTATCTCAGCCCCACTGGATCTTGAACTCTTTATTATAATGGTCACCTTGTTTGTATTTATTTTTTACTGTGTATCTTTTTATTTCCATTTTTATCGGATGATAATGCTTTTAATTTAATGTCAAGATGCAAGCAGGTAGACACAAAGATTTTTACTTGGTTCACCCTCACTGGGCTACGTCCAAGGAGAATACAACAACAATTTACCACTATAACAAATCCAATAATTCTCACTTCCAATGTATAATGTTCGGGCTAGATCACATATACGTCCAGGATCATTTCCTTTACAATGTTTAGGGTTAGCTCACTACTTTCCCAAGGTTCACTCCCTATTTCTCTCTCTCTGGATTCCTGTCGGTGGAAAGGATCACCTTCTTCCTCTTCATTTTCCTAATGCTCTGGAAAGAATCCACTCATAGTTTATAGACGTGTAGTTCCTTTAATAATCACAAATGAATTCATCTTCATCTGTATGTAGATTCTCTGTTGAATCCCAACCTTCACCCATAGACGAATCTTACTTTGCACTAGGTGTACGGGGCAATCCGCAAACTTTAGCATATCCCTAGAATGACTGGAATGGTTCTATATTATTGGTGCACTTCACTAATGATTTGTGTGCTTCTCTTAGATTTTGTGTGCTTCTCCAAGCCTAGTTTGCAAATGTTACGTAACCACTTGCACAACACTCCCTTCGCCAACTCATAACTTGGGCGACCCACACTCTTTTACACCTAAACCAAAATTGGTGTGAAATAATCAATTGGCACACTTCTATAATCCTAGTGCACGAATTCCACCTAACCACTTATGTGACACTCCCTTATCCAATGTTGGCATGAAACTATCAACTGGAGCACAACTTCTGAAGAACTTTACACTTGCATAAACAAACTACCACTTGCGTGCCCAAACCACTTGTGTGACTGGAGCTCAAATTTTCTCTAAGTGTTGAGATTTTCCAAAAATGATGTGGGTATCGCCCTACTTATAGGAATTTTGGGCATCCCAAACGCCTGTGTGCAAGTCTTCTCCCAACACGCAAGTCCATCTGCATTATCCTTTGTCACCCTAGTGACCTTGCGTGCCCAAACCAAAACTAGGGCTACCCTCTTTACATTTCTATATTTTGATTTTCTGATCTTGAAAACAATATGGCATGAAACTTTTAAATAATCTAAGGAACTAGCATACAAGTCCCTTTTCCAAAAACACTTTTCTCAATTTGTCAATTTTCAGGCCCAAAAATTTGGAAAACACAGGAAAACAACCCCCCTGTATCTTATCTTTTTTATTACCCTCAGATTGTGCATTCCTTTGTTGTGGTTCTTCTTTAAAATAAATAATTATCAACAATATATCTTAAACTCAAAAACTCACCATGTGAAACCCCTTTGTCAGCAAATTTGAATATTGTGCTCTGATTTTTCAACAAACACAACACAGAGGCCCACTTTGTCGACAAACTCATTCACCTCAAAAATGACTCAATGATACGTTGTGGGATTATTTTCCAACAATCTTCCCCTTTGGGTTTGTTGATAGCTCTTTTCAAAAAATGATACCTCATTAAAGCTTCATCGACAATTCGCCTATTGTGATTCTAATAGTGATCAAGGATTCACTCAACACATACTCTAATCCCACATGAGCTATGCTTGGCATGAGAAACAAGAGTAAATTAAAAGTTCATCAATGAATCACTTCATTTTTGACACCAATTATTGATACCAAACTTATACCAATTTCTAATTGATGGAAACCTTAGGACACCATTCCAACACTACTCTTCTACTTTTATCACGATCCTTAGTTTTAGTGATATCTATTCTTTGACCAATCACTTATAGAATCTTAATATTTAAAACTATCCTTCTTAACTTCTTCTTTTCTTGTGTTGTCAAATCTAATCTTTAGATGATCACTTTACACACCACATACTATCATCGTGGTGCTCCCCCTATCATCTTCATCACCTGTCTTGAAAAACTCCCCCTATCTCACTGCTCCACCTATCATCTTCTCCCCATGTATTTTAAAAGTACATTGTCTCCCATCTTTAACCATAGTTTCTCCCCCTTTAAGAGTCACACTTTCTCTCCCTTTGTCAACGAAACCAAAGTTCACTCATTTGTGGTCTGTAACATAGTAGATAAAATAGATTAGTATAGTAAGTAAAACACAACATACCTTAGGGAGTGGAGAGGTTCCACATCCACACTTTTTCAACTGTGGGGAGTCGACTAGATTCCAAGAGCCAACCAATGTCTCTCAAAATCTTCCTTGGGTAAGGAATTTGTCAAAATATTTTTAAACTATAAATCTATAGGCGCATAATCCAACTTTAAAATTCCATTCTCAACCTTATCCTTGATAAAATTTTATTTTATCTCAATGTGCTTTTCCATGGAGTGATGGATAGGATTTTTTATACTATTTATAGCACTTGAGTTATCACATTGAATTCTGAACAGAGACTACACTACCATGCACATTCCATCAAGATGCTGCTTCATCTACAATAATTTCATGCATTCTTTAGTGGATACAATATACTCGGCTTCTGTAGTGCTCAATGAAATAATATCTTGTTTCTTACTTTGCTAAGAAATATACAACCCATAAAAATAAAAAGAACCTCCCGAGGTAGAATTTCTACCATCTAATGATCTACCCTAATCAAAGTATTCTTTTCACCACAAGCATTTGTCTTTCCTTGGGATTATAGTGATATCTCGCTGCTTGGCATGTGGAAAATAAAATTTAAGGTCGTTTCACTGTCAGATACAATAGACTTCAAATGAAATCATCTGCACGGTGCTTCATCAGATCCTTTGAAAATTATGTCTTCGATATATAATAGCACCATAATAATTTGATTACAATAATTGCTCACATACATATTGAAATCAATTTCACCATGCCAAAAACTGACCTTCTTCAAAAACTGATCATGCATTGAATACCATGCCCTTATAGCTGCTCAATATTTAATTCTTCTTCCAGAACCCCATTCAAAAATGCAAACTTAACATGCATCTGGAACACTTTGAACATCCATTGCACATCAATGGCCAAGAATAATATGATTGTCTCAAGCCACATCATTGGTGCAAATATCTCATTGGCATTGATACCATCTATATGGGAGTATCCTTTTCACACTAGTTTTTCTTTGTTTAGAATCAATGCACAATCTTATCTATCAGCCTTGAAACAATCTACCATGTTTGATTCTTCTTAACTTAATCAAGATCTTCATTCATATCTAGAACCCAACTCTCATATTCATCTACTTATTCAAAAGATCTGGGCTCTACCTATTATAATTATTACATTGTTTGTAGATTCCTCATCTTTCTCATCTTCATTGACACTATCTAATCAATGTTGATATTTTCCCTATCAATTTCTTCTTGACTATTTTATTTGTTCATATATATAGACTTGAATTCTTCATGTTCATTATTTGTATCTACTTATGAATCCAAATTTTCACATCTTCTCCTCATCAGTCTCTTAAAAATTCAACACTTTTGATAATAATCTTGTCATTGCATAGTGACATCATTTCTTTCAGCTACTTCACATAGCTCCTTATTAAAACATTTTTTATGTTCTTTCACAGCTCCTTGGAATCCTAAAAATTGTCAGTTGATGCCACATTGTCAAAAAAAAATCATGATGTACATGATTGTTGCTACTTCACCGCAATCCATCTTCTCTCAATGGATGAATCACACATGAACTAGAGCATGATGTAGATGGATATATATTCAATGCAACTCAGAACCACTGGATTATCCATGTATAGATTTGTGAGATCTTCAGTTTCAGTGTAGAATCTTTATCATATCATCTCCTCTTCCTACATAACACAACAATATGAGACATATTTGAATGATATAATTGTTGTGTAATAGAACTTTTTTAATCTTATATTATATGTGATATTTAATTATTCTGATCATTCTTTTATCACATAATTTCATCAACTATCATATCCCTTTGAGAAATTTCATCTGATTAAGAGATAGAATACTCCCCCTAGTATGTATAGAACTTCCAGTTATAAGGCCTATTGATTATACCCATAAACATTTGTCTTATCCAACATTATTTAATCTGCTGTGATTGTTGGTTTAAGAAACTTCTCTAGCTCAATTACATCAACGAGATCATCATTGGGAGAATTCACCACTTAACAATGAGCTATCAACAAAATATCTAAACCTACTGAGTTGGAACTCAGTGCAGGAAAAAAGATATAAAGTTAATAACACAATCACTTTCTATTGAGCTTAGATTCTCCCTTTATTTTTCAACTCTAGTTCTTGATTTGAATGAATTGAAACTCTGAATCCCATCACCTTATCACTCTACATATTTTAATTCCACTTCCCCTTGGATCGTATCTCCCTAAAAATAGAAACACTTGAAACATTAGTTAATAGCATTCATATACATAGGGAGAGGGGATCCTCAATAATACTCAAGATGAGGATTGTGGTTGATCCTAATAAGTCAACCCATTGATTCTTTCTTGCAATTCATCTCAACATTTCCTTTCCTACTCCAACTTCCTAGCCAACTTCAACTTTCTTGCCATATGACTAGGTATTCTTTACCCATATTTTGAGTCTTCTTATGATATTTAGATTTTAGATTCTTGTCCTTTATCACAATTTGGGAATTAATCCCACTGGTATACACTCCCTTCTTTTATGTTCCACCAATATGCCACTTCTCTTGATTCCTTATCTGAGTAGGAATCTCTCCACTTGTATTCACTTCTCGATATGTGGCATGAGATGTGGATTTTCAAAGACATTAATTTTTCATTTTTCTTTTATCATTTGTTTGAATCATTCTACCCTTTCTTGTTGGGGTTGAGTTTTCCACTGATTTTACATTCTTCTTACTCATAACTAGAGTGGATCTCCCCTTAATCTTCTAGATTTGTTCACATTCTCCCCAAGAAAGTACTTGTGAGTGTGAAAGTGAAGGTGATTGATACACCTTTTGTTCAGCTTCATGTGATTCCCTTGAGGTAATAAACCTATTTTTTAACTTAACACTTTTTCTTACAATGTAATATTTATAATTATACATCACTGGAGTCAAGAATATCCTTCTGGGTTCCTTTTCCTTTCTCAATTTATTCTTCTTGCAATATCTTTCTAAATTATCATGATCAAAACATAAAAAACATTTTCTATCAAATCCATACCTCATTTCATTATTTCTCTGTCAAGATGTTGATGCATCTTGAGTTCTTCTTCTTACATTGAGCTCTGGATCTTCTTGATACCTACTCATGGTGTATCCCATTCATCCACTATAATAGAATACGATTAATACTTTCCTCTGAGAGACTCTTCTTTCTAATTTCTCATGACACTTCATCTTATTCTTATATTTAATAAATTTTCTAATTTCACATCCTAAAATGTATTCTGGAGCCTCTGAATAGAGGATTGATGTATGACCATAAATCCCACAAAAATAGCACATGCTATCATTTCTTCCTATTAAATCCTATTTAGGCCTATCCCTAGCACTTACAAGGTTTTGTCTTATCTCTAGAGGTTTTCACATCTCATTTCCCATCACGTATAGAAGTGGGATCATCATATCCAATTCCATATTTTCCCAAAATGGATGTCCCTTGGGATGATATAGTCCTTTCATGATTCTCCTCTAAAGTATCATATTTAGATTTCATTTCATCATCACCTGTCAGTGGATAATCAAATAGTAAGTGTAAGGAATCCTTCAACTTGGGCTTGTTTTTTGAATTATATTTCCCTATTTATATCTTTACTAACTATATCTCTTCCTCTAGTTATAGAATATTCTTATCTCTTGATTTATATTGAGCATTGATTTCTCTTCTAAGATTATTCCTGCTACTTATCTGATCTTCCACTTCTCTTGTGAGATTATCAACCATATCACTTTTATTTTTTATTTTAAATTTTTCTTTAGAAAAATAATTAGAGATGGATGCATTCTCTATTTGTATCCTAAGATTATTCTGAACTAGTTCAGATAGCTTTGTATCAAGATCATCATTTCTGACTTTCATATTCATAATTTCATCTGAGTTCAAATTCTTTCCCTTAACATCAGCTCTGATATTTTCTATCTTTATAGAAAAAAATTTCATTTCTTTAGCTTGAGAATCATTCTTCTCCCTTAGCTCAGTTTCCACATCAATAAGACTTTAATTTAATCCTCTTATATTTTTAACCTCAATTTCAAGTACTTGGATCTGAATATCTTTAGATTTAACATCTTTATACAATTTTTGTTCTGATTTCTTTTTCATATCGACATCATCTACCGGTGGCCTTCTTGAAACTTCATCATCCGTAGTTTTAGCATCACTTTGAATTTCACGTACATCACTAATTCCTACATCATTATTGAGTTAATATAACTTTTCCCAATCTAATTCATCCAATACCTCCTTTTTCAAACTGTTTGATTCTTTTAGTTGAATCACACTTTTTCCATAAAAAACTTCCGCACTGAGGAATACCATATAACTTCTGATTCTTCTTTGATGTTTTTTCCTTTAACATGGAAAACCAAGATAAGAGCAGACTAAATATTTAACTTGAGAAATAAACTGAACCAAGTCAGAGAAAACAAATCTGATAGAAGAAACCTTCCTTTGTTACCAATTGTTCGGACCAAAAGGGGCCTAGATACCCTGAGAGGGGGGTGAATCAGAATATGGATATTCTTTTCAAAATTATCTCTACCCCATTGGATCTTGACTTCTTTATTATAAGGGTCCCTTTGTTTGCATTTATATTTTACTGTTGATCTTATTGTTTCCTTCTTTATTTGATGATAATGCTTTGAATGCAATGCGATGAAGGAAGCAAGAAGAAATAGATATTTTTACTTGGTTCACCCTCATTGGGATACATCAAAGGAGCATACAACGACATTGTGCTAGTGTACCAAATCCATTAATGCTCACAGCTAACTTACAATGTTCTGGATAGACCACATCTATTCCTAGGCACACTTCCTTTACAATGTATAGGGTTATCTCACTACTATCCCAGGGTCACTCCTAATTTCTCTCTCTCTGTCTCACTACTGGTAGAGAGGATCACCTTCTTCCTCTTTCTATTCTCACTACTCTAGAAAGGATCCTATCATGGTTTAAATACTTGTAGGTCCCTTCATTATCAAAAATTAATACATCTTTTCATATACGTAGATTCTCTCTTGAAGTCCAACTTTCACCCATATATGAATCTCACTTTGCACCGGGTGTACTGGGAAATCCTCCAATTTTTACACTGTCTTAGAATGACTGGCATGTTTATATATTTTTGGAATGCTTCTCTAATGTATGGAATGATTCTATATGATTTATCTCCCTTCTCCAATTTTGGCATGGAAGGCTAACCTATCCACTTGCACAACAATCCATTTGTCAACTGAGAACTTGGGTGACCCACACTGTTTTACGCCCAAACCAATATTGGCGCGCAACAATCAACTAGCAGGCTTATATAAGCCTGGCATGCAAGTGTCACCTAACCACTTTTATGACACTCCCTTCACCAACAAAGAACTTTGGTGAATCACACCCTTTTATGACCAAACTAATTTTGGTGTTCAACTATCAACTGGATTGCAACTTATGAATAATTTTATACTTGTGCGACCAAACCACCACTTGCGTGCCCAAACCACATATACGACTAGAGATAAAATTTTATCTAAGTTTTGAGCTTAGCCAAAAATGAGTAGTGGTATCCCTCTATTTATAGTAATTTTGGGAATCCTAATTACTAGTGTGAAAGTCTCCTCCTAGAGAAAAAGTCCAGTCGCCTTAGCCTCTATTGCCCTAGTCACCTTGCGCACCCAAAAAAATCATGGGTGCCACTCTTTAATTTTCCATACTTTGATGTTATGATCTATAGAAACATATGGCTCACAACATTCCAATACTCTAAAGAACTGGTGCACAAGTCCCTTTTCTAAAAACACTTTTTTCCATTTTTCAATTTTCTGGTCAAAAAGATTAGAAAACACTAGAAAATGGTACTACCTTGTATCTGTACTTTTTGTATTGCCTCTAGAGGGTTCATTCCTTTGTTGAGGTTCTTTTGCAAATAAAGGATTGTCAACAAAATCTCTAGAACTCAAAAACTCACCATGTAAACCCCCTTTGTCAACAAATTTGAACATCATGGTCTTTTTTGTCAACAAACACAACACGGAGGCTCACTTTGTCAACAAACACAATCACCTCCAAAATGCTTCAATGATACCTTGAGCTATTTTTTCCCAACATGTGGTATAACACTTAACCAAGTGTTTTAATATTTAATTCTTATCTAACCCTTTTAAATAATATATAACCATGAACATATAATAACATAAGTATATTATATATAATAAAATATTATTATGTTGATGGATAAACCCTTATTAATCTCCATTTACACCCAATGGGAAATCAAAACACCATTCATGTAGATGTGTGGACTACCACCTCAATTAAGTGAGGTATTTTTTTCATTATCGCCTTTCATGGATGGTTATAATGATTTATTTATGGTATATATATTATATTTATGAAAAAATCATAATTTTATAAAAATAATATATCAAATAATTTATTACCCTTCAACCACATGAAACATGTAAGTGTTGTTTGTGTGTATATATAGACTACCATCTCCATTAAGTGATGTATTTTATTTTACACTACCTTCTCACATGGATGGTTATGAAGATTAATATAATTATTGGATATAATATTTATTATATGAGTTGGTCAGAGTGTATACTTAAGAGAGGGATGAATTGAGTTCCAATTAAAACTTTCTGTTAAAAAGATTTCTCTTAAAATCCCCCAATTTAGAAACTAAGTTAAACTATAGTGAATTTCTAATACTATAATGGTTCAATTAGGTTCTAAAAAGATGGAATAGGTCTCAGTTAATTTAATCAGTAGATTAAATTATCTTTTGATACTAACCTACTGATTTACAATAGTTAGAAACACTTTCTAGATTAACTATCAAAAGTAACTTTAAAACAAATGGAATTTCAAAGTAATTAGCAGTGGAATAAAATATATATATATATAATATACTTTGAACTTAATCTAAGATGAACAACAGATATAACCAACAGGTTGAGTTTCAAGCTGTGACTTAGTACTCTCCAATAATTTATATAAATTTGATCCACACCCTGGATCAGGGTAAACAACAGTGCAATGACTATCCAGGTACTAAGACCTCTACCATAGTTCTACGTGGGAAAACAAAACAATAGCACACTGTCTGTCCAGGACCTACTTGACCTCTACCACTATCCACATTGGTATACAAAAGAGTTATAGAAGGTTTTCATGAGGATTTAGAGATCCTCTAGTTTAGCACAGGAGACTATGCGTGTATAAAATATACAAAGTACACACACTGATCGAAATGTAAATAGAAGAATCACTAAGAGAGTAGATATGAGTTTATAATGCTCTAGTGATTTGAAGTGCAGCTCTAGACTTCTTTTGATTTGACAGAAATGCTTCTGAGTCCTCTGGTTTTTTTTTGAAAAACAGAGGGTCATTTTCTTCAAGTTCAGTTTGATCAGAGAGATTGTTGTAGATCTCCTTCGCTAAGATGTAGCTTGTGTTCTCTTCTAGAATGAATAGATTCATGTATGTCTAGTGTTCTTCCAGAATGGATGTATCCTTTCTTTTCTGTGTGTATGCACGACTATTCAGCACTCTTCAGCCCTTATTTCACACTCTACTTTGCACGACATTTTTCCTTCCTTTTATAGCTTTTAGCTCCGGCAATGGGAAAGATTACATTTTCATAGGTACGAGGTACGGTTCCCTGCCATGACAACAACTAACATTAATTAACATTAATTGCATTAAAATCATCAAACATGATCGTTGCTTAATAAACAAATAGAAATATAGTTTAGTAGCATTGACTATTCAACAGTCATCTTAGCAGTAGATTTTTTTTCGGTAGACTTGTAACGGTGAACTTTGTATAGCAGTGAGCTTCTTATCGGTAGCTCTCAGTTCTTGTACCAATGGCTCCTTGCATCGGTAGTTGTAGATCTTCGTAGATCTTTATACTTGTATCAGTAGCTATCTGTCAGTATCTCTTATTGTCTATTAGTAACTCATTTGTACCAGTAGCTGCTCATATCGGTGACTCTGTTTGTATCGGTGAACTTTGTATCAGTAGCTATAGCATATTGGTAGCTTCGTTCTGTACCAGTGATTAAGTGTATACCAGTAGACATGATCTATCAGTGACATGTGATTATCAGTGGACTTATACATACCGGTAGCTCTGCGTATCTGTGACCTTTTCTTATCAGTGACTGTTTATCGGTAGACTAAATACCAGTAGATCTGTATCAGTAGCTATAAGCTTATCAGTGACTTAACACTTATCCTCTTTATGAAAAACATATCTGATTGAGTTGTAATTATTTCAAAATTCATATAAACATAGATAAACAATGATTAACATATTTTAAAGATTATTTTAATATTTTTATCATCTTGATAAAAGAATTTCATAGATTGAAAGAATTAATATATAGATAAACATTATTTGGGATTATCAAAGTATGTGAAAGAATAATTGGGATTATCAAAATAGGTGAGGTCAAAAATCTCCCCCTTTTTGATATTCACAACTTATGATATTATATGCCCAAAATAATTAGTAATGTATCAGATGAAATTACAATAAATCCAAATGTATCAGAGAAAACAATATAATATAAAACATACATAGCAAAGATAAAATATAAAACATATGTACCAAAGGAAAATGAATTAAGCCCATAAAAGATAGTATTACTCCCCATTTGTCATAAAAGATATTAGTTCTCCCGCAGATATGTTTCCCTTAGATAGTATTTCTCCCCCTTTGTGATAATCAAAAAGTGGGAAAAGAAGGAAATATAGGAGAAGATAAGTAACAGAGGGTAAAAGAAAGTAAGATCCTATATATTTCTTGGAGCAAATAGATACAAAGAAAAACATAAATAAAACAAAAATAAATATAGGTGATTCCTATAAAAAATCCTAGCCACTGATCAATTCACATCCTCAGCGTGATATTTCCACTTGGTATCAGAAGAAGATTCAGGTGTGGTGGATGCAGATGGAGGCTTAGGAACCCCAGAGACGATCAGAGGTGGTTAAGCTACTGAAACTGTTCATGGCATGTACTTTGTAGCTCTTTGAGTGATCATAGGAGTTAGGCTTCAGATAGTTTGGACTGGAGTCATCTGGGCAGGAGAAGTAGTAGAGGCAAATGCAGGTAAAGCTGGAGGTACAATCACTAGTCAAGCATCAACATGCAAGAAATTCAATAGGAGATTTATGAAGTCCATTATAATTCCTCCTCCTCTTTCCATAGCAAAAATAAAATCATCCTTGTTCTCCATGAATTTATCCATTGCAGGGGTCAACTCTCTTAACTTGTTGACTTGTTCTCTAAAGGCTTGATTGACAGGAGGTAGCTTCATGTTTTCTAACATAATATTGAAATGATTATTGAGCTGATGCTTGGTATAAACCCTTTGGAAATAATAATATAACTTTTCTTTCACCTATTTCTGAGAAGAAGAAGATTCACTCATATAGTCTTGAAAAATCTTCATGGTATCTCTAGTAGAAGTTACCACTTTGGTCAGATCAGATGAGTCCACAGAGCCATTGGTTGATGCTAAACCAAGCCCCTCCTTCATCAAAGCTCTAATCTAATCCAAATCCACTGAAGGTCTGGAATCAAGAGAACCAATAGAGAAGGTCACAGTTTCCTTGAAACTCTCAGTTATCCCACTAATAAGATTTTTAACTGCATAATCTTGGGTGATAACATGCCTTGTTATGGAATTCTTAAACTCCTCAAAAACTGAGACCATTTTGCTAACTACACTCTTCACATAAGCCAAATCCTTGTCTACTTGAGATTTTGAACTCATATAGGATTCCAAAGAGAACTGATTTATTTATAACTTCAAAATCCTTTTCCAAGAAAGATATCTGATTCTGGCAAGTTGTGACTTCATCTACTATCTCTGCCACAAAGGTTGATACATTACAACCAAGCGAGATTTCCAAAGACTTTTCCAAATTGCTCATCTCTTCAACATAGAAACACATTAACTCAGCAACAGAAGCACACAAAAGCTCTTTCATCTCACCCTTTAAAGATGCTAAGTCATCCCTGGTGATCATATCAGCAGGTGAAACCACAACAGGTGCTCTTTCAGACACTATACAGGCTACATAGTCATTCATAATCGATTGAATAGATGACACCAGTGAAGCTTCAATTTTCCTTATCTCTTCCACAAGACTAAATTTGAGATCAAACTTGAGCTTATCCAGATCATGTGTTTTTTTCCACATTTTAAGGTAATATATCAGACTGAATATAATAATTTATTTTTGGTCTCTGAAGGGATGTCTCATTATTAGAATCCAGATAATCTAATCCACAAACTACAAACCCGGGGTCCTCTGCCCAGTCTTCAAACTCAGCAGCCACTAAAACATTGCCAAAATTAGTTGGATGCTCTTCCTCAATTGGTGCATTCTCTTGTATAGCAACAGTACCCTGAGCTGCTTGGTCTTCCTCCTCAGAATCCTTCACAACCATTTCTAATTCTTCAATAGTAGGAGGTTCCTCAAGAATAGGTATAGGTCCTTCTTTTTCAGCCAAAACAATCTCAACAGGTACAACTGAGATTCCAATCAATGGACTCAGGCTTGAGAAAACAGAAGCAGATGCTCCAGATTCAGATTCTTCTACATCTTCAGTCTCTGGGGACGGTTTTTCCTTATCATCAATAGGTGCTTCTTCTTCATGAACTTCTTCTTTATTTTCTCGAGCAACCGCTTCCGGATATGATTTCTACTGAACTTCCTTTTTTTGTGACACACTTTTAAGAGCTGGGCTAAGAGGTAAGTCAGGATCTCCTCCAGCTGCTGTAAAGGAATCATCTTCTTCTAAATCATCATTGTACTATGTCTCTTCTTCATCAGGTCCCAGACCTAGTTCCCTCACATCTTTAGGCCTAGAAGGATGATCCACAGGATTATACTTATCATACAGCTTCTCATCATAACTAACCCATTCTATCTTCCACGGATTCCAATTGATCTTCATGTATTTGCATATTGTTCTTGTGATACAGAAGATGTTCTTTAACACCATTGTCTCATCCTGAGACTCAGCTACTCCTTTCACTTTGATCATCATTGAGATCAACTTGGAAAAGAATAAGGTATTGGTTTTTGACTTTGGCCTTGTCATATCCTCAATCTGAACCATTAACAGCCTGCACAAATTTATCTTAACACCATGTCTCAACAGATGCATCATGTAAATATCCTTGTATTTAAGATTTTAAAAATCCCCTCTATTTGGAATTAAAACATGCTGAATGAAATTAAACAGCAGTTGGCTCTCTCCACTCATTTCTACAGCCACTATTTTTCTAGGGGTGCCATCTCTTGTTACCTCTTCTAAGACAGTTTCATACTTAAAGATATTACTGGTAGGAGGTGCTGATTTTGAGAAATATCCAAAGACACCTTCGTGTAGAACCTTCAGGCATTCATCCCACTCAATAGAAGAATAATCTATCTCCTTTCCATTCACAATAGATACCATCCTATTATTGACTTCTGATTTCTCAAATCAAACATACTCATAGAAATATTTTACCAGCTTCAGATAGTTGGGTCCATTGTTGTTCGAGTAGAATTCTATCCATTTCTAATCTTCTAAAACTTCTAGAAATAATGATTCACTTGACATTATCCATTCTACGCACAGATCCCTTTCAACCACTATCTTCCTTTCAACAAATTGTGGATTTGCGGGTTTCTTCACTTCACTTCCACTGCTAGACTCACATTTGAGTCTCTTAGTACTCGGTTCATCTCTGTTTCCACCAATTGATGGTCTCTTTACTCTTTCCATTGAATTGTGAGGCTTAGGGTTTGAAGGTTTGAGATATGTTTAAAGGTAAGGGGCTTGAGGTGGATCGAGAGAAGTTAAGACTTGTGTTTTATCATTTAGGAATCGTAAAATAAATAATTAAAATTTAATAAGTAAAGTAAAAACAATACAGATTCTGGCGGCTAGACAGACGTTTTAAAATAGCGCATACTTAATGGTAGGGTATACTGGTGAGAATTCCTAACGGTGAGGTCCAATAACAGTGAGGTCTATACTGATGAGATATAACAGTGAGGTTTCAAACTGGTGAGGTATAATAGTGAGGTTTCATAACGGTGAGGTATAACAGTGAGGTTTCATACTATTGAGGTATAACAGTGAGATTTCATATCGGTGAGGTATAACAGTGATCTATCATTCCTAACTCCTATCTAATGTAACTTAACCTATCCAAACTTAAAGGTTTGGTTATAATGTCTGCTAATTGATGTTCAGTACCTATAAATTCAAGAGTAATATCACCTTTTTGGTAGTGATCTCTCAAGAAATGGTTCCTTAAATCAATGTGTTTGGTCCTAGAGTTAGACACAGAGTTCTTTGAAATATTAATTACACTAGTATTATTACAGTTTATTGAAACATGTCTAAATTCATATCCATAGTCCAAAAGAGTGTGTTTCATCCACAGAATTTGTGCACAGTAACTACCAGCAGCTATATACTCTACTTCAGTAGTAAACAAAGCTATATAATTTTGTTTCTTAATACACCAAGATACGAAGGACTTACCTAGAAAATGACATGTTCTAGAAGTTCTTTTTTTATCCAACTTGAAACCAGTAAATTCATCATCTAAATAACTCATTAAATCGAATGATTGTCCTTTTGGATAAAACAAACTCAAATTTGAAATATGTTTAAGATACTTAAAAAAATTTAACATCAAGCAAATGAAATTCTTTAGGATTGACTTGAAATCTTTTACACATACACACACTAAACATAATATCTGGTCGACTATCAATAAGTTAAAGTAAGCTTCTAATAATACCTCCGTAACTTGTTTGATCCACTGGTTTCCCAGTTTCATCAATGTCCAATTTAGAAACAGTACTCATAGTTGTATCACTTTCTCTAATACTATCCAAACCAAAACGTTTTAAAATATCATTTGTATATTTACTTTTATTCAAAATAATACCATTTCTATTTTGAAAAAATTGAAATCCAAGAAAATAATTGAGTTCTCCCATTAAACACATTTCAAATTCATTTTGCATACTCTTAGAAAAATCAATACATAAAGAATGTTTAGAAGATCCAAAAATAATATCATCAACATAGATTTGTACTATCAAAACATCTTTATAAATTCATTTAATAAAAAGAGTTGGATCAGCAATCCCTTTTGTAAAACCTTTTGAAATAAGAAAATTACTATGTCTATCATACCAAGCTCTTGAAGCTTGTTTCAAACCATATATAGCTCTAGATGGCTTGAAAACTCAATTTGGAAAATGAGGATTAGTAAATCTAGGTGGTTGTTCAACAAAAACATCTTCAATTATAAAACCATTTAGAAAATCACTTTTGACATCCATTTGATATAACTTGAAATTCAGATGAGCAGCATAGGCAAGTAGAATCCTAATAGCTTCTAATCTAGCTACAGGGGAAAAGATTTCCTCATAGTCTATTCCTTACTATTGACTATACCCTTGTGCAACTAGCCTTGCTTTGTTTCTAACTATGTTTCTAGATTCATCAACTTTATTTCTAAAAACCAATTTAGTTCATATGGTCAAAGTGTCCTTAGGTCTGTCAACTAATTCACAAACATTGTTTCTTTCAAATTGATTTAGTTATTCATGCATAACCATTACCCAAAATTCGTCATTGATTGCATCATTGATATTTTTAGGTTCTAACTGTGAAAGAAAGGCTTGATGTTCAACTTGATTTCTTAGAGAACCTCTATTATGTGTCCCTCTATCAAGATTTCCAACAACAGCATCCAACGGATGGTTCTTTAGAATCCTAGTTGATCGAGTAAAGGTAGGACTATAAATTTCTGGTTTTTCTCTAGGTTCTGGTTCAATAGAACTAGGTTCAGTAAGGTTTCCATAACTGGATTTCTTTACAACAGGGTCACTATTTTTTTCATTAAGGTCCAGAACAGACAAGTCTTCTTTAAGACTTTCAATGGGAGATTTGGGTTCATGTGGATCAGTTTCATCCAACTTGATGTGAACAGATTCTTCCACACATTTGGTTCTTTTGTATAAGAATCTATAGTCGTTTCTAGTTAAAAATTATCCTAAAAAATATTCATTCATCACTCTTGGAAACAAACTTGTCAATATTATCCTTAGTTTTAAGAAAAAAGACTTTGCAACCAAAAAAATATGAAGTAACTAACATTAGGCTTTATATTATTCGACAATTCAGAAGGGGTATTCTTAAGAATATGTCTAATTAAGACTCTATTTATGATATAGCAATCTGTGTTGAATTCTTCAGCCCAAAAATAAATTGGCAGTTCATACTCATTAAGCATAGTTCTTTCAATTTCTTGAAGGGTTCCGTTTCTTCTTTCTACTACCCCATTCTATTGAGGAGTTCTAGGGGAATAAAAGTTGTGATTATAGCCATTTTGTGAGAAATAATATTCAAACTCGTGATTTTCAAACTCACGACCATGATCACTTCTTAGGGTCTTAATATTAAGTCCACTAAGGTTTTCTACAGACATGCAGTATTTAATAAAGTATGAAGAAGCTTCACTTTTGTGAGCTAAGAATTATACCCAGGTATTTCTAGAAAATTCATCTACTAAGACATAGACATAGTGCTTCCCATTTAAACTAGAAACTCTAGAAGGTCCAAACAAGTCCATGTGAACCAACTCGAGAGGTTGAGAAGTTGAAAATTCTTTCTTTTATTTAAAAGAATCTTTATATTGATTTCCCTTTTGACAAGGATTACAAACTTTGTCAGTTGGGAATTTAAGTTTAGGTAGGTCTCTAACTAAGTTTTTCCTAGTTAGTTTTCTAAGTGAATGAACATTGCAGTGTCCTAATCTTTTGTTCCATATACAAGAATATTTATGAAAATCATTTAAGAAAGTAATGTTCTATTTAGCTACAGGATTCAAGTCAACAGCATAAAAATTTTCATTTCTCAAAGCAGAAAATACTAGAGTATTTTTGGAATTAAAAACAGTACAAGAATAATTTTAAATTTTAACATTGAAACCATCATCACATAACTGGGAAATAATTAAAATATTATATTTAAGTCCATCAACAAAGAAAACTTTGGAAATTAAAACTGAATTAGTGTTACCAATCTGGCCTAGGCCAATGATCTTTCCTTTAGAATTATCACCAAAGGTGACATGGACTCCATCAACTTTGATTAAACTTTTAAAGCATGAGTAATCCCTAGTCATATGCCTTGAACATCCACTATCCAAGTACCATATCTTCTTATGGGAACCCTTCAATAAAGTCTCCTACAAAACAGGTTTAAATAGAAAATGATTTTGGTACCCAGATTTTCTTGGGTCCAGATAGGCTATCATGGAATGATTTAGGTACCCAGACTTTTCTTATGGGTATCATATAATTTACATAATCGATAGATTTTGAAAGTTAAACTTTATTTGATCTGTAACTATGTGAATAACTAGTTGAAGCATATGAATTTCCAGAACTAGGACTAGAAGCATTCTTTCCAGATTTATAAATAAATCTAGTTTTAGAAATTTGTCTCTGCCCTGGCTAATATCCTATTCTAGTGGTTTATTTTGGTTCCACTTGTTTTCCTAGAATTTGAGTAATTGTATCTTTTCCATTTGTGAATTTTTCTATGTCCTTTATTAATTGCTCATTAGACAATTTCAGTTCAGTATTTTCCTTAAGTAATTGGGCATTCTTTTCCTTTTCTATATCAAGGGAGGATTTAACAGAACTAGTTAGAGCATGATGTTTCTTCAAGGTCTTATACTTGTCCTTAATCTCATTACAGGTTTCTTCTAACATATTACAATATTCAAATATCCCTTCACTAGAAATATTTTCAGATTCCAAATCTGAATCAACTCCAGAATAATATGAATATAAATCAGGAGTATCCAATGTTACCTTAGATGTGTTTTTCATGAAACACATGTTAGATTTTTGAGATTTTTCATCCTGAGTTGAATCAAAATCACTTGAATTTTCCTATGAAGCACTCCAAGTTACTTTCATAGCTTTCTTATACTTATTGTCCTTATAATAATATTTCTTTTTTAACTTCAATTTTGGACAGTCTATTTTTACATGTCCTTTCCTTTTGCATTCATAGCAGACAATTTCATCACTTTTATCAGGCTTCTTCCAGTCCTTCTTCCAATGAACTTTGTTATCATATTTTCCTTCTTAGTTTTATTTTCTGAATAATTTCTTCTTCTTATAGAACTTATTGATTCTCCTGGATATCTGATCCATTTGAGCATCACTTTCAGAATATGAACTTTCACTTGTTGAGCTTTCAGTAGGTATGTGAACTTTCTCTTTATCCTTGCTCCTTGAGGCAGTAGACTTAAAAGCCATTGACTTCTTTTTTGGTTCATCATCTTCTTCTTTATTCACTTTGAGTTCTTCCTCATACATCCTAAGCTTACCAATTAATTCCTTAATGGGTAGTGAACTTATATCACATGATTCTATAATTGAAACGGATGTGCCCCTCTACTTGTCTGGAAGACATCTTAGTATTCTAATAATTTTATCCTTTGCGGGAACATCTTTTCCAAGTGAGCTCATAGTGTTAACAATCTCATTGAACCTGAAATACATGTCAGAAATAGTTTCATCAGACTTAATTTTAAAATTATCATACTTAATAGTATAGGTATTTAATCTCATTTACTTAACATTGGTTATTACCTCATGGGAAATAGCCAAAGTGTCTCAAATTTCATAAGAAATTTTACAAGCAGATATGCGATTAAATTCTTCATCTCCAATATCACAATACAGGGAATTCATTGCTTTACAACTATTATTGTAATCTTTCTTAGTAGGTTCATCCCAAGTAGTTCTAACAGTATCTGGAATCTTATATTGAGTTTCTATAGCTGTCCAGATATCAAATCTCATACTCTCTAAATGAATTTTAATTTTGAGCTTCCACTGGGCTTAATTTTTACCATTAAAGAACGGTGGCATGTTGGTAGCAACACCTTTTAATCTATTGTCCATAATTATATTATAGAAAAAGATTTAAAGAGATAAAATTTAGAACTAACAAAAATTTAAGATCTTTAAGATAAAAATAAAATCACAGTTGAAAAACAGAGTGTTTTGAAAACCTTTAATAAATAAACAAACCTCTGATACTAAATGTTGGTCGGAGTGGATACTCAAGAGGGGTGAATTGAGTTCCAATTAAAACTTTCTGTTAAAAATATTTCTCTTAAAATCCCCCAATTTAAAAACTAAGTTAAACTATAGTGAATTTGTAAAACTGTAATGGTTCGATTAGGTTCTCAAAATATTGATTAGGTCTCAGTTAATTTAATCAGAAGACTAAATTATCTTTTGAAAATAACCTACTGATTTTCAATAGTTACAAACACTTGATAGATTAACTATCAAAGTAACTTTAAAAAAAATTGAATTTAAAAGTAATTAGCAGCAGAATACAAAATATATATATAATATACTTTGAACTTAAACTAAGATGCACATCAGATATAACCAAGAGGTTCAGTTTCAAGTTGAGACTTAGTCCTCTCAAATAATTTATATAAATTTGATCCACACCCATGATTGGGGTAAACAACAGTGCAAAGACTATCCAGGTACTAAGACCTCTACCAAAGTTCTTCGTGGGAAAACAAAACAACAGCACACAGGCTGTCTAGGTCCTACTTGACCTCTACCACTAACTACATTGGGATACAAAAGAGTTATGGAAGGTTTTTGTGAGTATTTAGAGATCCTATAGTTTAGCATAGGAGATAGTGTGTGTATAAAATATACAGATTACACACACTGCTCGAAATGTAAATAGAAGAATCACTAAGAGAGTAGATATGAGTTTAGAATACTCTAGTGATTTGAAGTTAAGATCTGGACTCCTTTTGATTTGACATAAATGTTTCTGATTCCTTCTCTGGTTTTTGTCTGAAAAATCGAGGGTCATTTTTTCCAAGTTCAGTTTGATTAGAGAGCTCGTTGTAGTTCTCCTTTACTAAGATGTAGATTGTGTTCTCTTCTAGAATGAATAGCTTCGTGTATGTCCAGTGATCTTCCAATATGGATTTAGCCTTTCTTTTCTGTGTGTATGCACAACTATTCAGCACTCTTCAGCCCTTATTTTTCACTCTTCTTTGCATGGAATTTGTCCTCCCTTTTATAGACTTTATCTCTGGTAATGGGAATGATTAACTTTTCATAAGTACGATGTACGGTTCCCTAACATGCAACAACTAACACTAATTAACATTAATTGCAGTCAAATCATCAAATATGACCGTTGCTTAATAAAAAATAGAAATATAGTTTAGTATAATTGACTAGTCAATAGTCATCTTATCAGTAGCTTTCTGTTGGTAGACTTGTAACGGTGGACTTTGTATAGCAGTGATCTTCCTATCGGTAGCTCTCAATTCTTGTACCGGTAGCTCCTTGTATCGGTAGCTGTAGCTCTTCATAGCTCTTTATCCTTGTATCAGTAGTTGTCTGTCGATAGCTCTTCTTGTCTATCATTAACTCGCTTGTACCAGTCGCTTCTCATATCGGTGACTCTGTATATATTGGTGAACTTTGTATCGGTAGCTGTAGCATATCGGTAGCTTCGTTCTGTACCAATTATTAAGTGTATATCAGTAGACTTGCTTTATTGGTACCTCTGCTTCTATTGGTAGATATTTGTATCAGTGGACTTGATCTATCAGTGACATGTGCCTACTGGTGGACTTATACATATCGGTAGCTCTGTGTATTGGTAACCTTTGCTTATCGGTGACTATGTCTATCGGTAGACTAAGTACCGGTAGATCTGTATCAGTAGATATAAGCATATTAGTGACTTAAAACTTATCTGTTTTATGAAAAAAATAACTGATTGAGTTAGAATTATTTCAAAATTCATATAAACATAGATAAACATTGATTAACATATTTCAAAGATTATTTTAATATTATTATCAGCTTGATAATAGAATGTCATAGATTGAAAGAATTAATATAGAGATAAACATTATTTGGGATTATTAATGTATGTGAAAGCATAATTGAGATTATCAAAATAGGTGAGGTCAAAAATATAATTATTATTATATAAAAATAAATGTTTATTTACATTATTTATTTTTCATCCATTGGAAACTAGAACCATCGCTCATGTGTATATGCGAACTACTGCCTCTATGAAATTTTGTATTTAATTTTCCATGATTGCTTCACATGGATAGCTATAATAATATATTTCATGTATAAAAATTGTAATTATATCATGATTAATGCTATGTATATTATGGAGAAATGAACCCTTTACCATTTTCAAGATATCAAAGTTGATTTTGAATTATGAACTAAATAAAATGAAAACATCTGATATATATTTAACCGATGATGTAACTATATAATACATGTAATAAAAGAAATAAAAAGGATAAATGTAAGTGATTAAAATATTAAAACAAATTATAAAAATATGAATAATTAATATAATTATATTATAATGTACTTAAATATTTCACTTAATGAGTCAAACTCTAGGTAAGGGCTTTTCATCTCAGTTCAACTTTATTGTGATATATTTCATATAATGAAAATAATTTAATTTTATATAGTTTTTATACATACTATCATGAATTACTCTCAATTTATGTAATTTAAAAGTTTTATTCATGTTTACTATTTCAAGGTGTTTAAATTCAGAAATTATTAAATTACTAAGGGTTTATTTTACACTCTCACTTTTATTTGAGATTTTTCATTTTTAAATTTACGTTAGAATAATTAAATACTATTTATCTCTTAAACACTATATACTTTCATCTAATATGGTTAATTTTTCAATGTTTTATTTCATATTTTTCTCACTTTGATACTTAATTAATTAAAGAATCTTTCATATGAAAAACCAGCCATATTTCTTCTTTTGGGTCAGGAGTATTTTTTTGTCTAGGATAAATCTTTTCAAATGATTTATAAATATTATTTTCTATTCTCTAGTGATTATGTAAAGCAATTTTCAGCCAAATTTCACTTTATTTTCATTGTTTTTTAAATTAATCATTTTAATGTTTTTAGAATGATTTTTTTGAATTTCTTTACAAAAGTGTAAAAGAAATAATATTATTAATGCATATATATTGAATTCATTTTCCAACCTCAGCATTCATTATTCTCTATTTATCATCCAATAAATGTTTATATTGTTTTTAAAACAAATTAATTTTCTCATTATTTTGTGATTTTTTATTATTTATATTAAAATATATGTATTATTCTCTAAAAGGTTGAAAATAATTTTTGTAAAAGATCTATAGCTTCATTTTTATAACAAAGTTACCAAATATTTATAGAATGTTCTTTCTAAAAAATATCTTTGATTTTCCTCTATAATTCTAAAATTGAATTTAATTATTTCAAACATTCGTTTTTGATGAATTTATGGTCTTCTTTCATCCTTTTCTAATTCATGTATAATACTTTATTTTTAGATTATACAATTTTTTTGATCATGTTCTCTATTATTATTCATTATTCATTGGATATTATTTTTCTCCTTTATTTCCATATTCATTTTTATCATAAAAAATTTTCACATTTCAATATTTTCATAATTGTAAACCATTTATAAGTATGGTGTTAGTTGAAAAAAAAATTATTTAGCAATTTATTTCATTTACTGGGGGAAAATTGATATTTCATATTCTTTATTCAATATGTATATTTATTAATTGATAAATAATTTTAATTATGTTTTATATTATTGACTCTATATAAGAGGAATGCATTAAATTTTTATAATGTAAGTGCAAGTCTTGTCTATGAATTGCACCTCAATGTATCGTCAAGTCTCATGAGATAAACAATTGGCCAAATTAGCTAGGTATTTGGTGTATACCTAACTAATAATTAAAATTTCTTGGAATGAGTCCTTGATGGGAAAGTTCATGGTGTCATATAATTTGTCTTTGATGATAAGATCATGACTTCTAGAATTGTACATTTCCTTGATTAAGATTTTAGTTACTGTTATCCATCTTATTATTATGATGATATTTTACAGAGATATATATTATAACAAAATTTATTAATTAAAAGGAATATGTATTGACTATTAACTCTCCCATATTGTTTATACCTTATTTATTCATTATATCTTCCACTTTACATAAAACATATTGGGAATTTCAACTCACACATTGTTTTTATTTTGTTTCCCTAGGACATGAATAAGGAATCTTTAAATTATTTTTAAGTATGTAACAATGTTTTTCATTCTATTTTTTACATTTCCAATGTAATATGAAATTCATGTATGTATCTAGTGTTTCAAGTCTACTAAACTGATTGATAATTGGTGATGTGACCCCTTATATCTTATACCAATGTAATAAAGTACACATCAACACTAGGTTACTGGAATCAAGGACATTATAAATGGTATCATAGAAAGTTTAGTAGGACCCGTTGAACTATATTTTAGAGGAACATATCTAATACATCCATTATGATAAATCTAGTAGAATATTTGAGAAAATTACCTTCATAGGGATTTTTGTTAAATGGATCAATATTCATGACAATTATAAGTAGACTATCTGTGTGAAATTTTTTAGAGAGGGCTCCTAATATAAGGAAGGGAAATCATATCAACACTCAAGTCAATGCAGAGATTTACCATCAAGTAAACTCTATATGTTCAGTATTGTAACTGAATTTATTATTAATTTATTAAGGAATTTATCTTAGGTCATAACCTATGACCCTTCTAGTATAGAGAAACTGATTTCTTCTTAGCATAGTACAATGATGTTGGACCACTTCATTTGGTGGAATCTATTGGTAGTTGAGAAATGGATCAATTCCCTTGAAAATATACTTATAGATATTAAAGGAATGTAATGTAAAGGCATTTTTAGTAGTATATTGATTAAAAGGATATATGGATCAAAATTACCTATTAATTTATAATACTAAGGAGGAATAAGATATTGATAGTATTGAATAGTGACCTTTTAAAGTGATTTTCTTTGAAAAATAGTTTCATAAAAAACAATAAGATGATATGGAAAAAAATATTTAAATTTAAAAAAGAATAGTAAAATGTTGTTGAGTATAAGGATAACTTTACCATATTATCAATGAATTTTATAGACTTCAAGTTTAATCTAAAAAGTAATTTTAGTTGTTTCTTTTATGGGATTAATATGACCCTTCAAAGGGTTTTATTTACACAATAATTTTAAAAATATGATCATATGTTATTAAGTACCATAAAGATATAAATGTAATTACATAGGTTTTCTATTTTAAAAGGAAATCAATAGTATAAGTGTAGAATTGGGTACTATAAAAATGTAAATATACTAGTGAAGAATAATAAGGGAAAAGTAAAACATCCAACTTGTTACAAGTGTGTTAATAAAAATCATAGAAAGTAATTAATGGGAATGGTAGTGTTTTATAGGTATAGAGATAAATGGTGTATGGATCATGAATGTAAACGAAATAAATTATCATCCACTAATATAAAGTTATTTAGCTATAAATATATGGGGAACTATTTGAATTAAATCCCCATGTTTCAAGGATTACACTGATAATTTGAATTATTCATGGGACTCTTAGTGGAAAAGAGTTATTTGAATCTTGACTTGAAATTTTTTTCTTGGTTATATTTTATCTATACATGGAATATTTATTGATGTTTCTAAGACTAGGTAGACCCTGACCAACGTATATAACTGTTAGCCTAAGTATATATTTTAAAGTAAGGATAATTATAGTAATTTTGTGAGAATATAGGATTATTTATATTTGGTTTATTCTATTATCATGAGTTTTAGAGTTTAATGATTAAAATTAAATCAATGTTCTTAACATTGAGGTTTTTTAAATTAAATTATTACACCTTAATTAGATTCTTTACTTCACTGTGTATTATTTTTTACAATTTCGAACAGAATTTGTGTTTTAGTAAATGGATTTAAACAGGAGGAACAACCGGTAATAAAAACATTCATACAATTAAGAACACTATCCTTTAATGGATCTCATGATCCATTAGAAATTGATTTTAGTGATTTAGTAATAAAAAAATATTTTTCATTCATCGTTTTTAATATAATATGATTTAAAAACAACATAGGGAAGAAATCATCTAGTTATATTTTCTTATAATTCCATAAAACTCAATCATTGGAAGATAAATCTCTTATGTTTTTTAAGAAAGTATCACTTAACTATTATGTTATGCTTATATAAAAAGCTTCACAAGTTGAAGACTTATAAAAGAACAAATTTTCTTTAAAAAAATATTAATTTATGAAATAATAGGTTGCATGGTCTTAACCTAGAAATTATAATTCATTATAAAATTATTATGTCATGATTTTCTCATTTGGGTAAAAATACTTTAAAATGAATAAGATGAAATTTCAAAAAGTAGGGGAGAATTTAACACCCCATTATTTTATATTATGAATATTTTCCATGATTTCTTATAATTCAAGAAACTTTATGCTTAAACTAACTATGATATACTACATAAATATTATTATTTAAATTGGATAATGATATCTTATCTATCTGATTACTGGGTATGAATAAGAGTAACCTAATTATATAATATATGTATAAAATTGATCTTAATACAAATTTATTGATTATTACCTAGTAAAAATTTTCTGAATTTCCAATCAAAAGAATGAAACCATATATGTTTAAAATTAGTTAAAGTTTTAAATGGTCGATTTTTCACTAAAAGAGATTTTGTTGTATATTTTGTAATTTTTTGGTTAAAAGATAAATTTATAAATTTTAGAAATTAAATTTTGGTGGAATATATTTCAGTTTTATTTTTATAATATCAAAATTATCTTAAATTGAGGTTTTTGGATTTGTTAAAAATAGTTGATTTTTGGTGAATAGTGAAAAATACTAACACCATAAACAATATCACTTTTTCTACATAATGTTAAAATAAGAATAACTTGAAATTTTATGAAATAATTTTTTTTTAACATTTTTTTAAGTGGTATAATTTATTTAAATGTATAATTTTGAACTTGGAGATTATATGTCTGACATTTTGTAAATCTATGTAATTTTTTTATTCAAATAAAAAACTATTATTTATTCTTCTATTTTAATAAATTTTTTATAATTTTCATGTCAGTTATAAATTATTTTGAAGCAAAAAAAATTATCCATCGATTAAATATAGTCTAACTAATTCCTTGGGAATCAACATATTACCTGATTTTTTTATAAAATCATTTTCATGATAAAAATAGAAATTTTTATAAAAAGAGTTTTTCAATTTTTTTGTGAAGTTATATTAAAATTAATATATACCACTCAATGAAATTAAATATTATAAAATGTAATTCATATTTAGAATCAAAATATTAAAATTTTACAGTAATTTCAATTTAATTTTTAGTCACTATTAGTTGTAACCCTGGTAAAATTTTATCTCCCTAGTAAAGGGAAAAATGGGTTAATATCGGTTGAAATTATTAGATAATATTACAAAATCTCTCTAAAAATTACTTTTATTTCATTATATGATTGAAATTTTACTAGAACCATCCAATATTAATATCATTTTGTTATTTCATTCCATTGATTATAATATTTTTATTATTTTATGTTAAGAGTAATTACATAATGTCACTCGCTCACATATACTATGTTGTTAGAATAAGAATATGAAAAAATGAACTATGAATGAATACATATAAAAAAAAGTGATGAATATTAATCTATATTTATGATATTATTTTATTTGAAAAAAATTTTTGTTCTCTAAGTAAATAAATTGTTTAAGAAATGTCGATACAGTGCTTATGTATACTATAGAAAAATCACAAAAATGATTTAAAAAAGTAAGTAATATTTTTTGGATGAATTATGATGTCACATGAATTTAATGTATAATTATAAGGTATTAGTGATGTTTATATTATTTAAATTAAAATTTATTTACTTTCATGGTATATTTAAAGTCAAATTTTTTGAATAGTACTAAAAGTTATGTTAAATGATATTTATTATTTATTTATTATTTTCAAATAATTAGAAAATCATAAAAATCCAATGATAAATTCTTTTAGGAAAAAAAATTTATAAATAATTTTTTTTGTATGTGACAATATTATTTTTTCAAATTACTATCTTGACCCTTAGTTATTGAAAATTTTGTTACTATGATTAAGGTTAAAAGGTTTAACAAAGGTGTTAAAATAAGAGATAAGTTATAAAATGACACATAAACTTGTCTAAATTTTTTTATGGAATTTATTTTTAACCTCATACTCCATAAAGTCAAATATATGGAACTTTTGATATTTTTAACATAAGTTTGACACATATTATATATTAATATTTCTTGTATTTACAATATTTCCACCCACCGCACTTATAAAATGGCATTTGTTCTCTTCCCTTCCTCACACCTCTTGAGCTATTTAGATAAACCATTATCAAAACAAATCTATACCCAACCTTTCTAAAAATGTATTATAGGTTTTGTTCCCTCTAAAATACTAACTAATAAGGATTATAGGGAAAGGTAGATGCAAATAATAGGTATTAGTCGTAATTAAAAAATTCATATTTATTTATTCTTCCAGTCCATTAAAATAGTCTATAAAAATTATCATATAATATAATAAGTACATTAAATAAATTTAAATGTTATTTTATTGATTAAATTATCCTTAATAAAAAAATCCATCCTATGGGAAATGGAAGCATCGTTCATGTGTACATTCAAAATACCACCTCCACAAAGTGATGTGTTTCATTTTACATTTTCAACTTTAATGGATGGTTATAGTGATGTATTTAATATATATATATATATATATAAGATATATATGACATAATTACCATTATATGAATATAATATAACATATTATTTTGTACCCTTCCAAAATATGAAAAGTAGAAACATTGCTTGCACATATGTATGAACTACCATCTCCATGGTGATATGTATTTTGTTTTTCAATACCACCTCACATGAATTTTCATAATAAGGGAGTTAATGAATGGATTTAATATTTTCTTTATCATCATTATTTTAAAAAAAAATATGTTTTCTTTATTTATTTCTTTTACATCCATTAGAAAATTGAATCATTGTCCATGTGAACGTGAGGACTACTGCCTACATGAAACAATGTGTTTCATTTTTCATGACGGCCATACATAGATGGTTTTAATAGAATATTAAATTAATAAATATTATATCTATGAAATTATTAATATTTTTTGGATGTTTTAATTTTGAAGTGCTTTACCATGACCAACCTACCGATGTTTTATTGAAATTATGAACCGGACATCCACAAAATGTTCAATATGAACTTAATTGATCTTGTAAATATATGACATGGTAATAAAAACATATACTGGTTAAATATATGGTAATTAACACAAAAAGTTTCCAAAAAAAATAAATATTTAATAAAATATTATTATATTCAAGTTATGAAACCAATAAGGTGATTTGAACTCGAGGTAGGGGTTTTCGTTGCAATTTCACATTATTGGGACAGATTTTATATTATGCACCAAGATTTTTTATATAATTTATATATTTCTAATTAAACATATTAAATCATGAATTAATCTTTATTTAAGGTATTTAAAGTTTTTATTCATGTTTTAAATTTCAATTGGTCTTGATTTAAAAGATATTAATGTTGTACGGGTTTATTTCACTATCTCACCTTTATTTGGGATTATTCATGTATAAATTTACATTGGAAGAATTAAATGATATTTTTATTATAAATTGTGTTTATCGTATTCCACACTAGTTATTTTTTTATCTTCTTATTTTGATCCAAATTATGTTGTATTTGGTACTCCAATACTGAAAGAATGTTTTGTTAGTAAAACTAAAATTATTTATCCACTTGGTTTGGGAATATGTTTCTTCAATGTTGAGATATTATAAAATGATTTGGAAATGTTATATTCTATTCTCTAAAGATTTTGTAAAGTTATGTTCATCCATGTTTAACATAATTTTCATGTTTTTATAAGTTAATCATTTTAATTTTTTTCTACATGGGTTATTTTTAATTTTCTTTAAAAATGTGTGAAATTAATATTTTTTTAACATAAAAGGTGTTGCATTGTTTTCTAGACTTTGAGTCTGTTATTCATTATTTATCTTCCAATATAAGTTTCCATGGTATTTAAATGAATATAATTTTTTTATTATTATATAAATTATTATTTTTATATTAAAATATAAATTTATTACTTTATAAAAGGTTTAAAATAAAATTTTGAAATTATTTATAAAATAATTTTTACAAAAAAAGTTACAATATATTTCAAGGTAGTTATATTTAAACTTTCACGTCAATTTTCCTCTTTAATTATCAAAAAAATTAAATGATTTAAAACATTTATTTTTAATCAATTTATGGTCTTCTATCATCCATTTCTGATTTATATATTATAATTTATTTTTTAGATCTATTAGTTTCTTATGATCATGTTTTCTATTACACTCCAATATTAATTGGACATTATTTTTCTTCTTTATATCAATAATTTTTTATATCTTGAATATATTTAAAATTTCAATATTGTATTAATATTGTACCATTTTTATATACATTTTCAGTTGAAGTAAGCTTACAAATATTGTTATTTCATTTACTAGGGAAATATTGGTGTTTTATATTTGTAATGTCCCGATTCCGGAAGCCGGCCAGGGGAACCCAGTACCCAGTTGGTAACATAGACTCAAGTGTGTTTCCCCGAACGACAAAGGCTACCGACTAGCAGCAAGGGCCTTGAGATTGATAGTGGGGAAGCTATGCCCTCATTGGCAGAGTAACATAGAAGAAGTAAAACATATAGCAATAGCAGAAGCAGTAATAATACCATTCCAAAAGTAAAAAAGTAGAAGTAATAAATAGTTGGATCTCACATATATAAATTGTGCATGATACATATGTCTAAGAAAGCATCCAAACAAATCAAAATGATAGAATATAGTACTTAACCATATTATGAAATAGAAGTAGAAAACAGCTCCACAAAATCAAAAGCCTCAGCTTGGTCACGTGCTCCCCAGCTCCATAGCAATCATGCAACTGAAGTAGAAGGATGCTTACCCTTATCTATGCCTGCAATAATATAATCTGTTTGGGCCCAAAATCAAGACCCAAGTAGGGTTTGAGACTAATCATAGTAGGAAACGAAACAAAGCTCTATGCCTAACAGTTAGGGAATATATATGGAAGGCAATAAACAAAATAAAGCAGTAAGCAAGGAAGTACACATAGTAACAATCCTACAAATTCAATTGCATTAATTTTCATATATCAAGTAAGTAGCTAATCAAAATCAGGTAACCATCTGGGAAGTACTCACATCATAACCCTTCTGGTTCAACAAAATAAAAACAAGCAACCATATGGGAAGTACACACAGTCTAACCCCACTAGTTTATCTTTAGCACAAACTCTCTGAGGAAGTACTCAACATTAATTCCCCCTTCAGTCTCGTATGGGTAACTAATAGGCACTCTGAGGAAGCACTCAACCTCCAATTCCCCTTGTGGCCCGCATCAAGGAACTACAGACACTCTGAGGGAGAACTCAACATTCATCCCCATTATGGTCTCGCAACGTAAAATTAAAACAGTCACTCTGGAGAAGCCCTCAACGTCCATTCTCCTTATGGTCTACTACACCAGGTTATCATGGCCCTGTGTAAGTCAGTCATGTACAAATGATATTTGGAAACCAATGTAAACTTCAAGAACTACTAGGATAAACAATCTACAACATATCATATCAAGTCAGATAATAATCAATTCATCTTAGCAATACCAAGCATGGAAAGAAAACAGCCTAACAAGAAACTAGAACAAACGGTCAAAATAATAAAACATGGGAAAAACTGCCATAGCATGGAAAACTTTACCCTATTCATAATCAATCAAAATTTATCCAAAAAAACAAGTCATACCAGGAAATAGAAGGGCTAAAAACAAAAAACACACAATACCCCAAACAAGGGTATTGGGCACTTTTGCACATATAACACAAAGAATAACTACAGAAAGGCACAAACCACCTACCTCAGTGTTGTGAGATCGATATACGTGAACATAAGACCTTGAATCACCTTAAAACACTGTAGATATACAAAAACATTAAAAAAATTCAACTGATAATATCTCATGAGAGAGGAGAAATTAAGAGATGAAGTTCTAGAAGAAGGATGCACTCACAGATGCGGATCCAATGCAACCGATAGAGTTTGATTCGGAGAATGGATGGCGAGTCTAGGGCTTGGAGAATACCCGTGACTATACGATCACTCTTGGATGAGACAGAAGAAGAAGAATGGGGTTTTTTAGATTATACGCGACCCCAATCCATTTAATGAAAAACAATTACACGGTGTGTCCTTTAAAAGTACACAGTGTGTACATGCCTTTTCCTACCTCTACTTTAGGTGGTCTCTAGGTCACCACACACAGCTGTGTTCTTGGCCATTAAATATCAAGCACATGGCTACGTTTGGAAACTGAGTACATGGAGAGTACCTATAAGTACACGGTGTGTACTCTATAAATTTCAAGAAACATCTCTTTTCCCACAAAACATCCAGAAAAGAAAACATACATGAAAAAAAGATCTGGGTTCTTACAAACTTCTACCCTTAAAAAAATTATCCCCTGAATTTCCCTAGCAAGGTGGTGTAGAAGAAGAATCCTCAAACAGCTCAGCCACTGCGATTGTACATTAGCCTCCCTCTCCCAAGTCTTGTCCTGTACTCACCTATGCATCCATAGCACTCATACCAGAGGAATAGACCGGCCACATAGAGCATTCGCACTTCGATCAAAAATCTGAATAGGAAGCTCCTCAAACAAGGCTTCCACCTCTAACCCAACCTCCTCAGGTTGAAAATATGAGATGGATTTGAGAAGTAATGTCAAAGCTGAGAAACGTGGAAGACATCATGCATAGCCTGGTACCTCTGAGATAACTGCAGTCGATAGGCAACCTATACGACTCTCTCCAAAATCTCAAATGGTCCAACATACATCGGTGAAAGATTACCCTACCTCATAATCCTCCTATATCCCAACCTCGGTGTGACATGCAGGAAAACCTGATCTCTGACCATGAACTATAGAGGTCGTCTCCATCGATCAACATAAGATTTATATCGAGACTATGTAGTATCCATCCTCTTCTAAATCAACTCTATCAACTTTGTGGTCTCCTAGAAAAGAAGAGGACCCAACATAGCTGCCTTTCATGCCTTCAGGCAACATAAGGGTGATTGGCATGGCCTACCATTAAAGCCTCATAAGGTTCCATCTGAATATTTTCTTGAAAACTAATATTGTAGACAAACTCCACAAGAGGTATGTTATTTTCCCAAGAACCTCAAAAATCTAGGATGCATGCTTTAAGCATGTCCTCAAGCACCTGAATCGTATTTTCGGACTGGTCATCTGTCTAGGGATGCTAAGATGTACTCAAAAGTACCTATGTACCCAAAGCCTTCTAAAGTCCCTTCTAGACCCGAGAAGTAAAACATGTGTCATAGTAAGAAACAATAGAGTGTGGAACCCCATGTAGACGTACAATCTCTCGGATGTACAACCTTCCCATCTCATCAACACTGAAGGTCTTCTTGATCGGAAAGAAGTGATCAACCTTCATGATTTTGTCAATGACAACATAACTACATCATTCCCTTGAGGCGACCTCGGCAATCCTATCACAAAATCCATCATGACATCATTTTATTTACAGTCAGGAATGGGAAACTGCTTCCAAATACCTTCTAGTCATTGATGCTCCACCTTCACCTGCTGACAGGTGTAACACCTCATAACAAAACCAGCAACATCTCTCTTCATACCTGGCCACCAATAATGATGTTGTAGATCTCGATATATCTTGGTGACACCAGGATTAATTTCCCAAACTAAGGAATGAAAGTATCACCTCAACTCCTCATGTATGTCTACTGGAACCCACACGAATCCATGAAAACACAAGATCCCATCCTTGACTATTTTTTATCCATGAATAGGGTCCGGTTCAGACACACTCTCCCATAGGACTTGGCCTTCTGAATCTGATAGTTGCCTCATTCACACTTGATAAAGAAGAGTATAGGTAATATCTATATAAGATTGAAATGTATGCCCTTGTAAATCATGCACCTCCAAATGCATTTCAGAGAACAGGGCCATAGCTCCCACTCACTACTGGCCTCCTGAACTACATGTATCTGAGTTCTTCTGCTCAATGCATTAGCCACTGTGTTTCCTTTTCCAGGCGTGTAGGAAAGCTCAAAGTCAAAATAATAAAGGTACTCTACACACCTTCATTGTCTCAAATTCAGGTCACACTAAGTGAAGATTTACTTGAGACTTTTGTGGTCAGTGAAAACCCCAAAATTCTCTCCCAACAGGTAGTGTCTACAATAGCATAAATCATGAACAACTGTATCCAACTCGAGATCTTGCGTCGGGTAATTTCTCTCATGTGGCCTAAAATGCCGAGACTTGTACGAAATGACTCCTTCTCCCTGCATAAGCACTCCTCCTAGACCAATACACAATGCATCACAGTACATAGTATAGCTCTTTTCTGGCTCTGGAAGAACTAGTATCAGTGCTGAAGAAAACCTCTCTTTCAGCTCCTAAAAGGATGACTCACAAGAATCTGACCACAAATACTTTGCAAACTTCTTATTCAGGCCCGTCAGTGGTGCTGCTAAGTGTGAGAAGTCACGTATGAAACGTTTATAGTAACCATCCAGTCCAAGAAAACTTCATACCTGAAATAAATTCTTTGACTACTCCTATGAAACTACTTCTCTCAGTTTTTATGGGTCTACTGATACTCCTGTCTATGAGATAACATTGCCTAATAAGTGAATATGGTCTATCCAAAATTGGCATTTTGAGATCTTAGATTATAATTGATGTTCTCTCAGTGTACTCAAAATGATCTCAAGATGGGAAGCATGGTCATGTCAAGTGTGAGAGTACACCAAGATATCGTCTATGAAGGCTACCATAAATGTAAAGAACGGTAAATTCTGTGGAATTTTTTTACATAAATACATTGAGATTTTATGAGTCCATGAAAATTGGTGGTGCTCGATTTTGAGACCCGGTGTTCTCGGAATCAATTTCTGATGTTTTGTTTAGGTATGTTTAGTAAACGTACGAGCGGGTTTTTAAAACATTTGTACCAATACTTGGAATTGAAATCTGAGGGCACCATTAAGATCGCAACGCCGGTATTTGCTTTATAATACTTTCACCTCAACAGTAGTTGGTTGAGAATAAAAGTTAGATTTTGGGTTTTTATGAAAAAAATAATAAAATAAAGAGAGCTACACTTTATTTTAATTGAGCCTGCATGTGGTGTTTGGTGGTTAAAACCTCCTCTTTGAGGTTGGAGGTGGGGCCACCACACCTTAACCTCCCTTGAGAGGTTATGTTGGTGGGTCCCACCCAAACATAACCACCCGAGAGAGGTTACGACATGGGGACCACATGAGGCTTAACTCCCTATTGATGGAGAAGAGTAAAACCTCTCAACTCTCTCTCATTAATGATGGAGAGCCTTTTTTAATTTCCCTTTATTTAATTTGTGCTAACCCTTCACATTAATTAATGGGAGCCCACCTAATTAAATAGTCAATTTGAGTATTTTGCAAACAAATTAATAGGAGATTACAATATGTTATTTTGGTTGGAATATTCACTTTGGTGGGAGCTTTTGAGAGGAGAGATTGGGAGAATTATAGTTCTCCAATGAAGAAACCCACATCCCAATGAAGAATGATGAACGAAGAATGTCGACCTTCTTCGACTTCTTCCTCGAAGATTCAATCGTTGTTAGACCTCTTAGACGACGACTTCCATGACTTTGTCGACAAACGATGATGGATGAATCAATGGTAGGGGTTTAATTTTATCTAAGTATAATCTTTTCCCATGTTCTTCCTTTCTCTCAAAATGAAGAATGAGGGTTTTTGTGCTTCATACTTGCGAGCCTCTTGTTATCGCCCAAACTGTAGAGGGTGCGGGCCAAACTAACATGGACCGACCCCCCTCTGCCATTCTTGTTTGAGATGATCCTCAACATGGAGACGAGGTAACGAGATGATGAATGTGGTGATGATAAAGGTTTTTCTTCTTGCGGCCTCTACAACCCGCGCCGACCTCCCGTGCACCCCGTCCGAACCCCACCAAACCCCGCAGGCCATGCCCGCACCCCGATAGCCTGCCTGCAGCCTGGCAGTGCCCCGCCGGCCTGCCCAGGGCATGCTCGTGCCCTACCCAGCCTGTCTGTGACCTCCCACGTGCCCTTCCCGGCCTTCCCACAGCCTCCCTCATGCCCCACCGGTCTACCCGATGGCCTCCTGGCCACCCCACCGGCCTGGCCGGGCCGCCACCCGGCCTGCCCGTCCACCCCGCTAGCCTTCCCAGGCCGCACCATGGTTCCCTGCTGAATAGGTCGAGCCGCGCCAGCCTCTCGAGACGGCCCGCAACCTCCCTTGCAGCGCCACTGGGTGAACTAGCTCGGCCTCCCGGGCCGAGGTGCCCAAACCGCGCCCCTCACGGTACTGGCCGAACCGAACTAGTTGTGCCCCCTGGGTCGAGTTGTTCCCCTTGTGGCAACCTCCGGGCTGAACTTCCCATGCAACCTACTAGTTAGGTCACAGAGAGCCGGGATGAACCTCACAGGTTGGCCCACCCAATGGGTTGGACCAGACCCAACAGGTCTGAAGGGGTCGGCCCAGACTAAGACGGGTCGAGTCGGTCTTACTGGGTCAGTCCATACACAAGCCCACTACGGGCCTTTAATTTCTTTTGGATATATATCTGGCACCGGACGATCGTTTGATGAACCGTCAGTGGAACTGGTATCCTTGGAGCATGACTGTCCCTTTGAGAATACCCCATTTGAGTTTCGGGTACAATTGAGATACGGTCAGGTTGGATCATGCATGAATCCAACGAAGCCCTTGGGACTAAAAGGCTAATAACTCACAGACTAGACATCCGATTGACGCACCGTCTATTGCGTTGAGACCCCTATGACGAGGCGGAACTTTGAGATACTTCTTCGTGGGACTATGTGGTAGTTGAAATATTGACTCTTGTCTTTAGGAGAGGACCCTCCCATAATCAAGCATGCTTTGAAGAAACCTTGTGGGTGGCTGCGCTCTGCCTACTGTTCCTCGATCCTGTGTGGGTCTGATAGTTCTGACTTCTGTTCCTGGATCCTATTTTGGTTTTACAGAATAGCTGGGACCGGATCCTGTGTGGGTCCGATAGCTCTGAATACTATTCCTAGATCATGTGTGGGTCTGACAGTTTTGACTTCGGTTCCTGGATCCTGTGTGGGATGGACAGAATAGCTGGTCCTAGATCCTATGTGGGTCTGACAGCTCTGACTACTGTTCCTGGATCCTGTGTGGGACTGACAGTTCTAACTGTTATTCCTGGATCCTATGTGGGTCCGACAGCTTAGATATTTCAGTGGATACATCTGATCATCTCTATCACTCTACATAAGTTGTATACCCGTGTGAGATGAGTCAGTAACTTTTGTGTTTACCTCAAGATTGAGATGGACTACTTGATAACTTAAGTATATGTATGGACATATACCTAAGTGGGTTTATCTGTTGATTTCATTATTTGTGGTTTATACTTATTGTATTTTTTGAGACCTTGAGGGTATCAGGGTCCCTACTGAGTATCGTTATACTCACCCTTGCGTGGGCTTTGCTCGAACCTCCTTGTGTTGGTTGGAGATGACGGATAGCGCTAACCAAGGATGAGTGAACTGGACTGGGTGGTACTCGGAGGTGGATCACATGGAGTGACGATACATAGGGGATATTGATGGATGTTGAGTGCTGTGGAGCCTTTATATACCCACCCTTCAGTTAGGAATTTTCGTTGGATGATCTGGAAGCAGTTTACCTTTCTTCAGTTGTACTTGTTTTCTGTTTCCGTGTACTTTACAGTTGGGCTTGTATTTCTGGACACTTTACTTTTCATCACTCCTTTTTTATACAGTTTTACTTAGTTTTTTTCTTCCAAATTACTCTGTTGTGTGTGTTTCTAGTTTATAAAGGCAATGTCTTCCCAGTTTTAGGGATTTCTGCCTTTGGTGCTAGTCGCCATCCCCTGGCCTAAGGAAGGCGAGCTTAGGGTAGTCACAGCACGGGACCCGGGGGACGGGTCGTGAAAAATTGGAATCAAAACAATCGTTTATACCATAGAACATAGGACTCTAATAATTATTTTCTATGAAGACATAGTGTTAAGAGTACTGAGTGTTGTTTTCAGTCCAGTGATTCCAGTGTTGGTGCGGCGACCGATATATCCATACACCAGGACCCTGACTTCTGATTTTCGAATCAGTGCATGAAAACACTGATTGCATGTGTGTTTCAAGAGTCTTCTTTATGATCTCTTTGAGTTATCTCACCAGGTATAACTTATTAACCGTGGAACACCTCTATCTTTTCAGGATGGCCCCACATAGACAGTTATCCAGGGTTCCTAGAGTTGTACGAGATGGTAGCCCACCGAGAGATGAGGCCTCAGCACAGGGTCGTATCACAGTGGAGGCTCCAACAGTACTACTACCTATTGCGCCACTGATGCCACCATCCCTAGAAGTAGAACATGCATGTCGCCTGAGCGCATTGCATGAGTTCCAATGCTAGAGGCCACCTAGGTTCAGGGGTGAGACGGACCCGCAGGAAGTTGAGAATTTGCTGGAGGCTGTGGTGAGAGTCCTCAGACTAGTAGGGACACCAGCAGAACTTATGGTGATCCTTTCCACGAGTCTTATTCAGGAAGCAGCTGGAAGAAGGTGGATCAAGATTCTCCAGGTGCATGACGAGATGACGCTTTTCTTGACAGACTTTGAGAGCCTATTCCGGGCAGATACAAAAACTACAACATCTACAACAGGGTAGCATGACAGAAGCTTAGTACTCAGAGAGGTTCACCAACCTCTCCTCCTACTCCATAGATATGGTGCGGGACCTATTCTTCGGGGCCTGGACCTTCGAGCAGGGGATCAGGTGAGAGATCAGAGTTTCGATGATCTCCCTCTGCATCCCGACGTAGGCGGGGGTGTTAGAGAGATCCCTCCTAGTGGAGAGATTCCTTACTGAGTTGTCACCAACAGCAAGACCCATCACTAGTTGACATGAAGTGGAATCTTCTACAGCTGACAGTAAATAGATTTCATAGAGGTCCAAGCGGACCAAGCCATCTGGTGGATGACCTTAGGATATGGGTTCAGTTGTGTGGCACACACGAGATAGAGCAAATCATGCCTGGAGCGGGCAATGTTACTCTTGTGTCGGGTAGGGTCACATGGCCCGTGACTATCCGATCCACCGTACTGATGATCAATAGATGGTCGAAGGACCGCCCAGGTAGAGACAGATATTCGATCGAGGTGGACCATAGGGATCAGGTGTACATGGTAGAGGAGTTGGTCGTGTAGCTGGTGGTGGATGATGATTCTAAGGTTTTACCGCCACCACCACCAGGCGGTCCACTCCGACCATAGGGAGCAGGTGGACAGGGGCGAGCTCATCTCCAGCCAACTGAGGCCTATGACCATGGCGCTCTTGAGATGATATGAGGTATGATCTATGTCTACTCCACCTTAGTTGTGGTTCTGATAGACATAATTTCCATTCACTCTTTCATTTCCACGTCCCTCGTTCAGAGCTTGGATATTCCGAAGGAGCCGTTAGTTCGATCCTTATGGCTAAAGACTCCTACGGGAGCTGATTCGATGATTATGCACCAGTTCTGGCAGTATGAGCTTACTCTAGGTGGTGAGAGGTTCGGTTGGGATCTCCTAGTAGCGGCGTCGAGGCCTTACGACGTCATCTTGGGTATGGACTAGTTATCTATATTCCATGCTCAGATAGACTTTATTAGGTGTAAAGTGTGGTGTGTCCACATGGATGGGACTAGGTTCACCTTCACCAGTGAGAAGAGAGCCCTTGCAGCATAGGACATACTTACTTGGAGGAGGGTGCATCCGATCACTCATCAGTTGGACAACTATAACCTTAGAGATTTAATGTGGAGAGTTCGAGGTGTCCTATAGTGGTGGATCAGTACGCGAATGGTTCCCCTGATGATGTTCCAGCACTACCTCCTCACAGATAGGTGGACTTAAACATTGACCTGTACCCAGGGATGACACCGACATCTACACCAGTGTATCGGATGGCTCCCACAGAGCTTTGCGAGCTGCGGGTATAGCTAGAGGACTTGCAGGGGAATAGATTCATCCGGCTCAGTGTTTCACCCTGGATAGCCCTAAATTTATTCACCAAGAAGGATGATGGGAGATTGAGTCTCTGTGTTGACTACCGTCGCTTGAACCAGGTGACCATAAAGAACAAGTACCCACTTCCAAAGATTGATGACCTCTTTGATCAGCTGAAGGGAGCACGGTGGTTCTTCAATATAGACCTCAGATTAGGCTATCACCAGCACATATTTCGAGATAAAGATGTGCAGAATACGACCTTCAGATGTTGGTATGAACACTACAACTTCTTGGTTATGCCATTTGGTGTAACCAACGCTCCAGTAGTGTTCATGGGACTCATGAACAACATATTCCATCCATACCTCTATGGCTTTGTTGTAGTCTTCATCAATGAAATTCTGATCTACTGAACTACTGAGGAGGAGCATGCTTACCATTTATGGGAAGTAATGGATACACTCCGTGAGAACTATCTTTATGTTAAGCTCTCGAACTTCCAGTTTTGGATCCAAGATGTTCACTTTTTGGGACATGTCATCTCAGAGGCTGGAGTTGTAGTGGATCCAGTGAAGATCGAGGCGGCACTTTCTTGGGAGCCACCCAGGAGTGTGACAGAGGTATGGAGTTTCCTGGGTTTGGTTGGTTACAACTGGAGGTTTGTGCCAGACTTTTCCAGAGTTGCATCACCACTATCAGCCATGAAGAAGAAGGGGAAACCCTTTGTGTGGTCAGAGAGATGCCAGTAGAGCTTTAAAGCGCTAAGACAGAGGCTGAATAGTGCCCCCATAATGAGTCTTCCATAGGAGGGTGTAGGGTATATAGTTTACTACAACACATCAGGGACCAAACTCTGGTGTGTCTTGATGCAGGAGTGAGTAGTGATCGTATATGGTTCTCGACCGCTAAGATAGAACGAGCAGAAATACGCTACCCATGACCTGGAGTTAGTAGCAATGGTCTTCACCTTGAAGATGTGGCAGCACTATCTTATGGGAGAACGTTTTACCATATACTATGATCACAAGAGTCCCAGTTATATCTTCTCTCATAGGGACCTGAACCCGAGACAATGACATTGGCTTGAGTTCCTCCAGGACTATGACTTTGAGATAGTCTATACTCCTGGGAAGGGGAACATAGTCACGGATGTGCATAGCAGGGGATCTGGTATATAGCTGTAAAGAGAGTTGATAGAGAAGATAGCTGCTTTACAGATTTCTTATTTGGATAGAGATGGAGTAGCTTTCCTACAGTAACTTGCAGTCACTCTCCCACTTCTTCAGTGAGTCTGGGAGGCCCAACATGGGAACCCTGACTGCGAGACACGACGTACTCAAATCTCCACAGGGTAGGTACCTGATGGGTTTTATGAAGTTGGGAACACGTCATCTCATTTAGAGGACGTAACTTGGTACCAGTGGCACTTCCGGAGGAAGAGTTGAGGGAGTTCCACACATCCCCTCTAGTGATACATCTAGGAGTGGTAAAGATGTACCAGGACCTTCGACAACAGTACTGGTGGCCAGGTATGAAGAAGGCAGTAGTGGAGTTTGTCTCTCAATGACTCACTTGTTAGCAAGTGAAGTTAGAGCACCTGGTACCAGCAGGCTTGTTTCAACCTTTAGAGGTCCCATAGTGGAAGTGGTATGGGATATCCATGAATTTCATGACGGGGGTTCCAGGTACATCCGGGGTCACGACTCAATTTGGGTGATGGTGGACCAACTCACCAAGTCGGCCGACTTCTTAAAGATCAGATAGCAGGGTTCAGTAGAGATCTTGGGATGCTTATATGTGTAGAAGATTGTGCGTTTATATGGTATACCTTCAATGACTGTCTCTGATCGTGATGCACATTTTACTTCTCGGCTATGGAAGGGGTTGTAGGAGGCTTTTAGGACACAGCTTCGCTTGAGCACCACCTTCCATCCTCAGACAGATGGTCAGACTGAGAAGAGCATTCATACCTTCGAAGACATGTTATGTTCTTGTTTCCCCAACTTCGGTCGTAGTTGGGAGGATCACTTTCCTTTGGTGGAGTTTGCGTACAACAACAGCTATCACTCCACCATTAGGATGACACCCTTGGAGGCATTATAGGGGTGATGTAGAGACCCGTAGCTTGATGTACATTGACATTACATTAAATTTGCGGAATACTTAGTACATAACAAAAACACACCAACAAGGATCGTAATAGTTTAGTGTCTTTGGAAACTCGGAATATAATCTTCTAATCCTGGTGAAATATCTTCCACATCTCCCATAAAGATCTTCCTTTTTTTACCTAAAACATTTCTTTATATCCTGGGGAAAAGAAAACATAAAAGGGTGAGCTCAAATGCTCAGTAAGGGTAAACAAAAGAAACATCAATCACATCATATACATAAGCATATAACTTTTGAAAATCTTAACCTGCAAAAGAGATCATAGTTTCATAACATGGGGTAAATCATGGTAGTGAAATGTAGTCACAATAATCATAACTTAAAACATGAAACTTTGTGGAATTCACACATAATCATGGAAAATCATTTCTTGTTAGTCAAGACTCATTTCCAAGACTATCTTAGTGGACAAAGTCCCTTTCTGAACCGAGTCACCCTCATTTCAGTCCTGTTTTACTGAACCGGTATAACCTACCGTTCCAGCCATGTCTATCTCATGAGATATAAAATATTTACCCAATGCATTGGAGGGATATATAGGTCTCACCCATCTTATAATGAATCCTTTCTTATGTGTGCCACATAATCATAAATCATACATCATCGCATAACACATGTAACAAAAATTGGATTCTTGAAACATCATGACATCATAAAAAAATCATATAAGGTAAATGACTTCATAAAAATAATTCCCTCACAACATAATCAAATCAATGTAATAATAGGGATAAAAACAGAACCCTATATTATCTTAGATGGAAAATAATTTTGATAAAACATTTGAACTCCATTCTTGAAGAAAATATCCTTTCTACTTCAAAAACACTTTTCTTTTCTTGACATGTCATACAATTATAAACTAAAAGAAGTTGATTAAAAATAAACTTGAAAAATTTTATAGGAAGATTCTTGGAAATAATGTTTTAAAAATCCATTCATGCCGTATAAGTTAAAAAAACATTCTTCTCGTACTTTTGTCGGAAAAGTCAAAAAGTACCTCGTACGAAAAACGCCAAAAGATTCCTTTCATATCTTTTACTAAAATCTCACCGAAGGGTAAAATTTGATATAAACTGTTGTAGAAGGATATAAATATTACATATTGAGGAAACATGGATGTGGATGATAAAATACACCCTAGTAAATAATAAAGTATAAACAATCTCGGATAAAAATGAGATTGTGATATTTCTCTTACCTTAGGTCTGATTTGCTTTGTACGTGTCCGAAGCTCCTCTTCTTTGAAACGCCTCTTTGAATCCTCCACTTAGGGAACTAAGATTGGTCTTTGAAGAAGACCAGGACCTCTAAGATTATTCTAGGGAAGTGGATAAGGGATTTTGGCAGGGGTTGGCCGAGCTTGAGTGCTCAAATTGGTGTGAGGAGGAGGGGGAGGAGGTGCCCTTTTATAAGGGAGGAGAGGGGCACCTTAGGAATATCTCAAAATATTATTTTATATTAAAGTCAAAATCGGTTTATAATGGTTCCAAAGGGTCTTATTTCGGAGCTAAAGTGGGTATGGGTCTAAATCCTATCAACCAATAGGATTTAGACAAGTTTAGGTTATTATTTTAACCTTATCAATTAGATTTAACTCTAAGTTAACTTTTACCGTGACTTTTTGTTTTCTTATACTATATGGTTAATACACTTACTATAACATGCCAAAAGAACCCCAAGTTGTTTATTATTAATATATATATACTTATCTAACTCATTTGGCCGATCCTTAGATTTTTAGGAATAAAATAACAATTAATAATATAATATTTGTTTTAAAAACTAATTTATGTCAATTTTGACGCTATTTGGTACATAATTTTTATGAAATTCATAACAGAATGATAAGTTCGAACCAAGTTACTTAAATAAATAATCACATGTCATATTAACCTAGAAAATTAGTGGAATTCATAAAAAGTCTCAAATTATATTTATTTGGGTATTTATAACATCAATTATGTAAATATTTCATTAATAAGATAATTACTGCATCATCGTTGTGTCATAAATAAATTAAATTATTTAATGTCTAAAAATTAAAAATAAAATAACATTATGTAGGAAATCTTTTTAGATTTCTAATGAATATTTATAGTCGAATTTATCTTATGTATAACCCCATATTAAAAATGTTTTAGTTATTAAACTTTGATTTTAACTATTTTAACTATTCATTAAATAAAATAATATTAAATGTCATAATCTAATCCAAGTGGACCTAAATGGTCATATTATATTCATAAGGTTGTTTTTGGTCGAATTACACTTATCCAATAGAATTAGGACATGTGTTAGGGTAATAGTAATATCATATTTACCCTTAGTTACCCTATTTATTATTAACCGCGGTAAAAAAAAGTAAAAAGTTACTATTCACCAAAAATTATTTTCATCTCATTGAACCACATTTTAGTCCTTGATATTAACCGTGTCTCTCGGATTTTCGAAATTCCATTCACAGAAGCGGTAAAATTAAGTTTTATGCAAAATTCAGTTTTTAACCTACCACTTAGTGGTTTCACTATTCATCAAAAATTGAAAGTTTTCAGAAAAATACCAAAATTTCACCCTATGCTAATTTCGATATTCCGAATCCAAAAATGATTTCTATTTTACAAAATTCCCAACATATAAGTTGCATTAATTAATTTTATAATTAATTTCCGCTGTCACAACAAATAGCGTGTTTTTAAGAGATAATAACTATCAAAAGATTAACACTTGTATATGTCTGGTGTAAATGTGAAATTACATACAATGAACAACATTGTATTGAATTGTAAAAATATATTCTAAATATACTTTAAAACCACTCAAATTAATAATTTATCACTATTAATTATTTCGATTAAAAAAATTTGTTTTTAATTAAAATTTAGTAATTTTCACTATTCATCAGAATATGAAAATTATCCGAAAAGTATCAAAATTTCACCTTAGGTTAAATTCGATACTCCGAATCCAAAAATGAAGTCCATTTTGAGAGATAAAATTTCGAAAATTTTAAAAGGTGGTTATTACTATTCATAACAACTAGTTTTAATAATATTTTAATAGCATATCGTTGTTTAGTGAAACTCGGTATTGTGTACTACACACGCTATTGAGGAAGGTCGTGATTGCGTGTAATACATGGAAAGTCAAGGATGCGTGTTGTGAAAGCTCCTTTTGGTGTAGCATATAACACAAGACATTAGTGAAATTAAAAAGAATATTTTTCATAAAGTTTCGGGGTGTTAAATTCTACCCCCCTTAAAATGAATTTCGCCCTCGAAATTCATCGGGGTTATAAATGGTTTACTATTCAAAAGTTTCTTTAATAGAAACCCACATCGTAAAAAGGAATACCAAAAACCAATCTTTAAAAACGAAAGTATGAAACGTAACGGTTACCCAAATAAACTAATCACTGGGTTTCCACATAGGTGAAAATATGGATATGGAAGAAAAATATAACCATCATGTTCTGATGGAGAGTGGTAGAGAACATGGCTATGGAAAAGCCAACAATCACAAATCCATAAATTTGTGAAGATCTAAGGTACCATCTGATTAATCAGATATAAGATCACTAGGACAACATTTTTGGTTTTCAAGATCATTTCCCTAAAGTTGAAGAATTTGAATTAGAATAAATACTTACTTTATTTTGGTACAATCTCACTATTGTTCATGCCTTGAACAATTTCCACATTATCTCTTAAATAAATGAAGTTGAATTTGTTATTCGTGAAGTGTTAGCAGATCATGTGATAGAATGACGGGTCATTCCATCAAAAGGTTAGCAAAAGTTATTAAATATACATAAGTCATTCTATAGTGAGATTAATCATATATGGTACCTAAAATGGACTTATACTTCATATATCATACTGCTTAATATAATAAAACTAGTTTCTACTAAACAGGGACTTCCTGTAGGCCAGTGGTAGGCGATAAAGGCCAATCGCACTTCGGTTGTGGGTTCGATTCCCACAGCCTTGTCCGACGCGATGGGCTGTCGCCCGTCCTGCAGGTTGTCCTTTTTTTAAAACTATATTACAATAACATCCCATCAATAATATAGAAAAAACTTCTATCCTTAAATAATACTAACTTATGGTTAACATAATCCATTCCAATCTTTAGGATTATCTAAAATACTTCGGTCCAAGCTCATAGTATAAAGAAAACGATAACTTGAAATGTCGTCAACCAAGAATGTGAATACCATCATTTATCCCCCATATATCTTGTTGGTCACATTCCAATCATGTTAATACCTTAATCATGTATTCTCTTGAAGAATGAATACCCATTGAACCTTAGTGAAAACATTAATGCAGTTAAAAGTTAACACTTTCCATATACCAAAATCCTCAAAATTCTATATACTCAAACCATGATATCACTTAGTCCTTATATCAATCATGAGATCATGAATACTATCAAACATTTCATTTTCTCCTTATCCCTTAATTATGCGCATATCATCTACTTTCCAAAATATTTGAATCACTTTTCCTGGTTACCAGTACCTTAAAATTATTGAAAACCACAATAGACCAATACATAAATATTTCAGTACACCATAAAAGTACCTCAACAACATTATTCTTGAATACCAATACATAAAAACTTTAGTCCATCCACTTCAATGATTGTCCTGGAATAAGTCCTTCCATGATTTAGAAGTAACTTTTTAGGTCAGGGAATTGTGTTGGGTAATGCCCATTTTCTCCACAAATAAGACATTGAACTCCATAACAATCTGTCACTCTATGACCCTTTTCTCCACACAGATAACATCGGTCCCTCCATTTGAGGTATTCCTCAAGGTTCTTCTTCCCTTCTTTAGAAATCTCAATCTTCCTTTCTTTATGCTCCTTAACATGCGAACATGCATAATAGTTTATCTTCCTCTTCTTTGATGAATTAGGAATACCACTAAATTTCACCTTGTTAATCATATATCGCGATGACTGATTCGGCATAATCACAATATCTTTATCTCTAGGCATTACACAATTTTGTTGCTCATAGTCACCAATTTGTCCATTGGATTCAATGTTAACCGAATTCCTTCTGGTTCCCTCCATTAAATAAAACACAAAAAGAATTCTGTGAGAGGCGAAATCACGCTAGGGAAGACAACATAGTAAAGGGGGAGTACCCTCAATATCTAACATCTTAGGTTTAAATTCTAAGATAGTTAGCACAATTCTAGGACTATAACCTATACGTATACTTAACCTTAGAGACATCCCTAGACATACCTTAGAAATATATCTAGGGATCTCACTAACGTTTTCGCATCCTAGTTTCCAAAGGTTGACTAAACCTTTCCTCTGATACCAACTGTAGAGACCCGTAGCTTGACGTACATTGACATTACATTACATTTGTGGAATACTTAGTACATAACAAAAACACACCAACAAGGATCGTAATAGTTTAGTGTCTTTGGAAACTCGGAATATAATCTTCTAATCCTGGTGAAAGATCTTCAACATCTCCCATAAAGATCTTCCTCTTTTTTACTTAAAACTTTTCTTTATATCCTGGGGAAAAGAAAACATAAAAGGGTGATCTCAAATGCTCAGTAAGGGTAAACAAAAGAAACATCAATCACATCATATACATAAGCACATAACTTTTGGAAATCTTAACCTGCAAAATAGATCATAATTTCATAACATGGGGTAAATCATGGCAGTGAAATGTAATCACAATAATCATAACATAAAACATGAAACTTTGTGGCATTCACACATAATCATGGAAAATCATTTCTTGTTAGTCAAGACTCATTGCCAAGACTATCTTAGTGGGCAAAGTCCCTTTCTGAACAGAGTCACCCTCGTTTCAGTCCTGTTTTACTGAACCGGTATAACCTACCGTTCCAGCCATGTCTATCTCATGAGATATAAAATATTTACCCAATGCATTGGAGGGAGATATAGGTCCCACCCATCTTATAATGAATCCTTTCTTATGTGTGACACATAATCATAAATCATACATCATCTCATAACACATGTAACAAAAATGGGATTCTTGAAACATCATGACATCATAAAACAAATCATATAAGGTAAATGACTTCATAAAAATAATTCCCTCAAAACATAATCAAATCAATGTAATAATAGGGATAAAAACATAACCCTATATTATCTTAGATGGAAAATAATTTTGATAAAACATTTGAACTCCATTCTTGAGGAAAATATCCTTTCTACTTCAAAAACAATTTTCTTTTCTTGACATGTCATACAATTATAAACTAAAATAAGTTGATTAAAAATAAACATGAAAACTTTTAAAGGAAGCTTCTTGGAAATAATGTTTTAAAAATCCATTCATGCCGTATAAGTTAAAAAAACATTCTTCTCGTACTTTTTTCGAAAAAGTCAAAAAGTACCTCGTACGAAAAACGCCAAAATATTCCTTTCATATCTTTTACTAAAATCTCACCGAAGGGTAAAATTTGATATAAACTATTGTAGAAGGATATAAATATTACATATTGGGGAAACATGGATGTGGATGATAAAATACACCCCAGTAAATTCTAAAGTATAAACAATCTCGGATAAAAATGAGATTGTGATATTTCCCTTACCTTAGGTCCGATTTGCTTTATACGTGTCCGAAGCTCCTCTTCTTTGAAACGCCTCTTTGAATCCTCCACTTAGGGACTAATATTGGTCTTTGAAGAATACCAGGACCTCTAGGATTATTCTAGGGAAGTGGAGAAGGGATTTTGGCAGGGTTTGGCCAAGCTTGAGTGCTCAAATTGGTGTGAGGAGGAGGGGGAGGAGGTGCCCTTTTATAAGGGAGGAGAGGGGCACCTTAGGAATATCTCAAAATATTATTTTATATTATAGTCAAAATCAGTTTATAATGGTTCAAAAGGGTCTTATTTCGGAGCTAAAGTGGGGATGGGTCGAAATACTATCAACCAATAGGATTTAGACAAGTTTAGGTTATTATTTTAACCTTATCAATTAGATTTAACTCTAAGTTAACTTTTACCGTGACTTTTTGTTTTCTTATACTATATGGTTAATACACTTACTATAACATGCCAAACGAACCCCAAGTTGTTTATTATTAATATATATATCCTTATATAAGTCATTTGGCCGAACCTTAGATTTTTAGGAATAAAATAACAATTAATAATATAATATTTGTTTTAAAAACTAATTTATGTCAATTTTGACACTATTTGGTACATGATTTTTATGAAATTCATAACAGAATGATAAGTTCGAACCAAGTTATTTAAATCAATAATAACATGTCATATTAACCTATAAAATTATTTTAATTCATAAAAAGTCTCAAATTATAGTCGAATTTATCTTATGTATAACCCCATATTAAAAATGTTTTAGTTATTAAAATTTGATTTTAACTATTTTAACTATTCATTAAATAAAATAATATTAAATGTCATAATCTAATCCAAGTGGACCTAAATGGTCATATTATATTCATAAGGTTGTTTTTGGTCGAATTACACTTATCCAATAGAATTAGGACATGTGTTAGGGTAATAGTAATATCATATTTACCCTTAGTTACCCTATTTACTATTAACTACGGTAAAAAAAAGTAAAAAGTTACTATTCACAAAAAATTATTTTCATCTCATTGAACCACATTTTAGTCCTTGATATTAACCGTGTCTCTCGGATTTTCGAAATTCCATTCACAGAAGCAGTAAAATTAAGTTTTATGCAAAATTCTGTTTTTAACCTTCCACTTAGTGGTTTCACTATTCATCAAAAATTGAAAGTTTTCAGAAAAATACCAAAATTTCACCCTACGATAATTTCGATATTCCGAATCCAAAAATTATTTCTATTTTACAAAATTCCCAACATATGAGTTGCATTAATTAATTTTATAATTAATTTCCGCTGTCACAACAAATAGCGTGTTTTTAAGAGATAATAACTATCAAAAGATTAACACTTGTTTATGTCTGGTGTAAATGTGAAATTACATCCAATGACCAACATTGTATTGAATTGTAAAAATATATTCTAAATATACTATAAAACCACTCAAATTAATAATTTATCACTATTAATTATTTCGATTAAAAAAACTTGTTTTTAATTAAAATTTAGTAATTTTCACTATTCATCAGAATATGAAAGTTATCCGAAAAGTACCAAAATTTCACCTTAGGTTAAATTCGATACTCCGAATCCAAAAATGAAGTCCATTTTGAGAGATAAAATTTCTAAAATTTTAAAAGGTCATTATTACTATTCATAACGGCTAGTTTTAATAATATTTTAATAGCATATCGTTGTTTAGTGAAACTCGGTATTGCGTACTACACACGCTATCGAGGAAGGTCGCGATTGCGTGTAATACAAGGCAAGTGAAGGATGGGTGTTGTACAATCTCCTTTTGGTGTAGCGTACAACACAAGACATTAGTGAAATTAAAAAGAATATTTTTCATAAAATTTCGGGGTGTTACAGGTGACCTTTCAGATCACCCTTGTGCTGGATAGACCTTGGGGAGTCATCATTAGTGGGACCAGAGATGGTATGAGCTACCATTAAAAAGGTGCAGATCATCTAGGAGAGGATGAAGACTACACAGAGCAGGAAAGATTCGTATGATGACGGGAGACAGAGACCTCTAGATTTCGAGGATAGCAACTACGTCTTTCTACGGGTCTCACCTCGACGAGGATTACAGAGATTTGGCCAAGGTGGTAAGTTATCTCCCCATTTCATCCGACATTTTTAGGTCCTCAATAGAGTCGGATAGGTGGCATATCACTTAGCTCTTCCACCTCAATTGCACTGGATGCACGATGTCTTCCATTTATCCCAGCTGAGGAGGTACGTGTATGACCCTTCTCACATCATAGACCATGGAGAGCTAGACGTCGATGATGGAACAAATTTTACGGAGGTCCTAGTGGAGATTGAGGATCGATAAGAGTGGGTCCTTCATGGACATTTGATACCTCTGGTGTGAATTCATTGGCAGTACCGGAACACCCAGGAGAGCACATGGAAGTGTGAGGCTCAGATGCGTGCTCAGTACCCCCACTTTTTCTCATAGTTCGAGTTGTAGCTTATGGGGACGTAAATCCCTGATGTGGGGAGAATGTAGAGACCTGAAAATTATGTGTAAATTTTTTTCTTAAATACATGGAAATTTTATGAGTCTTTTAAAATTGAGGGTGCTTGATTCTGAGGCCCGGTGTGCCAGGAATCAATTTCTGAAGTTTTTTTCAGGTACCTTCAGTAAACGTACGAGCAGGTTTTTATAACTTTTGAACCGGTGATTGGAATTGAAATCTGAGGTCACCGTTGAGCTCACAGTGGCAGTATTCACTTAAGAAGAATTTCACCTTGACATCATTTGGTCGAGAATAAAAGTTAGATTTTGGGTTTTATGAAAAAAATAATATAATAAAGTGACTACGCTTTATTTTAATTGAGCCTCCATGTGGTGTTTGGTGGTTACAACCTCCTCTTAGAAGTTGGATGTGGGGCCACCACACCATAACCTCCCATGAGAGGTTATGGTGGTGGGGCCCACCTGAACATAACCTCCCACGAGAGTTGATGACATGGGGACCACACGGGACTTAACCCCCCTATTGATGGAGGAGAGTAAAACCTCTCAACTCTACCTCATTAATGAGGGAGAGCCTTTTTTACTTTCCCTTTATTTAATTTCTGTCAACCCTTCACATTAATTAAGGGGAGTCTAACTAATTAATTAGTCAATTTGAATATTTTTCCAACAAATTAATAGGAGAATACAATCTGTTATTTTGGTCAGAATATTCACTTTGGTGGGATCTTTTGAGAGGAGAGCTTGGGAGAATTAGAGTTCTACAATGAAGAACCCCACCTCCCAACAAAGAATGAAGAATGATGAATTACGGCCTTCTTCGACTTCTTCCTCGAAGCTTCAACTTTTGTGAGACGTCTTCGACGATGACTTCCGCGACTCTGTTGACGAATGAAGAATCAAAGGTAGTGGTTTAATTTTATCTAAGTATGATCATTTCCCATGTTCTTCATTTCTCTCAAAACTAAGAACGAGGGTTGTTTTGCTTCATACTTGTGAGCCTCTTGTTATCACCATAACCGTGGAGGGAGTGAGCCAAACTAACATGGCCTGACCTCCCTTTTTCATTCTTGTTTGAGATGATCCTCAGCATGGTGACGAAGCAATGAGAATATAAAGGCATTGATGACAAAGGTTGTGCTTCCCATGGCCTCTGCAACCCATGCTGGCCTCCCGCGCGCACCGGATGAACCCTGCCAAACCGCGTCGTCCTAGCCCGTGCCTCGTTAGTCTGCTCGCAGCCTACCCACGCCTAACAGGCCTGTCCGCGGCCTGCCCGACCTTCTTGTGGCCTCCCGCAGGCCCTGCTTGGCCTACCAGCGGCCTCCTGCGCACCTCGTCGGTCTACCCAGTTCCCTCCCTACTGCCCCGCCGGCCTGACCAGGCTGCCACCCGGCTAGCCCAGTCACCTGCCGGCCTACCCCCCCTCGCCTCGCCTACACGGCCACCCCACGACCTGCCCGACCACACCTCCGGCCTACCCAGGCTGCCACCCGACCTGCCCGGCTGCCCCACCGGCCTTCCCAGGCCACACCCTGGTTTCCGGCCGACCCGCTTCGGCCTCTTGAGTCGGCCTGCGGCCTCCCTTACGGCACTTTTGGCCGAGCCGCCTGAACAGCGCCCCTCGAGGCGACCTCTAGGCTGAACTACCCATGGGACCCACTGGGTTGGGCTCAGTGGGATGGGCCAAACCTAATAGTCTGGCCTGCCCAATGGGCCAGGCCAGACCCAACAGGTCTGAAAGGTTTGACCCAGACCGTGTCGGCCCAGACTAAGATGGGTCGAGTTAGTCCGACTGGGTCAGACCGGACTCAGGCCCACTACCGGACTTTACTTTCTTTTGGCCATATCTCTGAACGAGGAGTCATAGAAGAACCCATATCACCAGCAGAACGTGAGAAGATCTGATAGAAGCATTAAAGATGACCCATCGTGCCACATGACTGGCACTCCACTAGGTCTCTAGGGTAATGTTGCCTCACATACTGGCTCTTCTTGCACTGGTAGCACAGCACCTAGCTACCAGAAGAAGTGTCCCACCTCCTCGGATCCCCATGCATAGACTCCCTATGGCACTTCCTGCTATCAGTAGGACAGATGCCAACTCCAGATGTTGAACCGCCCTGGCTCAACACTCCAGAATCCATCAGATTTCTCTTTGTGATTACCTCCTGGTTGACTATAGAAGTGATGGAAGTCATCTAAAAGATGTTCACCTAGGATCGGATGTCATGCTTGAGACCATCCTCAAACTTACTTTCCAGAAATAACTCATCACCTACTGGAATAGGCCTGAAGTGTTGCAGCTCGGTGAAGTGAGAAGAATACTCCATAAAAGAAAGAGTACCCTGCTCCAGACTCATGAACTATTGGGCTCGATCGGACCTCAAAGTCTCTAGGTAGAAGTAGTCATAGAAGGAACACTGGAACTCATCCTACACCACAACCTACTTGCATCCCGCTTGTGAGATCACATCCCACCATCTCTAGGCAGAGTCCCGAAGCATATATGTGGAGAGCTTCAACCACCTCTCTGGAGGCATCTACTGATGCTCGAAGATAGAAAGAATGGATTCTAACTATGACTCTTCAACCTGAGTTCCTCCTTCTACTATGAAGGTGGGAGGATACTATTGTTGGAAAACCCATGTAAACTTTGCCATAGAAGGGGCAGGATGCGGTACTCCTTATAAGGTCTTCATAAACCTCATAAATCCCTCTCGGAACTACGTGTTAGCACCTGTGTCCGGAATGACGGCTGGTGCCAAGACTGGCACAACTGGAGGATCTGGAGGTAGTCCCTAATCAGCCATATCTGGTGTTTCATCACTCCCCAGTAATTGGAGGAAAACTGGAGGATTTCTCGGTGGCATGACTCTGGAAGGGCAAGAGCACACCTTAGATCTAGATTAAAAGGGATTGAAACATAGAAACTTAAGAAGGGAATAAGTGAAAGAAATCATTCAAGTTTTCTAAACAAGGATATAAAGCGTGTAAAATACCTACATGGCATGTTCCCTTAAGCCTTCAAATGGGCATGTACTTTTTCTAACCCAGGTCATATAGCACCCCAAACACACAGTGTGTTTCCCTAACACACAGCATGTACTTGATTCCTCTTTCCCTTCCCAAGTTCTTATACATGGTTAAGCCACATGGTTCTCCTAGAACTAGACTACATGGCATATTAGTTCCAGACACAGCATGTACTAGACGAATTTCACTGACCCGTGTTGTATGTCACATGGCCGGTTACACAACTCACTCTACACGGCATGTTCTGGATGGACCCGGTGTGTACTAGAAGGATTTAAACTACCCATGTTTTTAGTCACATGGGTGAACACACGGCTGGCTATACACGGCGTGTTTACCCCAAACACAGCATGTATAAGAAGTTTTCCACTACCAAATGTTGTTCATTACACGGTCAGGTACATGAGTTACACTACACTATGTGTTCAAGATTAACACGATGTGTATTACTTAAGCTTTTATCAACCTATTTCCTTAGTGGCATGGGTAGACACATGGTCTACACAACACGGTGTGAACAATGGTACACGACATGTTCCAAAAAAGATTTCCCAACTCGGTGTCTCTCCCCACACAGCCAGTGACACAATTAGAGACTACACGATGTGTATATACAGTACACGTTGTGTACTTAAGAAAAACAGTTCCTTCCCAAACAGAAGGACACATGGCATGTATTTATCATTACACGATGTGTATTATAGGTTCTTTCAGATAGTAAGCCTCAAGAAACTACTCTGTAACCCAAAAAACATTGAAACGAACATTAAGGTACCAAATTTCATTCCATGAGGGCCCATACTCCCCGCGAATCAATGCTTGACATATTATATAGGTCATTTTCAAGCATAAAATTGTAATGATCCACCAAATTCTGATCTATGAGGGCCCATAACACCTCAAGAACCAAATTTTGGCACTCATTCAAATGAAACCTTACACAATTCAATATCTTATCAGAATCAGGTACTCAATCAAGGCATCTATCACAACAGCATGCATATCTAGCACAACAACTATCACAACAACATTCAATCACTAATGCACCCTAAATAGAATGGAAGGAATGCATGACATGTGATTTCTAACAAGTTCCTATATGATTCAAGAGATGGAATACCCTCATCTCATCGGGTTTCAGTAGAAATAGAACCTTAATAATATAAATGATAATAGCACAATACATGTGAATCACCCAATGGTGAAATCAAATCAACTTTAAAATTACAAAACCAAAAAAATTACAATAACGAGGTAAATTGGATTTTCCCGGTACACGGGTTAGTTACTCTTGGGTACTGCTTATTACCAAGTACTTATTCCTTCCTATCCTCAGATATAGGCTCTAAACAATAAGTCAAGAAGAAAAAAAATTCATCTGATACCACTTTATAACATCTCAGTTTCAGAAGTCACCCAGAGGCACCCCATACCCGGTTGGTCAAATGGCTACAATCACATTTCCCCAAACACCAAAGGTGTCCAACTAGTAGTGAGGGCCTTAGGTGTGATAGTGGGGAAACTATACACTCATTGGAAGAGTAACGCCATGGAACTAAAATAGATAGCAATAGAGGAAGCAGTAATAATATCATACCAAAAGTAAACATCAGAAGTAATAAACAGTTGGATCTCACATATATAAATGATGCATGATATATATGTCTATGAAAGAAGATAATAAAATCACAATGTAGGAATATGGTACAAAACCAAAGTATAAAAGAAATGTAGTTAACAGCTCCACAATATCACATGCCTCAGCTTGGTCCCCTGCTCCCCATCTCCATAGAAATTATTTTCTTGAAGTTGAAGGGCGCTTTCCCTTATCTATACTTGCAGCAATATAATTTGTGTGGGACCAAAAGAATGACCCAAACAGGGTGTGAGACTAATCCTAATAGGCAACCACCCGAATATTTATGCCTAACAATCAGTGAATATATATGGTAGACAATAAAAAAATGAAACAGTAAGCAAGGAAATACACAAAGTAAAAATAATACAAATTCAATTGCATTTATTTTCATATATCAAGTAAGTAGCTAATCAAAAGAAGGTATCGTTTTGGTAAGTACTCACAGCCTAACCCCTATGGTTTATCCAAACAAACACAACCAACCCTCTGGGAAGTACACATAGTCTAACCCCTCTGGTTCAGCTTTAGCACAGACTCTCGGAGGAAGCACCCACCGTCAATTCCCCCATTAGTCTCGTATCAGTAACTAATAGGCACTGTGAGGAAGGACTCAACATCTGATTCCCTTAATGGCTTACATCGACGAACTACAGACACTCTGAGGGATTACTCAATGTACATCCCCACTATGGTCTCGTAATGTAAAATTAAAACATACACTTTGGAGATTCCCACAACATCCATTCTCCCTATGGTCCACTTCACTAGGTTCTCACGGCCCAGTGTAAGTCATTCGTGCACAAATGATATGTGGTGGCCAAAGTAAACCTCAAGAAATACTTGGATAAACAATCTATATCATATCATAGCATGTCATATAATAATCACTCCATCCCAATAATACTAGACATGGAAAGCAAACAGCCTAATAGGCAACTAGAAAAAATGGTCAAAACAAGAAAACATGGGAAAAACCTCCATAGCATGGAATGATTAACCTTATACATAAAAAATCAACCTCTATCCAAACAAACAAGTCATAGCAGGAAATAGAAAGGCTAAACCCATAAACACATAATCCTCCAAACAAGGGTATTGGGAACTTTTGCACATTTAACTCAAAGACTAAATACAGAAAGGAACAAACCACCTACCACGGCATCTTGAGATCGATATAAATGAACCTCAAGCCTTGAATCTCCCTAAAACGCCATATATCTATAAAAACATTAAAAAAATTAAACTGATAATATCTCATGAGAGATGAGAAATCAAAAGATAAAGTTCTAGAAGAAGGAAAAACTCACCGATGAGGATCTAATGCAACTAATAGAGTTCAATCAAAGAAAGGATAGTGAGTTGGGGGCTCGAAGAAGATATGTGGCCACATGATCACTCCTGGATGAGACGGATGAAGAAAAATAGGGTTCTGTCATTTAGAATTGAACCGGGTCCATTTAATGAAAAAAATTACATTACGTGTTCTTTAAAAGTACAGGATGTGTGCTTTCATTTTCCGGCCATCGCTTTAGGCGGTCTCTAGGTCGCCACACACTATTCTGTCCTCATCTATTACATAACCAGAACATGGCTATGTGCAGCAACTGAGTACATGACATGACTTATAAGTACATGGAATGTACTCTAGAAGTTTCCAGAAACATCACTTTTCCCTCAAAAACAGCCAAAAAAGAAAACATACCTAAAAAGAAGATATGGGATATTACAATATTGTTGATTCAATACATATATTTATTGATAAATAATGTATTTTTATTTTGTTTTATATTTTCAATTCAATATATGATTAATTATTTAGACACATGTAAGGGATGTGGGGACCCAGTTAATGTATCCCCTTGATGTTTCAATGGGTTCCATGAGACAAGTAGTTAGACAAATTAGTTTTGTATTTAGTTTATACCTACCTAATCAATAAAATATCTTGGCACAAGGACTTGATGATATGGATCATGATATCTTCGAATAAGGATTTGATTGTATGATCATGATAGTAAGAATATTTCTTTTCCTATATTATTATTTTCGTTATTATTATCCATGGGACTTTTATATTGATATTTAATATGGATACATTTTGATGCTCAGTTTATCGATTAAATTTCATATGTATTTATTAGCCACTCTTCTATATTTTTTATCCCTTATTTAATCATGATATCTTCCATTATATGTAACCCTTACTAATAATCTCATCACATCCTTCATTTTTGTTCCTTTATACATGATATGAAAAAGGATTCTTTGAGTTATTTTCAAGGATTCAGGAAATTTTTTCAGTCTAGGTTTTATATTTCCCATATAATATCAAATACATGTAAGTATTTAATTTTCCAAAACTACTAAACTAATCAATCCATTGGGATGTGATCCCTTGTATCCCATACCAATCTAATAAATAGAACATTGGATCTAGGTTAATGGAGTCAGGTCTACTAAAAAAATGATCTACTAAAGTGTATTAGAAATATTCTTAACAATATCATAACTTTTAAAAAAATTAATCCATAAAAGCATAATATTTTTACAAGAAAATTTAATTTCTTCTTTAATAAATAGAAAATAACATATAAAATTGAGAAATTCAATAATACATAAAAGTTATAAAAGCATAGTCAAAGGGGATAATTTACTGCTAAAAGAAAAGATATTGATTCAATAAAACCAGTTATGCTAGTGGTAGTAAATAAGTAAATTGAAAAAAAAAACAGAAAACTTAAAATGGAACTTCAAACACAATGAAATAAAATATAATTATGAAAAAAAATTCAAATAGATAAAACGCATACCACATAAGTGAAAATCAACACAAAATATGAAAAATGTCTCAAAAAATGGAAATTTAGGTGAAACATTTTTAACTTAGATTCTTATATGGTATAAAACACTCAAACTTTATTGAATATTTGAAATGTATTTTAAGGTCCTCTTTGAAATGAATGATTTGGGTTACATTATTGTCACCAAAGGTTACCAAACAATAGATATTCTTATTATAGAGGTAATTTGGGTTGGTATATAAGATAAAAATTAAGGTATGGTGTCAGTTGAGGTGGGTATAGGAGGGGTCCTCATATAGTTGAGATTGAGTTTCATTTTCACAATTACTCATTCCTTAAGGACTAAGGATTGTAATTTCTTATATAATGTGTATAAAAAGTGTAAAAAATATATATGATAAGGGGAGGTTAATCATTTCCTTATAAACTCACTTATCAATATTGTTTTGTGATATTTTTGGATTATATCCCCTTATTCAACCATTTAAGATTATTTTACTTTTACAGTGGTGTCTCAATTTTTTCCACAATAACTTGTTTTTTTCCATAAAATTGAAATTCACCTTATTACCTAATTTTGGAAATTATGATTCAAAATATAAAACTCATTTTATTGGATTTAATTTCTAAAAGTAACAAAAATTAATTTTAATATAATATTATATAATGTATAAAAAAACTTTCAAAATAGTATTTTTAAGTATAAAGAAGAATTTAATCTTATTTATAACCAAGTAATAATCATGGTTTAGATGTTAAATTATTATTTTTATATACAATAAAGATAATTAAGTATATTATTGAACAATTATTATATTAATTTATTCAAATAAATATCCAGTGCATATCAAAAAACCTTTCTTGGAAAAATAGGACTTTTAAAAAGTAAATGAATTTACATTTATTTCCAAAAATATATATATAAAATAAATTTACTTAGAATTCATACACAAAATAATCATAATTTAAAATTTAAATATATATATATATATATATTCTTAAATATAACATTATTATTTTCCCATGAATAATGAAATTATTTTTCATTATTATAACACGGCCAATATTAGGTTATTTAGCCTTTTATTATATATTTTTAATTTATATAATAATTGGATTAAATTTAAATAGTTTTTTAGATGGTTTTTTAAATTTTTTAATCCTTTATGTAGGCACATGATTTGATCATGGTTAGGTAAAACTATGCACTATCTCTAGGAAACCATGTAAGGATATGATAGGATTTACCGAGAATGTGCACAATTGGTGCATTGTTTGTCCTAACTATGATGGTTCCCAGGGTAAATCATGTGGAGGATCTTTTTTGGGTAGCATAATTCACAATTTGGGTGAACTATTTTTAAAACCATGCAGCCCTTGAGTTGATAGATAGTATCAATCCATATTTGATGCATAGTTCTCCACATCATGAGACACACCTAGACATATTTTGAGGTTATGTATAGTACCATGTGCATTTTTGTCACATGTTCTATTAAATTTAATGGTATAACCATGTGATGTGCAATAAATTCTCTAAAAATTAATTTTTAAATCAGATTAAGGCCTTAAAACACTCGTTTTTCAACTATTCTCCCCAACTCTTGAACTCCTCTCCATTTATAAGGGATCTTTGTGATTTTATTTAATCTAGTAGAAAGTATTGATAATAAAATGAATTTTGGATCACCAAAATTAATGATAAGTCCTCATTCTTGCAATTTATCCCTATATCTACTCATCTTCTCTCTCAAATTTTCATAGATATAATCTTTTATAGATGGATCTATTTTTTATGATGTGTATTTTGATGAGATCTTGACATTTCTATTAATGAGAAGAAGTTTAAAGTCCATATCTAGAGGTTTTTTGAATCATTCTTTGGTTTCCTCAACCATTGAAAGGTAAGTGGATTACCTCTCTTATTTTTTTATTCTATAACTTCAAGGATCATATTTTATTAAATTTTTTTCTTGTATTTGAAAAACAAAAATTGAATGATTTTATGGTAGAAACCCCATTTTTTAATTGGAGACAAGGAATTTTTATGACATTTGGAAAACTATTTAATTTATAATTTCAAATTATGGTTTTAAAATTATGGTTTTGATACAACATAACCAATGTGTTATTTAAAATATTTTATAGGGGAGAAATGTTTAATGTGTAATTAAATGGTAAGGAATATAGTCTTGGAAGACATGGCTGGTGTGGTTTTATTTTTATTTGACAAGACCCTCAATAAGTAGTTTCATCTATTAGAGTTCCAGGAGATAGGTAACATTGTGACAACATGGTGGATCATTGAAAAACTACTCATTAGTATAGAATTACAACCTAGAATTCATGAGTGTTTATGTTTGTGTGTGATATACATGGGATGGGTATTCCAAGAAGAAATAAATAATGTAAAATTAATTTAGTTCGATTGTTTTCCTTGAAATATTTTTTTATGGATATATTTTTCTACTTTTAGTTTAATTAAATTTAAATTGAATAATGATTTATATGTTCTCTATTGGATATAATTTATCTTTTAAACTATGATATAACATGTTATTTTCCTAGTGGAATGATTTGGGAAACATATTGGAGAAATCCCACTGAATAATATACTCACCCCCTTCTTGGGAATTTTGGTGCATTTCTAGATGTTTTCACTAGGAAATGGGAAAGGTAAAAGAATCATACATATCTAATGGTGTATTATGATGCTAATTTTCGAGGATCAAGTTTGGAGCTTGATATTATCTCAGGGAGTCTTTGGATTAATTCTACATTGGTGTTACTATAATAGGTTTTCTTTGGTTTCTTTATGTCATCATTTATTACCTTGTTGAATCTAATATGATGTTTATTTTTATTTTCTTTTTTAAAATTGTATAATTATTACTCATGAATTATATAGTTGGTTTCAGTTGTTTTTATTTTATCTTGTTAGAATATGTTTTTTATTTGGGAAAAATCATTCCCAACATTTTACTTAGCCCTTGGAATTTTTTATCATCTTTGGTGTCTTAGGTATGTCACCTAAGGTTATTAGTACCATCGTCCTATCTTTTAACACCCTAATATTTTTATGAAATATATTTGAAAATATTCTTATTTCCTTAATATCTTTCATTGCTTGCTACACCATGTTAAGCTTGTGCTTCAAGCAACGTCGGCTTAGCTTTTATTACCTACAATACTGAGTTTCTAAGAAACATAATTTTATGATTGTAATTATTTAAAAAATAAAATTATAAACCATTTTTTAGAATGGTGGATATGGACATGATTAACTGAATTATGAAATTATGGTTTACAATTAAAAAGAAAATATTTTTCTAAAAAACTATTTAAACGCACACAAGTGTATTTATAACAAAAAAATTAAAAAATAACTGTAATTGTATTTTATTAAATAAAAATATATATATATAATATTCAATATAATATTAAGTATAATATTTATTATTCAATTTATTTTTTTTCTATACATGATATATGAAAAGAAAATCTAATTTTACGCATAAAAGAAGTATTTTTTGAAAAAGACAGTTTTGCAACCTTTTGATGGCGTACTTGTTTAAAATCAAATTTTTAGAAATTTTATATATTATATTTGAAAAAATAAATTTATTATTTGGAATTGGGATATAAAAATTTACATCGGGTTAACTTTTGTTATTTTTATGATAAATTTCATGTTTTGATAAATAGTGAAAACACTTATTTTTATTCAAAACTATATTTTCTTTTCAAGCAATGAAAAGGTAAAATTATGTTTTGTATTAGTTTTAAATTTAAATTATTTTATTTTTATTTCAAATATTCAAATTATTTTTCTTTAAATTTAATTTATAAAAGAACTTATTATAAAATCATTTTTTATTTTAAAAGGGAATTTTTTTCGAAAAACAGTTTTTTTTAGAAATTTATCAGGTTTAAGTTAAATTAAATTTTGAAGCTTTTATGTTTTAAATATTTAAAAATGGATTAAAAATTTTAATTAATAAGGTGCAAATTTATTAATAAGTTCCATTTTATTTTTTTATTAATATGAATAGTAACCATGGCAAATTTTGTCACCAGGGAAAATGGTAAATTATGAAATTTAGGATAAAATAAAATTATAAAGACTATAAAATTACCCTAAAATTTTCCAAAATTTTATTAGATTAATAAAATTAGATTATTAATACTTATTTATTTAAATTAATCCATTTAATGGACACTTTTTCATGATAATTACTTATATAATATTTGAATCAAAGAAATACATAAAATGTCATTTTCTTTTTATTTAATATCTATTATGTGTCCACATGGATAAATTAAATATTATGAAAGTATATAAATGAATTTTTTACCTAAATAGATATATTTTCATTATATAAATTTATTTTTTCTATTTTGAGACACATGGATTAAATTATAATATTTATAATATTTTATTTAATAAAATGTCAAAGATATCACATTCATGTTTTAAATAATATTTCATTTTTAATATAGGGATACACAATAGATATATTATACTATAAATATTAATATAAAAAATAAAATATATATATTAATTATATTAATTTATTTAAAATTTTTAGTGAAAAAATATGTGTATTAAATATTTACACAACACTAATGTAGTAATTATATTATAAATTAAAATATCAAAGAAATATTATTAAAAATATTATAATAAATAAAATTTTCATAATTAATGAAGAAAACTAATTTTATAGATTACATTGACCTATTATTGATATAATAAAATATTTTTTTATAGTTAAACTGATATATTAATATTTTTAAAATTCCAAAAAATAAATAGTGACAAAATTGACACTATTATTCTTTTACAAAAAATAATGTTTTATTAAATTATATAAAAATCATAAAACATATTTAAAAATAAAAAATAATTACAATATGGTCTGAATTGTTATAAATTGTTCATTTATGGTCTAACTTACATCTCATAATTATAAATTAAAACCTTTTAATATTGAAAATGTTATCACCTTAGTTAAAATTAAAATTGGTTAGTTGAGGGTTAATCAAAATGATGAGGTTTAAAAAAATATCAAAACATTTCAAAAATATATTTTTTGATTATATTACAATGATATATAATCTTATATTCAAATCCATGGTGTTTTTGAGGTATTTTAATTAATATTAAATTTATTATAAAGAAATATTTTCATAAATTCAAAAAGTACCCCACACCTCAATTATAAAAAGGAACATCCTCCATCATTATTCATATCATATTGAGCCTTATATATTGACCAAAATCTTTCAGATTATATTCTACACTTTCTTATATATATTCTATATATTCTGGTTTTCTCAAATTACCAACTATAGAGCCCTTTAGATGAAATCTATAGGAATCATTTTGAAGTAGAGGTAATCACTCTAACCGATCACTCTCTTTTTATGCTCTTCTATACCTAATTTAAATATATGATATATATAATAAAATAATAAATTTTTCATCTGCAATAATTTTAAATTTTATTATGATTATTAACACACAACTATATCTCCGATTTCCCATCAAACTAAAAATGAAAGTATCACTCATGCATATGTAGAGATTACCATCTCCACAAAGAGATACAATTTATTTTCCATAATCATCTATTATAAGTGGGAATTATGATGGTTTCAATGGATTTATATGTAATTTATTACATAATTATACATATTTAATGATAATATCATTTCTACATTTTTACCATCTAGTCTTTTGGTGAATGATAATGTCGCTCATGTGCATGTATGGCCTGTCATCTCCACGATGTGATGTGATTGATTTTTCATCTATATTTCACATAGATTACAATAACTATAAATTTTATGAATATATATGACCTAGAAATTATTCTTTAAGTATAATATATCATATAATTTTCTTTCTTTTAAAATGATAAGAAAATTAAAATGGAATTCATGTGTACATATGACCTATCGTCTGCATGAACGGAGTATTTTATTTTATATATCTAACTTTTATGAATCACCAAGAATACATATATAATAAATATGTATTATATTTATATCATTTTTTTTATTCTATATCTTATTATATCATGATATATATAAGAGAACCAAGGATAATAAAGTCAAAACATGATTGAGAAACAAAGCGGTTATGACACGAAACATAACTTAACATGGAATTGTTGATTAGAAAGTAATATAGTCATAAGTAAATCATATATGGTATTATATATAAGAATATGGTTTTATGGTAGAATTATCATAAAATTATATATATTATACAGTATTTTTTAACATAAACAAAGGTAGTCAAGACTTAAGGTAAGGGATTTATGTATCACTTTTATTTCTGTGGGACACATGCCTTATACACTACTTATTTCTTCTACATGGTGTATATACTTACCATTAAAGTATTTTATGATCCTTATCCAAAATATTTTTTTATTTTTATATCCATATATTTTTATTTCTTTCATGGGGAATATGATTCTACTGATTATAAAGTGATGAGTATTTATTTCAAAATCTCATCAATATTTGGGATTGTTTCATTTAAAGTCTAGGTTGGGGAATATTTATCTTCCACGTCATGTTTTCTAAAAAAATCAACTTTTTTTATATTTACCATTTTTTTAATTTTATTTTTAAACATTTTTTATTTTCTACTACAAGGTTTAAAAGGAATATTTTTGTTTCTTTCCAAACAAGGGACTTTGTGACATTTCTGGAAAAAGTATAAAGGAATGTTTTTTATATATATGGCACGAATAGATTTTTTTTTTATTTAATGATGCCTTCGTGTGCTTAAAATTCCCTTAATATATTACATGTTTATTTTAAAATAAAATTTTTTATTTTAAAATTGTTAGTCTCCTTAAGAAAAGAAAAAAATTTCAAAGTAGAAAAAATATTTTCCTCAAGAATTGTTTTCAAGTGATATATCAAAATTGTTTTCCATATAAGATAACTTTTTTTTATGTTACATATGTTTTAATAGAGATTTTATTAAATTATTCAATTCTTGTTATTTCTATGACTGGTATTTTTATGATGGAATGATATTTATAAAACACATTTTTACATGGATTATGTTTTGATTGAATGACGTTTATGAAACTCATTTCATTTCATGGGTTCTGATATGATGAAGGATTTATGTTCTTGTGGTACACCTATGAATGGTTTAAATTATTTGTTGGGAGGTACTTATATATCCCTCTAATTAATTGAGTAAAGATTTATATCTCTTGATATAGATAGGACTGGAATGGGAAGTAAACTCATTTTAGTATCACAGGACTGGAACGGGAAGTAAACTTAGTTCAGTAACACTACACTAGAATAGGAGTAAACTATGTTTAGTGATATAGGACTAGAATGGGAGTAAACTCAATTTAGTAATACATGGCTCAAATGGTTAGTGAAATAGATTAATTAAAGTACATTTTCCACTATGATGGTCTTGTAAATGATCCTTACCTAATATAGAAATGGTTTTCTATGCTTATGTGTATTCCAAAATTTCATGTTTTATGTTATGATCTAATGGAATATGTTCTTATATTATTTATGAACTTCTATGATTTATTCCCTGAAATGATATCATGATCTTTGATATGTAGGATATAATTTTCAAAAGTTATATTCATGTTCTTATGCCCTTATATATATGTTTTCTACATTGATTTACCTTTACTGAGCATATGTGTTCACCCTTTTCATATCTTTCCCTCCCCACAGTTGTAAATAAAGTATTTAAGTAGGTGTAATAAAGGGAAATATATTTATGGGAGATATTGAATATCTTTAACAAAATTATAATAATGTATTCCGAGTATCCAAAGGCACTAAACAATTCTGGTCCTTGTGCATGTGTTTGTGTAATGTAATGCATATTCATCTAAAAGATATTATATTCATGCATGTTAATCCTAGTTCTTTATAGTTTGTATTAGAGGAATGGTTTAGTATTCCTTTTTAAAATAGGATGAAAAAACTTTAGTGAGATCCCTAGATATATTTCTAAGGATATGTCAAGGGATGTCCTAAGGAAAATTCTATGTATAGGTTACAATCCTATAATTTTTGTAACAATCATGGAAAACCTAGGATTAAACATAATATTTTATAGATTAAAAGTAATTTTAGTTAATTATGTGATTTTTCCACTATTAATGGTGTTACTCGGATTATACTATTTGTTTTAGTCAATGGAATGAACCCAAAGGAACCATGTTAACGGTGAATGTGATGGGAAATTCAAAGATTGTCCTCCTATGAAACCAAATTGTATGGGTGGTGGAATGAAAAATATAGTTTATATGACTATACGAACCTATCAATCCATGCATCTTTCTAGGCTTCCAAATTACAAAAGGAGAGAACATTGTTTTATTGAATCCTTCTTATGGAAATTTCCTCTTTCTTTTAGTGAAACAACTGATCCACTAGTTTCTAAGAAATGGATCTATACCATTGAAGAGAAATTTTTCCTTCTCCATTGTTTGTAATGTTGAAAAGTTAGGTTGATCACTTATCATTTGGAAGGTAAAGACAATTAGTGTTTAAACTTGGTTAAGAATACGAGGTAACAAGATAAAATTGTCTCTAGGATGAGTTCATGGACTTATTTTTAGTAACCAGCTTCCCCATATTCTTCTTACAAAAAGTTCAATTTAAGTTTCTCATATATGTCATGGTTATGATAATAAAATAAGGATATAATTGAAAGGAAACTATAAAAAATATGGATAGAAGAAGATTGCATCTACATTATTCTCAAAATGTAGAAGGAAACATGGTGGAAATTGTCTTAAGGGTACTGATATATGTTTTAAGTGTGGTAAAGAAGGGTATCATGAATTTTATTATTGAAGTAAAGGAAATGTAATGAAATATATAAAGAGTACACCACCCACAAGTTAGTGTTCCAAGTATATGGAAATTGGTAATTACGCTAACCAATCCCCAAATCCAAGGTCTAATAATGATGATCAATTTTAGAAACCTATTAAGGATAAATATAAGGTAACTCCCATGTGATTACTATTGGTGATGTGGTGGTTGTCAATGAAGTAGTTATATTACTAAGTATTTATGTATTTGAATTCAAGAATAATGTTATAGAAGTACTTTTATGGTATTATAGAATAGTGAAACATCTATGCATTTGTGAAATATAGTTTTTCGTTGAGGATTTGAGAGCATATGATTGATGTGGTAAGGCGATATAGTCAAAAAAACACAAGATTAAGGGAATGATAACCCTTAATATGTGAATGATTTTGGGATAATGAGATAAAGAGATGTTTGATTAAAAATTGATGACCTTGGAATTGATAAGATGAAAATATGGTTTATTATATCATGGATTGAGTTTATAGAATTATTGTCTTTATAGCATTGGTAAAGAGTCAATTTTTTAAAGTATACATGTTTTCACAAAGGTTTTATGGTAATTCAAGTTATTACCATGTTTCAAGAAAATACATGATAATGGTATCCACATGTTTTGTGTGTGACAATTAAGAGAGACATCATGTTGTTTGGGGAATTAATAATGAGTTGATTTTTTAATGTTAGTTACCTTATTTTGGAAGTTTTCTATTTTAATCTTTTAAAAGGTTTATAAGGGTAACCATTAATGACATTTTTTATGTTGATATTTGGAAGAGGTTTTATGTTTTTTAATATGAATATTTATTCATATTTGATAACATGTGCTAACCATTTTATTATGATGTTAGCTAGATATAGAAGGAGTGACTTATCATCCCATTATGGATATTATGATCCACTAATTTTTCAAGAAATACAATTTCAACATCATTTATTGGGGTAATAAATCATGAAAAGATTGATCACATCACAACCAAAGAGTATGATTATACTAATAAAATCAAATCAGGTAGGTATTTTTTCTGAATTTTTATTTAAAAAAGTTTATCCTATCATAATCATTTTTTATAATATCAATGACCATTTCTAGAACTATTCAGTATATATTTCTTATGGTCATTAAACTTATAATAATCATATTCTCTATCACACTCCATAAAAACATGATGGTTAGCTTTCTCTTCTATCTCCATTTTTTCACTTTCCACCCATTTTCTCCTATGTTGAAACCAAGTTATTAGTTACTTTTGGTAACGATTAAGTTTTAAACTTTATTTTTTAAAATGTATTTTTTCATTATTAATTTTTATGATGTGGGTTTCCATGAAAGTAACATTAAAGTATTAAAACAGTGATGGCCCTAAATAATTTCAAGTATGAGTTTATTTTTATGTGGGGTAGAATGTAACACCCTAAGATTTTTATGAAATAGATTTTTAAATAATAGGATGTATTTAATATCTTTCATTGTATGCTACACCTTGTTAAGATTGTGCTACACACAATACTATCTTAGCTTGTGTTGCATGAAACATTGTGTTTCTATAAAACATCATTTTTTATTATAATTATTTAAACAATAAAATTATAACCTATCCATTATAATGACATGTAGTAATAATATTAATATAATTATGAAAGTATCATTTACAATTAAAAAGGAAATCTTTTTCTATAGAACTATTTAAATGTGAAAAAGTGTGTTTTATACCAATAAATAAACAAATAACTCTTGTTGGATTATATTAATGAAATATATATATATATATATATTCAATATAATTTTTAATATTCATCTTATGTGTTTTCTGTACATGATATACAAAGAAAAACAATTTTATGCATAAAATAAGTATTTTTTAAAAAAAAGGAGGTTTCACTGCCTTTTGATGGAGAACTTGTAAAAAAAATTACAACTTGTCCCATGGGGCTCGTGTTGTGACTACCCTAAGCCCACATCCCACAGGCCAGGGGTTGGAGACAAGCACTGAGTATTAATTTCCCACAAATAGGAGTCATTTTCCTATTAACCTGCACACACGCACCCATACCCAAGAAAAGTACTGAAACTAAAAACATTAAGTAAATAGATATGAAACCCACTAAGACAACCACAAAGAGTAACAGTATAAATTGAAAACTAAACAGGTCAGAATACAAGCCCAACTAAAATAGAAAAGTAACAGATCATGGGTCTCATCTATAGAAAACCCTACTTGAAGGGTTGGTATAGTAAGTTGTCTGAATGTTGCTGAAGCATACCACGTCTGTCAGGTCACCCTGAAGCACCCCAATCTCTGGCCCACCAAGGACTCCATCAACACTTCCAATTTTCTACATAAGACATGACACATGCGGGAAAAACCTGTACTGGGGTGAGTAAAACAACACTTAGCAGAGACCCCAAACCCAAAAGGTAACCCACAAAGAAAGAGACAAGGCTGACTACCAAAGAGTTACATGAATTATAGCCTTTAATAAGTAAAATAAACTTAGTCACTAGATTCATATCATGCCAGGAAACATATACTATGAAAATTCAGGCATATCCCAATCCAAGGAGACACACTCTATCTCTTCATAGGAGATGCACTTTGCATAGGTTCAGGGGACACACTCCACGTAGGTGTAGGAGATACACACCGTTTAGGTGAAGGATATAGACATCATTAGAGATACACTCCATATCGGCACAAGAGACATACTCCATAAGATACACAATCTATATGGGAATAGAAGACACACTTCGTAGGAGAAACACTCCATATAGGCCATAGTATGTCATAGGATTCTGTCTTTATTGTGCTTGTTCCAGGAACACGTACTCCTCAAACCAATAGGACATATGATAACCAACATAAAAAATTCAGCATATAATCTAAAAAGGACCTCCTTATCATGAGGGTCCCAATTCCACAAACATATTATCAAACAAGCACACGGTTTGAGAGTTATGGGTATTTAATTAAAAAGAGGTTGGTTGGGTCCGGGTCCTGCCAGACCAGACCCTCTGGGTCTGACCCAAACCACTGGGTCGACTCGTACCGATGAGTCCAGCATGTCCTGGCTGGTCCTGATCCACTTTTGGCATGGCCCGCTGACTCTAGCCTTGCCGGCTCGATTGGTTCGGTTTATCTGTTCCGGACACAGTTGATATCGCATCACCACCAGGTCAATGTGGCAAACCACCGCATTCAATGCGATAGCTCGTCGTGTGAACTGCCCTGCAGTCATTTTTGTGGGTTCCCAACATGGAGGTTGTCACAGGGTCCAACCATGGTCCCATTGGGCCACGTGACATGGACTCTTGCCGCGTGATGTAGTTTCCTGTCGCATTCGATTGAGGTTCGTGGCCATCCATCGAGTCAGAAGCCCTTTCTGACATGCCCAGCCACTATGTTGTGGGGTCCTTTACCATTGGTTGTCAATCCAGAGGCCTCCTGCTACCGGAAGGTCGCACCGCCATGTACCACCACCAGCATCATCACCAGTATCTCCTCTTCTTCTAGTCTCCACCATCTCTTTAGGGCATATTTTTTAAACTGGGAATACCTTCATGATCCTTGGATTGTTTTCTACACTATTTTCATCTCAAGGTTGTCTTTCCATCACCCTGGGGTTCTGGTCATGTTCATAACATCCGAGAAAATCCCGACGCGACCACGGGGGTCCGTTGGCGGAGAACGCATGAGCAGGGGAGATAAAGAGTACATGAACACCCTTAGAATGGACCTTGTCCTTTTCTGTGTCAACCTTGGTCTATTCATGTCAACAATATTACAAAGAATAAAAAATTATCAGTTGATTCCTTTTAATCTCACAGTTTATCCATCCCACAAGAACGATCATACTGCATATCAACATGTTCTCGGGGTGGTCTGTATTAATTTTTGGAATCAAGAATGAGGAAATAAATCATGAAGAAAAATAAACTCCTACCTAGAGAGAGGATCATTTAAATAGGAGAAACCATCAGTGATGGTGATCTATCCAAGAACGTCCTTGATCTGTCGTTCATTGGTTTTCATCATTCATTATCGACGGTGAGAGAGCTTCCTTCTCCTTACCTCATGAAAACTTCATGGATCTAGGGATTAATTCTCCATCATTATCAATTATAATGTTGGTCCCTTCTTATGAGTAATAGAGGAAACATGTTAACATGTTTTAGTGTTTTAAATGAGTTTCAACATTTCCCCAACACTACATTGCAGCGTCGCTGCGTCGCAACATCATAGTGCTATTGAGTCTCTACATAACATTTAACAAATAAATTAAATTAAATTTTTAAGTATAATTTATTTTTCTCTTAAAACTTTCATAAATTAACTTTTGAAACTGACTCATGTCGGCTGATGTTAGGCCCTGCCTAAGGTAAACTTGTTGTTCTGAGCTCAATGGTGCCCTTAAATTTCCAATCCAAGCACCCATTTAGAAGTTACTAAAACTGAACATGCATGATATTTTTAATAAACTTAAAAATAGTTCAAACATTTATTCCAGGCACCCCAAGACTTGATATCACATGTCGTCTCAGCATCTGGTCTCAAAATAATCCCATATAATTTTAAAAAACTTACTTGGAAAATCTAGGACATTACAAAAAATCTAGTTTTTTGACACTTTTATAGATTCTAATTGACAAAATAAACTTCTTATTTAGAATCGAGAAATCAAAATTTACTTTAGGAGAACTTTTGGTATTTTTTAGAGAAGTTTCAAGTTTTGATGAATAGTGAAAATAATGATTTTTATTGAAACTGTATTTTCTTTTAAATAATTGAAAAGTTAAAATTATGTTTTGGATTAGTTTAAAATTTTAATTACTTAATTTTTATTTAAAATAATCCATTTATTTTTTAAAATTAATTTATATATTAACATATTACTAAAACATTTTATGTTTAAAAAGGCGATTTTTCTAAAAAATAATTTTTCATAGAAATTTTCCTAGCTTTATGTTAAATTAAATTTTGAAACTCATGTGCTTTTAATTTTGAAAAATATATGTAATATTTGGACTCATAAGGTCCAAATTTTTTAATTAGGTTCATTTTGTTTTATTTTTCAATATGAATAGTAATCATGGTAAAAATATTTCCATGATAAAGGCTAAATTAGGTAATTTAGTTTAAAAATAAAATCATAAAGGCTATAAAATGACACTAAAATGCCAAAAAAATAGATGAATTAAATTTGACCCTAAACACTTAAAAAAATAAATTCAGTCATTTAATGGACACTTTTCCAAGAAAATTGATTATATAATATTTAAATCAAATAAAGACATAAAATGTCATTTTCTTTTTCTTTAACATATCTTAAGTTTTCATATGGGGAAAATGAATGTTATGAATGAATATCAATGTAAATTTTTAATTTAATAAATTTATTTTCATGATATAAATTTATTTTTAACTATTTGATCCACTTGGATGAAATTATGATATTTATAATATTTTATTTAATAATAATTTAAAGATGTCACATTCATGTTTTAAATAATATATTATTTTTAATATGATTATACATAATAAATATATTCTACAATTAATATTATTTGGAAATATAATATATATATATATTCATAATAGAAATTTATTTTAATGTTTTAGGGAACAAAAATGTATATTAAATTATTACACAATACTAATGTAGTAATTATTTTATTCATGAAAAAATCAAACAAATTTTATTAAAAATATTAAAATAAATATAATTTTGAATAATTAATGTGTGAAAATAATTTTATAGATTACATTAACCTTTTAAGGATATAATAAAATGTTTTATTGTAATTTAACATATTGTATTGATATTTTAAAAAATTTAATAAATAAATAGTGTCAAAATTGACACTATTCATTATTTATCATTATAACATATTATTAAGTAATTTCAAAATCATAAAACATATTAAAAAGTAAAAAATAAAAAAAAAATATAGTCTAAAATATTCTACAGTGTTCATTTATGATCTAATTGACAACACATAAGTAAAAATTACAAAATTTTAATATTGAAAATTTTGAAAGCTTGGTTAAAATTAAAATTGGTTAAGTGAGGGTTAATCAAAATTATAAGGTTTAAAACAATAACTAAACTTATAAAATATATATTGGTTGATGATATTATAGCATTATCTCATCTTATATTCTAATCCATGGATTTTTGGAGGTATTTTTATTGATATTTAATTTATTATAAAGTAACGGTTTCAAAAATTCTAAAAGTGCCCCTCACCTCAATTATAGAAAATCACTTTTTCATCACTTCTTAACATGACATTGAGAATTCTAGATCAACTAAAATATAAAAAATTATAATATCTACTTCCATGTCCACATTCTAGTGGTTATTTTATTCTCAAAACACAAATTTTAGATCCCTTTAGAGGAGATCTAAAGAAACCATTTCGAAGAAGAGGTAATTGCTATAACTGATCACTATCTATTTCTACTCTTATATACTCTCTTATAAATCTATGATATATATCATAAAAAAATAAATTAATCATCCTAAATATTCTGAAATTTTATTATGATTATGAACACACCACTATACATCCATTTTCACATCAAACAAAAAATGAATGTATTGCTCTTGCGTATGTACGACTTACCATCTCTACATAGCGATACAATTAATTTTCCATAACCATGTTTTATGATTGATAATTATGATGTTTTTAATGTTTACATATGTTATTTATGAATAAATTTCACTTATTTAATGATAATATCATATCTACCTTATTACTATCTAATCTTTCGGGAAATGATAATGTCACTCATGCATATGTATGGTTTACCATCTCCCGGATGCGATGTGATTCATTTTTCATCTATATTTCACATATATGGAAATAAGGATGAATTTTATAAATATATATAACATAAAAATTATTCTATAAGGTTAATATATCATATAATTTTCTTTCTTTTAATATAGTAAGAAAATGAAAATAACGGCCATGCATACGTACGACCTACTATCTCCATAAATGATGTATTTTATTTTCTATCTCTAAATTTTCTAAATAACCATGAATACATATATAATTAATATATATGATATTTATATCATGGTTATAATTTTCTAAATGATGATTTCATGATCTATGTAAGAGGACCAAGGATAACAAGTCAAAACATGAACAATAAACAAAGTGGTTATTACCCAAAACATAACATTAACATGGAATTATTAACAAGAAAGTAATATAAAGTCATAACTAAATCATATATGGTGTTATATATAAGAATACGTTTCTATGTTATATGTCTTATAGACTTATATTTATTATATGGGAGTCTTGAACATATACAAAGGATGTCAAGACTTAAAGAAAGGGACTTAAGTCTCACTTTTATTTCTATGGGACACATGCCTTATACATTACATGTTTCTTCAACATGGTATATATAATAACCATGAATTTATTTTATTATTATTATCCATAATATTATTTTATTTTCATATCCATATAATTTTATTTATTTCATGGGGCACATGATTCTTCTGATTATAAAGTGATGAGTATTTATTTCATAATCTCATCAATATTTGGGATTATTATGTTTTACGTCTCCATTGAGGAATACTAATCTTCCAAGTCCATGTTTTCAAAAAAAAATCTAAAATTCTTTTACAATTCTCTTATTTATTTTTAAAGTCATTTTTACTAATTTTTGAATTTTTAATACACGGTTTGAAAGGAATCTTTTTTTTATTTTCCAAACATGGTTCTTTGTGACTTTTTCAAAAAAAATACAAAAGTAATGTTTTTTTACTTATAAGGAATGAATATATTTTTTACAATTTCATTAATACTTAATTCCCTAAATTTTCCCTTATAATATTAATATGTTATTTTCAAATAAAATGTTTTCTTTTAAAATGTTGTTTCATTTTAAGAAAATATAACATTTTCAAAGCAGAAAAGATGTTTTCCTCAAGAATTTTTTTCAAGTGATCCATCAAAATTATTTTCCATATAATATAACATTATTTGAGATTAATTATTATTTACTGAGGATATCATTTTATTCTTCCATTATTATTCTTTCTAAGATTGATTTTTTCTTATAGTGTAATGATATTTATGAAACATCTTTCTTTTCCATGGGTTTTGTTTTGATTGAATGATGTTTATGAAACCTATTTCATTCCATGGGTTCTAATATGATGAGTGATTTTTTTTATTATGTCACACATATGTATGGTTTACATTATGTGTTGTTTCGGACCTATATCCCCCTTAAATTCATTGGTTAAAGATTTATATCTCATGAGATAAACTGGACTAGAATAAAAAAGTGAACTCAGTTTAGTAACACAGGATTGGAATTGGAAGTGAAATTTGTTCAGTAAGATGGGTGTGGAACTGGAGAAAACATAGTTCAGTAATATAGGAATAGAATAGGGGTAAACTCAATTTATTAGTACATGGATGGAATGAAGATTGAACCTAGTTCACTAGAGGACTTTGACTACTATGGTGGTTTGGAAATGAACCTTTACTGATATGGAAATGATTTTATATTCTTATTTATATTCCAAAACATCATGTTTTATGTTATGAACTCATGGAATAGGTTCCATAATTTTTTTATGAACTTCTATGATTTATTCCATGAAATGATATCATGATCATTGATATGTAGGATATAATTTTCAAAATTTATTTTCATGTTCCTCTCCCTTATTCTTATATAATCTTAATTAATTTACCCTTACTGAGCATATGATCTCACTATTTTCTTGTGTTTCCTTTACATAGGTTATAAATAAAGATTTTAAGTAGGTGTACTAAAGGGTAAGATCTTTTTGGTATATGTTGAATATCTTTCACCAAATTAGAAGAATGTGTTCCATGTTTCCAAATGCACTAAACTATTATGGTCCTCATACATGTGTTTGTGTAATGTAATGAATATTCATCTAAAAAGATGTAATATACATGTACATTAATTTTGGGTCATTATACATCTCAATCTAACGGTTTGCGATAGTATGTCACAAATGGTGTCAGTCTTATTTAGTCTTTCATATTCAGATGATGGAAATAAGATAGGAATTTCAAAAAATGAGATATATCATAAAAAGACATAGCTAACGTCTTTATGTTGCAATTCAAGATACCAGGGTGTCCTAGGTATAAAAGTTCTTTAAGACACTTCTAGGTGTTTTTTCATCTCATTGTCATGTTTTTAGACGATGAGTATAGCACATCATGCATTAGTAGTGATACTTCCTTCTAATAATTCATTGTTTATAATATGATTGATGGATTTAGGAAAAGGGTTAAAATGCTGAATTTTAGAAATGTCAGTTATAATGATTGCTTCTTTGATAATTTGGTATATTATATGCCTTAGGTTTCTAGTGTGTAATGAATAAGTGGAATATTGTTTTATTTATAGATAAATGTAACTAGGGTGATTATAAAGAATCTTACGAGAAGAGTTCATGGAAAATTTCATTCCCCCATATCCACAGGTGAACCAACAGCTTGTCTAGAGAAATATGAATCCTTTCCAAGCTATGTACAAGGAAAATCAAAATGAATAACCTTTAAAAAGGGATCATTATATAAATTTTTTTAAAAATAATCAACCAATCATTCAGGGGATTTGGAATTAGAAAACAAAGAAGTATTCCTCAATAAAATGAATTAAATTATTGATTCCATCAATATCCCAATTTAGTTAAAGTTCCAGTTAGTGGTATACATACTTGAGAATCTTAGACTCTAATAGTAGAATTTAGAAAACCAATCTAAATTCAATAAAGGCCTCATGTGTTAGGACTTTGAAGAGTTTTTCAATAAGCAATTATATCATCACACTTTCAATATATCTCAAAAAAAGGATTTCTTTAGCCTAGAGAAAGATATCATATCAGATATGGAGTATGCATATAAGTTTATAAACATAGTTCATTTTTTTATATAAGTTAATGCTAGTGTGTCCTTGAAAGAATGCATATTTGAGTCCAGATTGCGACTAGATATTCATTAAAAGAAATTTTACCAATGTATTATGTATTATATGAAGATTTTAAATTGAGCAATGGTATAAGAAATATATATTCCTTGTAATACTACTAGAGGAGTTACGTCTATCTTCATAGGGATATTTGGGAACTTTAATGCTGGAAATAAATGGAAGAGGGTCATCTATTCTAAAGGAGGTGGATCACCTCATACTTAAACCACCGGCATAGTTAATTTTACTCCTTGAACAAAATTTAAGTTAGGAATTTATCAGTGTGGATCTTATGATCATGTCATGTAGGAATGTGTATCACCTCAACAGGAGTGTCACAATTATGTAAAGTTAGTACATTTGAAATGTTACTGTATAGTGACTATGAGGATAATTGATGCAAATGGATTGAACATGTATCAAACTTCTAATTCTCATGTGGTTCAATTACGACATAATAGTGATTTCCCTCAAAACCAAGTGACCCAAGGTGACTCTCATATCACACGAAAACCTCAGCATTACTCACATCCACAAAGAGTTGGGAACACCGAGTAAGCAGTAGTATGGTATCAAGATGATGATCACAAAGGATAAATATAGTCCTTCGATGATGTGAGATATTATTATCATGAACTCTACATTAATGTATATTCTACTTTATATTTTTAAGTTTAAGTCATTAATTTTCACTTGTATTGTGAACCGTATGATATTTCATATAGAAAAAATTCCTTATTTACTAAAAAATTAAACACCTCTCATCCAGCAAGAATTTTAATCCTTTAAGAGTGAATCAAGTTCTATAACTATCGATGAGGCTTAGTTTTTTTAGTATTTATCTATTCATATGATGGAAATATTTGAAAAGATTTTGGGAATGGATTGATTAACATCCTTCAAGTCCCACTTCAACTATTATGCGTATCAAGTCAGTTTCACATATTTAAATGGTGTTTAACATCTCTTTAAATTGTATTCTGGTGTAAATCCATGAATAATAAAACATTTTATACTAGTATTCAATACTATCTCTTATCATTTGTATGTGGTCATATTTAAAATAGTTCATTCCATTAAAGGTATATTTTTTACAGTGATTATAGGCCAATTTCTAGATGTCTTTCTTGATAATTTATTTGGTTTTACATTTGAAATATAAAATTAATTTATGATTGATCTCCTACCTTGGACAAGTCCTATTTTACTTCAGTTGGAATAGATTAAAGTAAAAGTGTTTATTTAAACTAGTACATCTCTAAGGTTAGGACAAGTTTTTTTATATATAATTTGGATGGAACTCTTTCAGTTTGTGTGAGTTATCTTAAGATCAGTCGGGTTATAATAAATATTTGATATCATCGTTTATGAGTTGATAAATTTTTTGATCAACTGAGGTGATCAAATCATTATTTAGGATTTATTTATGATCAAGGCATCACCAACTTTTATTTCAAATGGACGATATTTTAAAGATAGATTTTCAAAGTAATTATGGTCATTATGAATATGTGGTCATACAATTTGGTCTTATTAATTCAACATCTATGTTTTTAGAATTGATAAATTGAATCATTCCTAGGTATCTTGACTCTATTTTGGTAGAATTTAATGATAATGTTTGGATGTATTCTAATACTAAGAATGAATATGAACTAAACATCACCATGGTGCCATTTATCTTGGGAGAACATCACCTTCAAGATAAGATTTCAAAGTGTTATTTCTTGATACAATGGTCATGCTTCTATTTCCACATCATTTCTAAAATATAATTTTTTATAGACCCTGAAAAGTTAGTATTTTTTATCTCATAGTAAGCACTAAAAAACCTCATTGAGATATATAGTTTCCTATGATATATAGGGTATTACCAATGATTTGTTCCTAAATTTTCATTACTTTACTCTATAATTAAATCCTTGATGGTGAGAGGTATTCTCTTCTAATGTTTCAATTAGTTCCAGTAATATTTTAAAGATCTTATGTCTTGGCTTACATCAGCACCTATCCTTATATTTCCAGATTTAGTTTGAGGATATGTGGTCTACTTTGATGTATCTATATCTATTTTAGAGTGTTTTATCATGAAGTGAGATCATTTTGTAGCTTGTAGCTCATGATAGTTACAGGTGTATGAGAAGAATTACCTAACATATGATTCAAAATTAGATATAATACTTTATACCTTGAAGACATAGTTTTATAATCATTTTAAAAGTTCATAGTTCCCATAGATCATAAAATATTTAAACATATCTTGTCGTAGGGATATATGAATTTATTGTAGTAAATATAGACGGAATAAATTTATTTTTTTGACTTTAACTTGTTATATGAACCATAAAATGGGAATTCCATGGCAGATTCATTTAGTGGGAAATCATATATCTAGTTCTCTAGATAGTTTCTAGATCAATGGAAATTAATGATGTTCATTGATGGTATTCTTCTAGATTGTGTTGAAAAAGTGATGTTTTGTTTTTCCTTCTTGATTACCTTGTTCCTAATTTTATTTAGTAGTTTAAATAAGATTAGGAATCTGATTCTGGATATCTAATGATGAGGTATAAACATAATGGTTGGGTGACCATTTAGGGATAGAAACTAGACGAAAAATCCATGTTTCATTTTATAGGTTGGATTGTGGTACCTTTGACTGAACAAGAACAACTTCTTTCATCCTACCACTACTCAACATGGGTTGTTCGTCTTAGAATTCAGAATATGTATAAGGTGATGAGATAATGTTTTTGGTTTTATGGAATGAATATGAATGTTTCGAAGTATATCTTGATATGTATCACATTTTAAAAGTTCAAGGTGGAGAACCAATAACTCACTATAATATTTTAATCATTGCCTATACCAATGGGGAAATATGATAAAATAGGTATATATTTTGTCACAGGTATACCATGAACAATTTGGAAACAAGATTCCATATGGGTGATTGTGGATTAGCTTATAAAGTATGATCATTTTATCCCTATTCATAAATCCAATATGGAGGAATAATTTTCAAAAAAAATTATTTAGGTAGTTGTAAAGATTCATGGAATTATTATTTTAATTTTTTCTTACCCAGCCCCTAGGTTTATATCTAAATTTTCAAAATCCTTACCACAAGACCATTGAACCTAATTGAAAATTAACACAACTTATCCTCCTCATACAGATGGACTATACAAATAAATGATCTATATAGTGAAAGATGATATTAGATCTTATGTCATGGAATTTGGAATATTATTGGACAATTATATACCATTAGTTGATTTATCATACAATAATAGTTATTATATATCAATAAACATTTCTAAATTCTAATATTTCTATGTTTATCCTTGTTATTATCCAATTTTTTTGGTGGAAGCCTATGAGACTTAACCTATCATACCTAGCCTTCTATTTCAGATGATTTAGAATATTCATATGATTAATAAAAATGATTTTAATATGTTAGAGTCATCAGAAATCATATTTTTACCATCATCATTTATCATTGTCACTTTATGTGGGTGACTATGTTTTCTTCAGAATCTCTTTGAGGCTTAGACATCATCATTTTGGTAAGTGTGGAACACTATTTCCTCAGTATATTATCCCTTCTGAGATACAATAATGAATCAATGTTGTGGATTATTGGTTATATTTACCTATAATGTTTAGAATAGTGCACAATATATACCAACATGATCTTTTATTTGAGGGGATAATGTTAATATTGATACTAATGCTATGTTTATTCATGTTCTGATATAGATTTTGGATACACAAGAGAGCATATTTTTTGAAAAAAGTATCGGTTTAGTACACGTATTAAAGTATCACGGTCTAATTTAGGAAGGAACATAGTAACATGAGAAGGAAATTTTAGATAAGTGGCTCAAGGTCTTCCAAAGAAAAAAATCAATAGCTTTACAATGATGGAATGACCGATGGTGGGGATAATGTAACACCCCTAGTTTCAAGTACCCTTTTAATATATGTTTTTAAGTTGTACAATACTTTGGTTAAATTTGTAGATTTTTCTCAATGGTTTTGAAGTGTTTGGAAGTGTTTTAGGAAGTTAATGGTTTGATAATGATTAGGAGAAACCACATATTATATCCATAATATCATGCAAGGAGATGTTGGGAGTCACTGGATAGACAAATAGCTATTTCATGGTTTTCAAAACCATGTTTCAAAATTGTGTGGCCCTCTATTTAATATATATTAGTAGCACATGGTTTGTTAAACCATCTAGCATAACCATTTGACATGCACTATATTCTTTGAAAATTATATTTTAACTCGTTTTAAAGCCTCAAAACTATCATTTTTATCTTATTTTCCTAAGATCTATAACTTCTCTCCTTCCCCATGGGATTTTGTTGATTCATTTTAATCTATAATAATTTTTCAATGATCCATGGTGTATTGGATCTCTAAAATCAATAGTAAGTCCATGTTCTTGCTTGTTCTCTCTAGAAATACTCTTTTTCTCTCTTATAGAGTCATGGATGAAATAGGTTATGGGTAGATCTATGTACTAAAATGATTATTTTGAGTATATATTTTTAGATATGATGAATGCATTAATTTTCAATGTTGGATCTAGTTTTTTGTTGGTGTAATTATTTGTTTTCATAAACCATTGAGAGTAAGGTGGATTATCTCTCTTCTCCACTTATTCTAGAACATGAAGAATTCATTTTTATTGAATTTTTTTCATAGATTTAAAATTAAACATTGAATTATTTCTTAAAATAACCCACTTTTATTTATGAATAAGAAATATGTAATTTGGATGATGTTTAGAAAACTCCTTTGATTTATATTTATAAATTTTAGATTTAAAATTATGTCTCTGTTATAGCATAAGAAATATGTTCTTTGAAATTTTTTAAAAGGAAGAAATGATTTATTTAGAAAAAAATGATTTGGAATAGGGTATTGCAATACATGGTTTGTGTGGTTTCATTTTCATTGGACATAACTCTATATTTCATGTCCTTTAGTTTCTTTGTATCATCATTTATTACCTTATCACTACTAATCTAATGTTTCTTTTTTTCTCGTTTTCCTTTGATTAGTATCATTATTACTCTTCCATAATATAGTTTGTTTGTTTTTTGTATTTTATCGATTCAAGTTAAGTTTTTTCTTCATAGAAAATCATTAACTAAAATTTTATTAATCCCTTGACATTTTTATTTTGGCCTTTGGTGTCTTGAGGATGTCAACTAAGGTTGGTTCCTCCTCCAGCCCAGCCCGAGCTAACAGTTTATGGTAGGATGTTACACTTATAGATCCATAATTATTTATTAGACGTCATTAATTTATTGTATAATCATTCCTTGAATTTTAACAATACATTTTATTGATATTATTGTTTAAAAGTAATAATTTTAACAAAAATACGTAATTCATAAAAATAGTTTCTTTATAATCAATGGTTTTTCCCGTAGTATATTTTAAATATATTATAAAAGAAGTAATTTTATTTCAAATAAATTATTCAAAATGAAAATTTTTATTTTCAACTTCTAAATAAAGATTATTTATATTGACTAAATACACATAATTATAGACTGGTAAGTTGTTAAATAGTGAAAAACCCAATTACTATATACCACTTAATAATGGTCATATAATAGCCATATTACACAAAATACATATGATAAATTAATTATATTCTATCTTAACAAAGAACATGTTTCATTCTTATAGTTTTCATTTTAGATTTTGTAACATGTTTTCTCCTTTCATGATTTTCTTTCTCGTTGTAGGTTTCATTACATTAAAAGTGATTCTGAGTGCTGAAAATGATCTAGAGAATTTCCTAGTTATAATGATATTATTATTTTTTATTTATTGTCCCATTTTAATGTATGAACTTTTAAGGGATGTAATAATCCATGGTATGTAATATCCAATATTAGGAAATAGTTATTATCATGTAATTTTTCTTTAAGGTTCCATTATGATTAAATAAAGAGTTATTATTTTGATTCATATATTTTATGATTTATCTTTAATTAGGCTTATATTCATCATAAATAATGAAGGAATTAATTTTGGTAAGTAAATTGCATACTTAAATTTGGGATTTTATAAAGACATGATAAATATTCAGTCTTTGAGAATCACACTAGTATTAACAAGATAGGTTTCTAAAATCAAGTTCAAGATGATGTCATTTGTTTCATTAATATTAGATTATATGAAATCATGGACTATCATGTATTCATCATTGTTGAAGGGAGTAGATATGAAATAAAATAAAATAACATCATGTTTTGAAAGATACCATATCTGAAGTTTATCATGGATGCTCAAGGGAGTTGTCTCATTCTTCACTATGTATAGGTCCTCTAGTTATAGATATATATCAATTTATTATGACACATTTAATTATTCAATATTATCCTTGAAAAAAATATCATTGGATATTTTAAACCATTATCTAACAAATTTTCCTTCCAAGTCAAAACCCTTTATACTCAATTCTATTCCATTAGCCTCCATAAATAGTGATATATCCTTAACAAGAGGAACATCATATCCTTACAATTAATACTAATATAATTTTTATCCTTTATAAAAATATTTATCCACATTATAACCCTTCACTTGTATCAAATATTATTTATTTAATGGTCTTGTAACTAGTGGTTCAATAAGTGATGAATAATCACTTCATGGTTATGATTTCTTCGCTAGGAAGGTTTTGAATCCTGCTGAGTCTACTACTGAATTTTTTTAATTCCTAGTATTGGATAAAAAGTAAACTTAAACTAACAAATCATCATTATACTCAAAGGTACATGACTGTTTTTCTCTCTTCTATGAATCATTGTTACCCAAATTCCCTCCCTGGGAGAACTTTGTTCTAGGTTGAGACTCAGGGATTTTATAACAAAACTGTATTTTTCATTCTTCTAGAATCTATAATTTTCCACCCATAATATTTATCCTTTTACATTTCATTATTTCCAAATTTCCTAATATGACTATTATATTCTTACCCAAAGGACACACCTTACATGATTTCATGAGAGTTTCCCTATAATTCTATAGTTTCAGTTTCCCCATCCAGAATAAGATCAATTGAATTTTATCTATCATATTAAAGAAAAAATTACATACAAGACTAGTTCTTTACATGATATTTTTTATAAAAATATGATATGTTATTTTAATAGTAATTTCCATAGTGCCTTAAAACTCCCTCATGAGCCTTAGTGGAATTAAAACATGAAACCATTTGTGAATAAGAAATCTAAATCACTATATGAATATAATAACTCTACACACATTATAATTGATCCTCTTATTCCCTCATAAATAATTATTCAAGTGGTTATATATCTGTTTTTTCGTTACTTTCAATCACGGAGGTTCTAGTAGCCTAAATCTACTTTTCCACACCATCAAAAACTAATAGTTAACCCATCACTGATAAAATAAAAAACATATCAACATTTCTTTCTTATAAATATCAATTATATCTTGGTAATAGTCAAAAATATGAACTATTTGGTCCACAACACTCATTTAGTGGAAACCCTAGTCAAGGTGACCATGGTGATTGCCGAAGGAGAAAAAAACATACCATGTTTCATTGAAAATAGACTTCATATAATGATATAATACCATTATATTGATCTAAATGAAATATAATTAAGGTTTAGAACCATGTACATCAAATAATATTTTATATTTAATTGGATGACATATCATTTGGGTCCTAAGGTCTAAGTAAAGTAATTGATTTATAATATTATCAATCATTTGAATCGTATAAGTCTTTTTAAAAGGAAGTGGTAAAACTAGAAGATGAATCCAAATCAAAAAATATATCAAATCACAATTCTTTTGTAACAAAAATGAACATCTGAGCATATCAAAGTGGGATGATTTGATGAAATATGAAGAATTATACCATACATGAACTAGGTCATCTATGATGGAGAATCATAAAATAATATGGTAAATCATTAAGGATTCTTCCATCACATGATTTAATAGTCCCCATTTCTCTCTGAAAAATATTTTAAATACATATAAAAAGGTTAATGATAACCAAAATATGAAACTAGAGTATGATCATAAATGAGGGACACTTATGTGAATTCTATGGGTGACATTGGAAGTGAAATATCTCCATGATCAAATCCTGGTACCTTTGAGCTAAAATGATTCCAATGAAGGGTGGAAGAAATTTCAAGTCAGTGAAGGGGATGAATCGTCTATGATAATAGCTGTGAGATTTCAATATTTCACAATGGATACCCTACCTTTTCTGAGTTGGAGAAATCTTAGGTCTGGATATTACCAATTTGGGTGACACCTCCAACTTTGATATAAATGTCTCTCAATTAGGAAATAATTAATTTCATTTAATCAGATATGTTAAATACCTATCCCTTAGGTCATTCATATCCACTTTTATTCTCAAAAATCATGAAACACATTCATTTAAATATATATTTATAGAATTAGGTACCACATTCATCAATCATAGAGTTATCCCCTTTACATCACATCCAAGATTCCCATCTATGTATTAACCTACCATCATCCACATTAATTATCCGTAATCATTATCAATGAACTAATTATATTAACTATAAACAAATAATTAATTTCCATAATTAATCTAAATATTAAAATTTTTGATAAAATCACCAAATTGTAAAATACTTTTAGAATCTACACTAACTAAAGGTAAAAAAATCTATTGGCCACCAGTAACACTATGAGTGTAAGTTCTAGTTTCTTATTTATCTATTCTATTAAATTCAAAACTAAATTTATAGAAATAAATAAATAATTTTTAATGATTCATACCACCATTATGATGAAGAGGTTCTGTGGGAATTAATCATTTTGGTCCTCCTCTACACATACCATATGAAATACCCATATTTCTTATATAATTCCATAATGTTTATATTGAATAATAATTATATTCTTAATTATTTAAAACTAAAAAAAATATTTAAAAATAATAGGATGAAGAAATAGTGGTGGAGGAGAGTATATTATGTCTAATTAACATGAATAATATGCCAAAAACTCTCTTAATTGAAGGGAAGAATAAAAGGGTATGAATGGGGAAGGATCTTATCCACCACCATACTCTTAGAGTCCAATATTGAAGAAACTTAAGGGGTGATTTAATTTTGTAACCAAAATTTACAGTTTTTCTTCAAATGGAACCCACCATGGGCTTACTGAGTAACTGTAATGTACCTATTAAGTACCTAGTGGTTACTATTGTGACTTTGATATCATCTTTTCATCTAACCATGTACCCAGTATGACCCAAATATCTTCCTGGTGGTATCTAAGTTTTTGATAAGGAATATAAAAAAACCAAGTTCCAAATATAGATTTGAAGATTTCTCGATGATTCTAATTCTCTTTATCAAGAAAACCATTACTCCAATTATCTTTACATGAACGCAAAAACAGATCCTATATTTCACCCAATGTGTTATCTTCATTATTTGAATTAAAAAATTCATATTTACTATTGTTCTGTTGAACACTAGAGTCCACTAATTCAATTGAAATCCAATAACACAAGTCATTACACATTGAGTTAAATCCTAAGAAGTCACAAAGAGTTAATGCATATCTATTGGATGACTAGTGTTTAGTATTTAAGATTATGTTATTATAATTATTTTAATTTTTTTTAATAAACTAAAGTTTTATCCTCTAGATATAAAAATTGTACTATCAGCGACTAAGAATATATTAAAATTTTTAATACTAGTAAAAATTTGAAATAAATAATTGATCATTTATAATTTATAGATAATTGTTAAAGTGGAATTATCAGATGTTGAAATCATGATTTATCTTATTTCCATAATAAAAAATTTCTTTTATGATATTTATCTTTTATTATTTAGATTTATTGTTTCAGGTTTTGGTTATTCAAAATGATTTTTTAAGAACAACTGATTGATTTAATATTCCATAAAATCAATGTAGTCAGAACTAATTTATAATTAAATTTTCCTTTATGAAATCATTACCAAGACTCTTACTATAAATATAGGTAAAAAAATTGACTATGATTTAGTTTTTTTCATGTATTAAATACAAAAATCATATGAAAAAAACAAAATCAACCTTTATTACAAATTTATAAGAATATATGAGTGGGGGATGTATATATATATAGATCACTCATTAAACAAAAATCCATTTTATTTTCTAGATAAGATAAATAAAATATATAACATAAAATACCATAAACATTATCTTGGATATAAATTATGGTGTGTACAGTTTTTGAAACATTAATAAGTTATTTAAAAAATTTATTTTTATTATAAAGCTTCATACTTTGATATAATTATTACACCAACCTTTAAGTTGATATAATCAAATAGAGTTTTAGCATATTATTTATCATATGGTGGGATTTAATTAAGGAATATTAGATTTTTCTTTTTGTGTAAACGGAAGAAAACATGTTCCAATAATTAAAGTACTCTAAATAAATATGGTGTCATTATTAGTTGAGTGATCTGTCATGCTCCCTACTACACTGATAAATTACATGTGAATAATTCACCAAAATTGTTTTGAAATCTCTTTCAGAATCAAGAATGTATTAACGGTCCTATAAAAGATAGAATTATTTCGTGTCTTATAGAAAGACATATTTATTGTAAAAGGAGATCTTTTGAGTATTCAAGAGATATATAGAGATATATCTAGTAGAAATGTTCATATGAAGATACATATTTATATGGACATCATGAATTATCGCATTATAGGTTATCTAATATTATCAATTTGGTAGAGTTATCTCTTTGATTGTGATTATGGATTGATAATTAATAATCATTTTTTATGAAACATAGGCATATAGGGTCATGAATAGGGCTCTAGAGTGAGTATATATTTTGTAATATAGTGATTTTTTAAAGTAATATGGATTATGTGAGTTTATCAAATATGATTTTGGATTTAATTTCAAAATTTATTATGAAATGTGCATAATTTCAATATGAATTTATTACAAGTTATAAATTCAGTATAATATGTGCATAAATATATATATAACATGATTTAATATGGTTTATATCATTCTATATGATTTGGATCATAAAAATGGATGTAAATGTGATATAATGTATTTTGGGTAATTGTTTTTGTCTATCCCTTACAAATCGATCAATTTCTATTGCTTATATATCTTACGATGATGTATTTTTTTGGAATATTTTTTGGAATTATTTAGCAAATATTTTTGATTTTTGAATCATACATTATATTTTGTTACACTAATATAATTTTTTTTGTAAAATAATTTATTAAAATAAAGAACATAAATAGTCACCTTTATTAGCGATGGAGACCTATAAAAGGAGTAAAAATATTTATTTTCAGCATACAAGAAAAACGTTTGAGATCATTTTAGTTGAAGAATTTATCTTATGTCATTAACCATTAACACATAGGGAATATTGTAATATATTTAGAATATAAATAATTTAATTCCAAATATATTCATAGATTCCATGGTTGGTTGATGAACTTCGAAGCTAAGAACCAATTGGTTGATATTGATTTTTCATCGTATATTTTATATGATAAATTTATTAGATATAAGATAAATTCTATTTATGTTTTCTATATATTTTTTATATATTTATAACTCAATGATCATATATTCATTTATTTTATGTTTATACTTAGTTTAGAAAAATTTTATTTCATTAAACCCGTTATATTTATGTGTGTGTGTGTGTGTGTTTGTGTGTGTGTGTGTGTGTCAACAAAACATGTGTTTTGTTTATATTGAAAGAACTTATATATATATATATACATATATATTGTTAATATAACATTATATGTTTATGTGTATGTTAAAATAACATATGTTGTGTGTGTATTAATAAAATATTTACATAAACTTTGTTGTTTATCTATGTGTGTGTGTTACAAATATTAAAAAGTATATAGAATATATTTACACAATTATATAAAGAAATTAATATAATATATTTATTTATTTGTTTTTTACATATATATATGTATATATTTATATAATTGGAATGATGTTTTATAATTACATAACCATTATACAATGCACCAAAAATTCTGTATATATCAGAAAACATTTGATATAGCTTCATACAAAATTTTACATGTATTATAAGGTAATGTTTTATATATTATTTTTTTTAAAATATATTTAACATTTTAAATCATTAAATATATAATTATTTTTCATAAGTTTAAATGTTTTATATTTCATAATATAGCTGATATATTTTCATATGTTTAGTATTCCTATCTTCTAAATGTAGGAAACATGTTCTCTATGTATATTTTACATTCTATGTAATGTAATGAATATTTGTTGTTCATGGTTTTTTAAGGAGTCCTAAAATCTATATATTACCATGTAAACTCATATTATCATTTTATGTTGTGTCTATATATATCTCTATATTATTTCCCTAAAATTTTAGTGTATAATGTTTTAGATTTTATGTTCTTTTCTATTTATTATCTTTGTGAACTATAGAGACATAAAAATTTTAATTTTTTGTTTTTTTTTTAAATTTTTAATATTTTTATCAATGAATGGTAAAATTATAATTTTATACCATTAAAATGATATTATGAGGGAAAATTTAGATTAAATATGTGTTTTTTATCCTTAGGTTGGGATTTTATAATTTTATATTATTATCAAATTTACCTATAATTGTTAAGTGTAAATGAAATATTATTTTTATTTCTTTATTTTAAATATGTCATTATAAATATATTATTTTTATTAAATAAATAATGTGTCATTCAGATAATTTGATAGTGATTTCAGAGATATATTAAATTATATTACATGGATAAATGTTTTAATGTGGTTAGTGTAGTTGGTTAGAGATATAAAGTGCTTAGTTGAATTGATGTATTTAATTTGAAATAAAATTAAATGATTAATTGGTGGATTTTAAATAATTAATATAGGTAGAGAGGTATAGAGAGATGGAGAGAGATATATTTATATAAATTGAATTTGAATAAGACTCATTTGATAGCATTTACATTTTTTAAATCCATTATATTCCATAAATTCCCTCAAGGTAAAGAAGACTTATAAGGGTGGTTGAATAGGGGGATTGGAAATCAAGAATACAAACAATGTAACTAATATTTATGAATGGTAAATGGTCCTCATCAAGGTATTGATAAATATAATTCATCATGGAATCGAGTTTGGTTATTTGAAAACTTATCTATTTTAATAATCCTTTTGAATCTTCTATTCATTTGGTTTTTTATGTTGGGTATATATTTCATAACAATATAAAAGAAAAAATATGTTGTAAAATGAAATTGGTGATGAGATATTAATTTAAAATTATTCAAATAAGTATTCCTATTGGAAAATTTTAAATGATATAGATAAATATTTGGAGAATCATTACTAAATATGAAAAATTGTGGAAACGAGATGTGAAAATATTTTCAAGCATTATTGTATAAAGATATAATAATAAATTGAGAGATATTGGAGTAGTTGAAAATTAGAAAAATAATAAAAGGGGATTTTAATTTTAAATTGATTAATTTATAATTCATTGATGGGTATTATATATAATTTATATGTGAATTAATAAATATGTTTTATATGGTTTTAAATGAATTTTAAAATTGATAATGAATATTTAGAAAATATTTTTTAAGACACTAAAATGAATTTATAGCCAATAATAAGAAAAAAATATAAAATATACCATGTAGGTGAGATGGATGAAATTTATGATTTTTTTAAAGGGTCATTCTTATATGTAAAGTGGTTTCTACTACTTTCTTGGAAAATGTGTTGAATTATTGGTTAGGGCTAGGGGATGAAGTGTAAGTGAGTGATATTGGATAGTGTTTTATAATCATGAGGTTATGAAAATTATGGTGTTGGAGGTCCATTATGATAATCAGTTACACAGTGGAGTTTTATTTTAATAGGGTCATGCTACTTTGGAATGTGGCAACCCAATTCTTAATAGGGGCCATATAGTACGATGATTATGATATGTGATGATTATGGGATGAGATTAAAGTGGTGGTGGTACTCAAATATAGTGTAAATACCTAGATAACCACTCTATACTGGATATATAGGGTTGTGGATGTGAAATGGGATAGAGGATGGTGTGGGTTTATTGAAAATGGTGTTTGATGTGTGTTTTACCTATAATGAGAAAAATGATTTATATATTACTTGGATATGAGGAAAGTTATCGATGTGATGAATTACTCCTTAAGATATGAATTTCTTGTAAAAATTAATGGGATCATTGTATATCTTTGTATGAGGGTTTATAATATTTCTTTTGACCTTTGTATGGGTTGAGGTCTAAGTGGGAGAATAAATTATTGGGGGGAATGAATATTTGTCATACATGGGAGTGTTTTGGAAGATGTGACACGTGGTATGGTAGTGGTTTGTGATGAATGGTGATAATGAAGATGAGTATGATGCAGATGATGATGTGTATGATATTAATAAATATAGTGGATATAAAATGTTTTGTGATAATGATATATGTAGTGATTGAGATATTCCCTAATGGTGGACACCCTAAAATACTATGAGAGCTTTTGATGGTGGAAGTTTGCTTACAAATTGTGGATTTTGGGGGGGAGAGTCTACGATGGTGGATATATAGAAAAATTGTAAGATTTCTTATGGGTTGAAAGTTTCCCAACCAATATATAGGGATCCATAGAGATTTCTCTATAGTTGTATAGCTACATTAATATTGATGTCTTATAGCGGTTTATTTATGGGTGGATAACTACATTATGGTGATGGTGACAATATAATGAGACTCATGTGGGTGGAAAACTATATAAAAATATTACATTGATGTCCTTATGGTTTCATAGATTATTATATATGGATTGGTGGTGGTTATTGATATATCATTAGTTATATGATGATATTTGGAATGGATGTGATATGGATTGTAATGTTTTATAGTGTTGTGAGGAATGGTAGATAATGGATAGTTAACTTGGGAGAGTATTTTTTATTAGTTTTTGTATTCCATATACTCAAGAATTTTCATTCATTATTCACATGCACATATGGGGGTTCCTGGGAGGAAAATATTGAGTATATATATACAGGTTCCAATTTTATATAAACCGTTTTTTTATTATATTGAAATATTTGGTGGTTTTTCAAGGAGATTATAGCACTTAACACACGAGACATATTTTCTTGGATTTGTATGACATGCATTTATTAAAATTATTCATGAATTATGGATGAGAAATAAATTATATTATTTATACTGATTTTTGAATTTATTCAATAAAGTATAATTTATTCTATATTTGTGGGATTATAACCTAAATGCTAGTCTCCATCCTAAGTCCTTTTAGAGGAAGTATTTGGAGGTTAAATTCATACCAATTCCCAGTGTAGATATGGTCCTAATAGGGGTATGCCAAGAAGAAATGGTATTAGTGTAAGTTTTTATATGAAGGAGTTTGGTGGTAGTCATTATTGATGATTAAATGTGTGGTAAGTAAAAGTTATTACTTGAACCAAATAAGTAAATTATATCAAAGAAACGATCATGATGCATAATAATCCCATTTTAATTAATAGAGGACTCTATAATCTATTAATCAAAACATGGGGAATTTACTTTTCAAATAGATATCTAGAAAATTATTAATTAACACATCATGTAGTATCAGATAATTAATATTGATCATGTGTTATGCTGATGTTGATTGTTTATGTGGAGTTAAATGATGTGGAAGTGTGGTTAAACATTCCTTGATATATATTTATAGCTTGAGAATGGTTTAACTTTTATTGTTATTCTAATTGGTTTATATCACCATTAGATTCAGTGATAGGAGGTATAGGAAGAACCTAAGGCTTTGTATTTGAGAGTAAAGATAAAGTCTGAGTTGGATAGGAAAACATGGAAGGTGTACTTAAGTGAGTTTCAAAAGAAAAAGATGCCAAAGTATATGGGATCTACTATCAGTCATGATAATGAACACTATATTAAGAGGTTGAGATATATTTTCAACTTATCCAAATGTTATATGAGGATATGTTCATTAAATATGTGGTATTTTGTATTTTTAAAGTGTTAGTGGTGTATTCTATGCTTGGGATATCATAATGTATCTTTGGTAAAATAAGAAATTTGTTATGAATTTTTTAAATAATAGTTCATCTAGTAAGAAACATAGGATCAAGAGGAATCATGAGATATCTGTGGTGTAGTATAAGAAAATAATTTGTTAGAGACTTTGGAGTAAAGTCATTAGAGTTGATCTATTATTCGTTGTATTTTAAAATTGATAAAGATTTGAAAGATCAATGTATTTTATAAGTTTGATGAACAAGATTCTAGAAAATTTAGGGATATTTTATCTAAGTTCTGTAAATATGATATTACATAAGTAAAATATAGAAAATCATTTTTTTATTAGAAAGGGTTCCTTTTCATTAAGTACTCTATAGGGTGTATTTAACAGTTGATATATATAAAAATTTTATTTGTTTTTAAATCAAACGAGTTCCGAGTGAGTCCATAGATGTTTGCTTCATCAAGATCTCATTTCCCAAGTTCACATAGTATATAGTAATTTTTTTTAACCTAATACTTTTAATATTTCTCATATATTATTATAGTTCACCGCTATTTTGTATTAACATCGTTTTAATGAGGTAAGTGAAATAATTATTAGAGTGTTCCTATTAATGGACCACTTTGTTAGCCTCCTATGTAATAGTTTCTATAGTAAAAGAAATATATATGGCCATTGAGATCACCTAGTAGGGTGGTACTAGAATATGTAATCATCATATATCTCAGAAAATATATTAATATAAAAGATTTAGATATAAGAAATGATGAAAATAAAGTATTTTGAAGGATACTTCATGTCTTAGAAGTTTAGTATATGGGGGAACCATGTGTTGATGGATGAATGATTTTAATATTTCCCCACTTATTTTTTTATTGATTTATACTTTTTACTCATGTTTATTTCTCACACATTTCCTAATTTATGGGTTATAACTACCATAATAAAGAATTTATATGGAGTTAGAAATTATTAATATAAGGTGGGTGATTATGAGTTAGGGAGAGTGTTCAATTTATATTGAATGTATTATTATTACAGATGAAATTGTATTATGTTTTACATGACATGTATTTTTCATAATTAATATAGTATTGTGATGATTATTATTTTTGTAGAGTGATTTTCTCTAGTATTGATAGTAAACATGTCTTGTTTGTTAGAGAAATATATTTCCATTTATGGATGAGATGGAATCAACTATATAATGTTATATCTGTGTTGGAGAAATTGATGCATAATGTTTCCAAGGTGTATATAGATATGTTACATATATTTATAAGGGATTATATTGATTTTTTTGAGAGGAGGTTATCAAAATGCACATAAGGCAAGAAATTGAGTATATTAATGTTCTTAGTCATGATATTTCTCTAATTTATTTGTGTATTATTATATGGAACCTACAAAGCATCAAGACTTGAGAATTCATATTGATTATTTATTAAAGTGAGGTTTCAATTGGTATACCTTGTCACCATGGGATACTCTAGTATTTTTTGTAAATAATAATAATGGGATCTCAATATTGTGTATAAAATTCTGATGATGGAATCAAGTGTCAGTGAATAGTAATTACACTCTTCCAAGGATTTATTATTTTTTACACTTTTAAGGACATAATTTTTCTCTAATATTTACTTATGATCTAGTTATCATTGGATGATGGATAAGGATGAAGACATCTATAAGATAGTTTTTTATCTTGGAATGGGATTTTTTATTTTTCGGTAATTTTTTTTGAAATATGAATGATTAAATATATTTATAGAGCTTATAAATGGGGTGTGATAACCATATCATAATGATTTTTCGGTTTTCTTCATTAATGGTATTTTGGTTTATTCGAAGATAGAGGAAGATCATGTTGAGAATAGTAACATTTTGTCATATTTTCTAAGGGCTATCAGTTGTATAGGAGGATTATTTAGTGTCTCTTTTGGACACATGAGGTGAATTTTCTGGGTCATGTTATGTCAATGTGTGGTGTGGTAGTGGACCCAATTAAGTTTTTTGTGATTGTTATGTCAATTAAATACAATAAAATTTAGAATTTAAAGAGTTTCTTAGAATTATCTAGTTATTATATGTGGTTTTATTTGAGTTTTTTTATTGATACATCAGTTATTTATTCATCTAAAAAATAAATTGATTTTCCATATATAGAGGAGTGTCGTTATACTTATGAAATTTTGAATTATAATTGGTTTAATGCTTCTGTTTTCTAATTATATATGGAGGGTTGTTTATATAATATATATTGTAAAACAACCCATCAAGGACTTGGAAGTGTCTTTAATCAAGGGGTAGTAGTTATTACATATAGTCCTAGGTAGTTACAACCCCAAGAATATAATTATAATGCTTATGATTTGGATATTTGGGCTATGGTGTTTGTGGTTATGAATTGAATTATTTATTTTCTTAGAGAATTATTTGTGATTTATTAAATCATATTAGTTTGAAATTTATCATTTAAAAAGTATATTTTAATTTTAAAAATAGAAGGATGATTGAATTTCTCTAAAATCATGATTTTGGTATCACGTATACTCTTGGAAATGGTAATGGGTGGCTAAGGATTTGAGTTAGAAGTCTTATAGTGATGTTTCATGGTGGATGAGAGAGAAATAAAAATAAATTAATTTATTAAAATGTATTCACCATTCCTATGATGACATTAGTGATAGTGGGTTTCTTTGTAAAATGTTCGTGACAAGTTCTTTGGTGCCCTGAGTAGAGGTCTTTTAACTGAGAGACCTTGAGATTGAAGAGTAGATATATCTTATTGAAAATAGTAATTATTTAAATGGTTCTTATATGGATGAGTAAAATCAAGTTTTATTTCCTAGTAAGTTATTTATTCTACTTAGTATATTGGCATTTGTTTTTCCTAAATTCCATAGCTTATCTTTGTAAGTTTATATAGGTGTGGAAAAGATGTATCACTCTTTGAAGGAATAATTTTAGTGTCTAAGGATAAAGATGGTGGTATTTTATTTTATTTTTCTATTTCATGTGTTCCTACAGGTGAAGGCCAAACACTTTTTACTAGGGGAGGTTTTATATATTGTAAATTACCTTTTGAAAATGTAATTATTTTCGTATATATGTTATTTTGGAATTATCTGTTACCTTGAAAAATTTAGATTCCATTTTTTTATTATGCATTGACTAATGAAGTTAACACATTTATTATAAATTAAGTAATCACGATTCGAGGGAATTTTAGTGAATATTTATGTGTAATAGGAGGTAAATCTTTATATATTTATATGTATGATAGGATTTGAACATAATGTTCGATTTACATAATGTATATGAAAAGGAATACAGTATTATATTGGTACCAAGCTACGAATTATTTTAGTATATTAGAAAAATATCATGGTAAAACTAAGAAGTTGATTTAAGATTTTGAATATATTTAAAGATAATATATCATATATTTTTTAAGATCATAGTTGTAATATTTACCATTTGTGGAGTTTTCTTAAAATATAAATTTCCATTAATTAATTCTTAGTACATCTTGTGAGGCACTGTTTAGGAGATAATTTCATTCACAAAAATGTTGGGTTAAGGTTTATGAGGCCACTATAGTTATTTTATAGATGATACTTTCTATGTATACTCTTGTTAAAGTTGTTTAGGATCCCTTAAGGACTCTTAAATGTAGACATAAAACAAATTTTGTTCAAAGAAAAAGATTTTTGGAGTTTGTGGATGGATTTCATATACCTTCATTAGTTTCTCCATAGTTTGGGTATTAAATGTTCAGAAAGGGAATAAAGTCATCACCATGATTTATTATTCCTTCTAAGGTGTTAAAGTGTATTATAGAGTAATATTATTGGTTTTTGTTACAATAATGATTGGAAAAGGTTCAGTTCTTATTCTATGTAACTCGTCTTTATAAGTAGTATCATGTTCCTTCACATGTGATTGATTCAAGAGATGTGTATATCAATTATGATTTTACCTATGTAAAATATCCAAGGAAAACTCAAAATATTAGAATTAATTTTTTATGTGGGTTTATTATTTCATTAGTATAAATTCTTTAGAGGAACATTATTCTAAATTAATTCAGTTAGAATATATATTCACAAATTTAAGTTAAATATCTTTATTTGTTTCAGAAATTATTCTTTTTATTGATGTACAAAAATTTCTAAACATAAAAGTTTAATGAAAGTGTTGAGTGGATTTTTCCACTTTTGATTATTTTAGTTGAAGCTCTTTGAGGGAATTTTTTTTTAAAATGGGTGTGTAATGAAGAGACACTGAAATTTTAATTTTTAAATATTATAAAATTTTATTAATTTTTAGATAAAAGGGGTAAAATTTTATTTTTCATTTCAAGAAATAATTTTTAGAGTTAATTGTTGTTTTCAAGTTGGAATGTTTACCCTTGGGTGATTATTTGTTAATTTTATGATTTGATTAGATTTACCTATAATTATCAATTATCAGTGGAATGTTATAATTATTTATTTATTTTATTATTTTATTTTAAATAAATTATTATTATTAAATAAATATTATGTAATTGTGATATTTTAGAAATGGTGATGTGGTAATATTTTAGGATATTATAGATATAAATAATTTAATCTTGTAGACATGGAAAACTAGATATATATATATATATATATATATATATATATCTGTGTGTGTGTGTGTGAATTTAATGGGATAATTTAATGTAAAAATCAATTGAAGGATTAATGGGTTGATTAACAAGAAATTTATATAGATATAGTGTTGTAAGAATAGAACTAGGTGGATAGTTTTCACAAACTAACCTAGGCCACACTTAAATTGGGATTTTGAGTAGACTCATGACATACTAGAGGTGTGTTCCAAATCACCCAGGGTGGAAAAATAGTGTAATGGTATGAAAGTAGATTCATTGTTAATGATTTTACCCTAAGTATATAAATAAAAATATCCAATCAGATTATGCAGTATATATAAATAATATATCACATGAGCTAAAAAATAAATAACAAGCATCATCGCATTAGTAAACCAAAAGATAAAGGAAGGGAAAATCACATAAAGAGGCCAAAATTGATCGAGGCCATCTAGGATAATACATAAAAATCCCAAAAAGAAAATGAAATGAAAACCTAAAATGAGCCTCTATGATCTTCTTGTGACTCATGAACATTCTCCCCATCCCAAACCAATCATATTCATAAAACCCAAACATCCCAAACCATAAGACCAAATACAATGAAACTAAAATAAATCTATAAGAGTTTTATTTATAGAATTGTGTATAAAGGGTATGAGAAAAACCAATCCAATTAGGGATACACTAATGATTTTTTATTATTTGATTTAAAATAAAATTAATTTAATGGTAGTTTTGAAATAAAATTATAAAAATGGGGTTTTCTTATATAAGCACATAAAATCTAATACCACATCCAAAAAAATTCCAAAACATTATTTTACTTTATTAAATGAAAATAATCACTTGAAAACCAATTTCATCTCTCTAATCCTTCTTTATCAAAACATCCAATTAAAATCCACTTTTTAAACAACTTTAAGAGAACCTACTTTTCAATTATATTTATAAATAATTTCGTATAAAAAGTTAAATGGAGAAATAATAAATAAACACTGAGTCATCTAAGCACAAAACAGGAAACAATTACCATGCCCTATGTACCAAATTATGTATGGAACTCAAAAATAGAAACATTTACCTAAGGATAATCCTCATGTAAACATGTAATATTTATAAACATATCATGGGGATACCCTATACATACTCGATTTTGAACCATTTTTTGGCATGTTGATGCATTCCTAAGTCTATAACCGAACAACTTATATAAACTATCATCACCAATGGAAATCCCCAATGTCCTCTTAATTACATAGAATACATAGTCTATATCATTGGTACTAGATAGAAATGTCTCTCAATTTATCACCAAGATAGAGAGGATCCACATATATGTAAATAAATAGGAGGTGAGCAATAAAATACATCAACAAATTATAAGAATTCTTACCTTTAAATCCATCACAATAAATAGACCCATTAACATATCATCTATACCAAATGAAAATTAAATCATTCCTAATAAACCAAAAACCACATCATGAATAATCAAACATGAGGCTCAATAGAATCTCACACACCCATGCCATTTGAAAAAAAATCAATAGTTCAAAAAGGACCTTCACAAAAATGGAATTAGGATTCCAATTCAATTTTAGTAATTTAAAATTTTCTTTCAAATAACTTTTTAAAGTCAAAAAATTCTAATTAATTAAAATACATTTGAAAAATCATTATAAAATATACTCACTTTTTCATTAAAACCTCCAACGGTCCACAACACCACTTCATGAATTATGAAATGGCCCAATCAAGGATAAATCTCTTTATAATTAATCTTTAATATAAACAAGTCATTGAAAAAAATTTGTAACCACATGGTATTAAAAAACTATTTTAGATATCAAATCCCCTTAAAACATCCCTTTATTACAAGTGACATTTCAACTCATAATAGTAAAGAAATCCATTCTAAATATCATATATATATATATATAATTTTATAAACAAATCATTTTAACTCAAAAATATGATATTGATATGAATTTTATTAAAAATTCACAAAAACACTAACCTTGGTTTAATGAAGATTGATCCAGAAGTCATCTCTTTTGATGGTTAATGATCAAACAAGTATTAAATAACCCTCTTCATTTACTAATTAAAAAATACCCATGAATAAAACATTATAAACCCTAAAACTAAACGCAGTGTCCCCTAGGGTTCTTGGGAGAGGTTTAAAGAAAAGTAAATGGGAATAATGGGATAAAGGATAAGGAAATGATGGATTTATCATGAGATAATTGGTCAAAAATGAATATTGAGGATCCAAATATTTAAGTAAGATAAATAATAGACCCTTTTCTCATTAACCTAAGGTGTTGTAAACCAAATGGAAGGAGAGGGAAAGGGAAACCCATTAAAATTAGGAAAGGAAAATAAGTAAAACAATAATTTGAATAATCTAGGAAGACCACATGATTATATCATGTTTTTGAAAAACATGTCCCAACCATGTAGAACAGCTCTGTTAGGACTATAGAACATCCCATATGATTTCTTCATGGTTTCTCCTAACCATGTGCAACCCAAGTTCTATAAAACTTCCATGGAGAGGAAAGGCCACATGGTTTTCTCTAGTCATGTTCTACCTATTAAACTAAGCATGCATTGAAAAAAAATGAAATAAAAATTCCCTATAAAAGGGTAACATGCATTTTTTATACTAAATTGCATACCAAAAACTATGTATCATGGGTTTTTTATGGAAGTTTCATCCACAAGGTTAGTCAAACTATGAACTCATCATGTTGAAACCATGAACTAAAGGAAATTCTCTAAAATTTTAAAATGTCACACACAAAACATATAAAAATTTTAATTTATACAAAATTAAATAATATATTTATATAAATAGTGTCACATAGTGTGAAAAACTTATCATCATGCCACTTTCTTCCCCCATAAAGTTCTCAGTAAAATTAAAAGAAACATTAAACAAGACACAACAATATACCATGGATCAAGGTGGGTTAGAAATTGATAAAAATAGAGAAAACATATGGAATAAAAACCTTGAACATTTATGATACCATTGAAACAAACAATTTAGTATATAGAAACATGATACATCTCCAAGCACAATGTTACATGATCATGAAGTAAGATCTTAATATTTTTAGATACTAATCATAGGTATTACTACCATTTAAATGTTCTCTAAACTTAATTAATATTATATAACACAACACAAGAATAAAACATTAACCATGAGAGTGAATATCCAAGAATTATATAGTAATCAACCAAGAATTATACTCCTCCCAAAACCAATGACCACTGAAATACAAAATTATAAAAATGAAAAAATAGAAAACCCAAGAGAAGTCCACATCCATAAATAAAAAACACCTCCAAGACCAACATACATCTCTACCAAAAAACTCATGAAGATCTATTCATATCCACATCCCAAAAAGAAAGAACTTGGGATTCAGACCTCATGTCACAATACTTAGAAATTTATTTAGGACCACAATAAAATAACACTATCCCATGGTGAACCTAACAATTCTTGATCCATCATTTTCCCAATAACCTGAAGTCAATACCCATCCTAGTTACCCAATCACTCACTCAAATCTCTGCCGTGTTGAACTAATCAAGAAACCAACCTCAAAAAATTTCAAAGCACAATAAATCAGCTAAACCACCAAGTGAAATCATCCAACTACAGCAAGACATATAAAATAACCAAAAACCTATTGTCATCAACAAAATATAGAAGGCATTTAAGTCTATCCATAATTAATTACCATCTAAAAAATATCAATAAATCCTTTATAGAAACAAAAATAAATCCTCTCTAAATAACAAACCACTAAAGGTAAGCAAAAAATTCCCCAAGAAAACACCCACAAGCCCTACCACTAAAGCTCCATGATCTAGGATAATTCCCTTATGATTCAAGAAGTAATAGACAGAGTCTAAAGATAGGGATTAAATAAACTCCACCACTCAATCCTAGGTTTGGCTGGAGTCCGCTCAAAAAGAACTACACTTAAGAAAAAAAATAGTACCAATGAATATTTTGTTAAGACCATTTTCGTTGGCCTATAGAAACTAATCCAAAACACGAAACTAAATTTCCATTATTTTCAAGAAAAATTTATTATCATAACCAAAGGGAAAAACTAAGATCACCCATTTACTAAAACAAACAAAATATAAATTTCTAATTTTTCAAATAACTATGTTCATTAAAATAGACTCTATTTATAAACTAAATCATCAAAAAACTAAATTTTTTCATTAAAAATTACACTCATTATAGAAAAACTTTTAAAATAATCACTATAAACCAATTTCAAGAAAATACACATTGAATCATTTATTAAGTATTAAAAAACAATAAAATTTATTGAGCTCCAAACCCATTTTCATTCCAAAATAATTTCAAATTTTCATTTTGAAATTAACCTCCCTAATAAAACATTAAAAATAACTAATTTTAGAACATTTAATTATTGAAATTAAATCTTTCACATATTATTATTTTAAAACTAAAACTCCTTTTTCATTCAAAACAAATGTCCTAACCTCATTTCAAATAAAATAAAAAACAAATTATTTAACATAATTTCAAATAATTTACCACAACTCAATTCCAAAAACAAATTTTGAAATAAGAAACCAATATTTATTTCATAGCCATTATAAAATGAGTTTTAAAAACAAAACACCTCATACATTTTTTTTTCATTCCATTAACAACTTTCTAAAAACATAATACAATTTTCCTAAGGTAAAAAAAACATATGATCATAATGATAAAAAAAACCACATAAAATCAAATAAATTCACCTCAAAAAATCCATTGATTAACAACACACCAATGGTAAACACTATTGAGTTCAATCCAAAAAACAAGGGAGGAAAAAATACACTCTTGGGGGACAAACTACACAACACATTGTTTGGCTGCAATGACTGGTAAACCATGTTCCAACCATGTGATAGGCACTAATATGGTTGTAGATATATTCTATATGGTCTCTATATAATTTTTCAAAATATGTAGCATAACCATGAATCCTTGGTTCATTCACTCTTTTCTCTTTATAAACTTAATATAACCCATAAAATCATCAAAAAACTCATTAGAAACCACGGTATCATCACAAAAGATCAAAATAAGTTAATGATATCCAAAACTGAACTCAAAATCATGTCTCAAATCCCAACTACTGATGGGAACTCAAATCTCAAGATGAGAAAAATCTCATGACACTCAACCCACTTCTAACTCTCTAGTTTTGAAGATGATCCTACTCTTCATACTAGAAAGGCATGCCCTAAATAATAAGAGGGTGTTATTTGATACCATTTTGTCACAAACCAACTCATGTCACCCATAGACTGAGCCCTTGATAAAAAAATTGCGACATACACGAGGTGTTTTCCCAATCACCCAAAGGTTAAAACTAGTTCCACTATTTCAAATATATATCATTTCAAATTATTTCACTCTCATTATATAAATAAACACATAAAATCAGATTTAACAATATAGATTAATAATACATCACATGAAATTGATAATTAAGAACAAAAATCAACACATAAGTAAACTAAATTATAAAGGAAACGAATAATCATATAAATAATCCACAAATTAATCCAGGCTATCAATATTGATGTCTAAAAATCCAAAAAATAAATTAAAATGAAAACCCAAAATGAACTATTACCATCTCCACGTAACCTTTGGCCAGGCTACAAATCCCAAACCATTTATCATCTCATTACATGAATATCCCAATATAAAAGACTAAAACAAAGGTACCTAAAAGAAATTATAAAAAGATAAAAACAATTAATAGTGTATACATGGTGTAAGCAAAACCAATACCAATATAACTTCACGAAAGATTTTGTACTATTCCATTAAAAAGAAAATTTATTTTATTCAAGTTTTTAAATTCAATTATAAAATAGATTTTTATTTCATAAAAACATAAAATACAATATCACATCCAAAAAATATTCATAAACTGTATTTCCTTCTCATAAACGAAAATAATATCTTGAAAACCCATTTCCTCAACCTAATCCTATTTTATCACAATATCTAACTAAAATACACTTTTTAAACAAATTTAATAACACATACCATTAAAATATATTTATAAAAATTTTAATTAAAAATCTACATGGAGAAATAATAAATAAGCACCGAATAATCACATCACAAATTATTTAAATAATATACAATTCCCTGGGTGTCGATTGATGTTGGGAATATAATAGAGGAAAATTTTCCAGATGTGAGTCATCATGTAAACATGGTAAATTCCTAAAAATATCATCATAAAACCCTATATATACTTTGGTTGGGACCATTTTTTAACATATCAATGCATTTCTATGTCTATAATCATAACTTCTTTAACTCGATACTCCCTCAATTGACAAATACGGTTGGCTATGTGACCTCAGGTATGCCTCCTCATATACTAGAGGCTATTGACTAGAATCAAGGGTCTAAATAATATAGTGGGGACATTATACCCTATGGTGAAGAGTTTAAATGAAAGTGAAAATAATAGTAGATTATCAGAAATAGAATATGAAATTCTGGTAAATAATTAGACAACCAAATTTGATAAAGGATAACTAAATAAATAAATAAAACATTGTAATTTTAGGATGAAATGTAACTATTTTTCATCCTAGAAGTAATAAAAATAAAAAACCAAACTGAAAATAGTAAACTCAAAATTTCCTAGTCCTGAACCCCACGATGGTCTCGTCTCCATGATCCAACCCATCCAGAAAGAAAAAATCAACTACAATTTCCTTTTCCCATGTCCAAACATGAATCCTTGTAATATTCTTAGATACCAAATGGTAGATAAAATAGGTTATGAATAATACATTGTAGTTCAACACCATGATGTCTAAATAAATTCAGTTATGAGAAATATAGTGCATGCAATATGGTAATAAACAGACAATTAATTTAATAAATTAATAATATGCATAAAGTAGACCCTATGATCCCCTAAGCTCTAGGTTAACACGTGGGGTTAGCCAAACCAACTTCAGTACCCTACCATTTTCTTTATCTAAAGGTGGATCTTCCAGCATCAATATGGTTCACCTGAATCAGTGGCATATTCTCCTATGGAGGATGAATCACTCATAAGATATCAATAACAAATGGCCTCTTTGTATATTCTATCCATAATCTCACCCTTGGGCATAAAGTGACAATGAATCTGGTCCTTATACATCCCAAATTATCATATAATTTTCTCTCAGGAATTAATTACCTTTGTACTTGTCCCTCTGATGGTATGAGAAACAGTAACCTAGCCCTTAAGTGTCAACATAAATCATTATTCGTATTGAAGTAAACTCAACTTTCCAATAAGCATCCCACCATCAGGTATAAATCATATTGATGTCACCTAAACTCAAAATATAAGTAAAAAATTCACAATTCCAGTAACACACATACCATATATATAATCATAAGTCATAATAATCAATTAATCAAATTATCATTTGTCCAATCGAATATATTTTATTAATTTGGGTTTCTAATTATCATCATAATCATATCGAACCTATTTCATTTATAATTTATCCCCAAGTTTATTAAACATACAATTTAACCAAATTTAGTCAAGGTGATTCAACCATAAGAAATATCACAATTTATATGTTATTATAATTTATAATAATAATCCAAAGAAAAATCAATTTTTCTAATTTATCATAGGGCTCAAATTTCAAGAAGACCAAGTCGCGATAAGGTCAAAGGATGGCACACATATCTAGTAGCCATAGTTCTTAGTCTCCACACCTATGGACCCAATGGGATCCAATGGATGATCTAAAAATAAAGATTATAATTTAACATGAATTATCTAATTAATTTGTTTGTATGCGTGATGAAATGATGAAATCAAATATGTCACAAATACTATGGATAACAAAATTATATAAAGAGGTATATGATTTTGACCACCCACCTCAAAAATAGAGAAAGAGATGTCAAAACCTCATGTCCATGGTAGCGATCAGCTTCTTCCATCCTTTCAACAAGAACGAGAAATTCCCTAATCAATAGATTAAGAAGTGGAAGAAGAAACAGAAAGAGTATCTTAAAAATATTGGTATAGAGATCCAATATCTAGTGTGTTCTCACTTCTAGATTGAAGAAGACCCTAATACATTGTACATGAACTGTATGCAATGTAGAGGGAGGTCCACACCGGGTAATTAGTGAGGAGGGAGGTTCGTGGAGGGTATTTAGTCAAAGAGTGAGGTTGGCATTTGAAAAAAACATAATGCTGGAGAGTTTAAATAGTCTGGGCATGAATACTTCCTGACATGAATTTATTTCATGTCTTATAAGGGTAAATTATTTGATTTTTCCCAAATACATTTCCGCAGTGTATAAAAAAATTAAATATATATTACACATTATGTAAATTTATTTCATGACATGATTTAATTTTCATGAAATGTTTATAGGGTGTGTACATCTCATGACATGTTTACAGGGTGTGTACTTTTCATGAAATGTTTACAGGGTGTATAAAATTTATAGGGTGTTTAAAATGTATAGGGTGTGAATTAATTTAGGTCGTGAATTAAATTTATTGGGTCTATAAAAAATAATTCATGTCGTGAATTGGGTTCATATCATGAATCTGTTCTAAATCCATAACTCACCTATTATTCCTGATGCACCCCTACAATACTTTTCTAATGTGACATCCCAGAATGGGATTCCACATAGTTGTTCCCTGAGTCCGGTTGGCCACAGGGTATTAAGAGCATCTCCTAGAACACCAGAGGTTACTGACTGTCATTGAGAGCCTAGCGTGAGTCCATGAGGAGAATATGACCTCATTAATAGAGTGTAGCAGGACAGACAAATAAGAAACACAAGTAAACAGAAAAAGAATTATAAACAGATGTCATAGTAGAAGATAACTGAATATTAATAATAAAATAGGTGAAACTGATATAAATATACAACAGTTAACGATGATTTATGTCACGTATCCAGAAATCTATAAAACATGGGTTCAAATAAGTAGTCATACATGCTATACAAAAGTAACAAAAAGGAATCCAAAAACTATCATAAGCATCCTAAGATCCAACTCGATCATATTCCAACATCTCTATCATAATAAATCAAGAAATCAAGTTTCAAAAGTTATATGCTTCCCTTATTCAACACCTATATACATATAGTCTTCTCATGTACCAATGGCTGCCCAAATATGGTGCGAGATAAATCTAAATAGACCACCACCAATGGGGGATATAAAATCTTTTTCATTTAATATAAACTGAAATAGTATGAAATCATGCATATATAAAATTAAATAAGTATGGTAGTGTAAGTACCCAAGTACCTGCTTCATCCCTGGGATGGTTCCTGAACATATAACCATCTCATTAATTAATTAAGATCCAGTTTATATAAATAGGTCACATATGGTAATACCCACACTAAAAAACTAATATGATAGTTATATTGAAGTATCCATGGTGAACATGGCATCTATAATGTTATTTATAATGAATATGGTTCAAGATATAACAAGGTAACCTATGATTATATTAATAATAAAAAGGTTCCAAGGTAAAAAACAAATAAACCTAGACCTCAAGGGTTTCCAACTCATTAGTAACTATAGAATAACTATAAGGGTAAGAGTGTAATATAAGGAGTATCATTCAAGGTATTCCAAAATAATGAATCTAACTGAGTCCAAGAAAATATATCCAAGGTAAAACAAGATAATTTGTGGCTAGGACTAAGGATGTAACCAAGGCACCTCATATTCATATAAACCATTATATGTCAAAGGAGGGTATCTAATTAATCTGGTGATAGTAAATGATAGAACCCATGGTGTCATGTTGAGAATCTACTAATAGATGAGGATCAGTTTCTAAGGTGGTTCTCAACCAAGTAAAATGGAATCCTTGAGTCAAAATGGCATATGTGAGTGCTCAAGGAATTCCCATGGGAATCAAAAATCTAACTGAAATATGGCCAGTCCTATAATGATATCAAGGTCAATATGGAATTAGAAACCTTAAATTTAATTAATTTATTTAATAAATCCATGTAATAGTCATATAATTTTATAAGTATTATGGTTAAATCCTTGGCATTAATTAGTGTGACATAGACAGGGGCATTGAACCATTAAATAAATTCATTTAAGTCATAGTAATTTGATATGGTTCACTCTGATACCTTCCCTTAAACATGGAAAGGGGTTATATGAATGTATAACTAATCCATTTTATTACATTTCATTAGTCCAAGTCATATATATACAATATACTTACCAATTCACTCTTTTGGATTTATTAACAAATTAAAACACCTACCCTAGGTGGGTCAAGTGATAATCACATATGGAACTATCCATTTATAAGTTCAATGTTCATTCAAATAATGGAGGCTTTCCATTAAAAGGTTCAAGCCAAATCACACCTGAATGGTGGCACAAACAAGCATGTCAAACCACTAAAAGTTAAAATGTAGAAATCACCCTAAATGGGGTGGATGTCATTGAGGACACAACCACCAATTATGGTTAAGGTTTCTAAAAAGGGTCTTATAACATGATTCTAACGATTACAAGAAAGACATATAAATTAAACAGATGGTGCATGATGAAATTAGTAAACCCATGTAGAAATTTATAAAATGAAAAAACTCAAGGTATGAGTTATAGACTACCTACCTCGTACTCATACGAATATCTTCATCTAGTATCAGCATCTAGTTTGGAATGGATTGGAAGATATCTTAATAACATATCAGTGCCATGAAAATAGGGCATATGAGCCTGAACCTAAATAGTTTCGTTTATAGGAAGAAGAATTAATAAAGATTAAAAATGATTTAATAATGTATCGGTATGGATCCAATAAGATATATTATTCTTTGATCGGGCTTTAGATGGACGCTTGATGTTCATTCCTATAATAGAGGCAAAAGAGAGCTCAAAATAGGAGAAATTAGGGATGTTGGGAACTGGAGAGAAAAAAGAGATGAGGGTTTTATTTAATTAGATCATTAAGGTAAAACTGTAAAATCAACCAAAATTGGACTTCTCATGGTTTGGCTACACGTTTTATCCAAACTATTCAAAAACCACATATAGGAAGCTATAGTGAAGGTAATATTGCATGGTTAGGCCACACTATAAGAGAAATCATGCACCAACCTTGTGAAATGACTCTATAAATTTTCTACAGCATTTTTCAAGGTCATGTGGAACAAATTGCACAGTGTGGTAAAATCGTGCACCCCATATCACCCCACTTTCCATCCTAATATAGTTAAAACTAAATATGTGTCCCTCATTTCATGGTTTCCTCTAATCATGTAACAGGCCAAAAACCTCCACTGTTTGGGGTTTTGAGCTCCAAGAAAGATTTAGAAAACCATGAAACCTTCACTAACTCATAAGGCATACACATTGATCCAAAAGAAGTAATTAGAGAAAAATTAAAAGGATCCATACTTGAGTGAAAAACCCAGTTCTTACAGTCTCCCCCCTTAAAGGAACTCATCCCTGAGTTTACCTTCCATGGGTGGTGAAACACTTTCTGAGAAAAACATTGTACACTGGGAATGTACATCGGCCTCCCACTCCCAAATCTCATCTTGTACATGGTCATACTACCATATCACACACACTATAGTAAGAGACATGCCTTAAAGAGACTTTTTGCTCTAGTCAATGATGTGTATAGGATACTCTTCAAAATAAGCATTGGTATCTAGCTCAAATTCCTTAGGATCTAATATGTGATATGGGTTGGCATGATACTGATGAAGCTATGAAATGTGGAAGATGTCATACTTGGCATGGTACCTCTAAGGTAGTATTAACTGATAGGATACCAGCCCAAATCTCTCTAGAATCTCAAATTTCCTGAAAAAAGTGTGTTAATAGCTTCCCATTCCTCTTTATCCATTCATTCTTTATCCTAGGTGATACCCATCGGAAAACCTAATCCCCAACCTCGAATTCTAGAGGTCATCAATGTTGATTGGCATACAATTTCTATCTACATTGAGCAGTAGATATACGCTTCTTGATCATCTAAGTTGGCTTAAAAGTCTCCTACATGAGACGAGGAGCTAGTATGGTTATATCTTCATCTTCTATCAAGAACAGGGCTGAATAGAACAACCTATTGTACAAGGCCTCCAAAGGAACCATCTGAATTGTCACCTAAAATATATTATTACAGGAGAAATCGATGAGAGGGATATGATTCTCTCAAGAACTACTGAAATCATGGATGCAAACCCAGAGCATGTCCTTTAAAACCTATATCATTCGTTCTAATTGTCCATTAGTCTAAGGGTGAAAATCTATTCTCAAAAGCACATGTGTACTCATATCTCTCTAATACCCCTGATAAAACCATGACATAAAACAAGAATCCCTATTTGATATGATATTACGAGGGACACCATATAGTCAGATGATCGTATATACATACAATCTTTCCATATCATCAAATGATAAAGTCTCTCGGATGGGAAGTAAGAGGGATACATTTTCTAGTCATTCAATGAAAACCCATATAGGGTCTCTACCTCAAGGTGACCTAGGTAAGACAACTATAAAGTCCATAGAAATGTCTTACCATTTCCATTCTGGGACTAGAACCAGCTATAATAGGCCAGTAGGTCTCTAGTGCTCCTATTTCACCTACTAATTGGTGGAACACCTAGTAATAAATTTTGATATCTAACATTTCATCTTAGACCACCAATACTGGTGTTGTATATCTTGATACATTTTATAGGTTCCTAGATGAACCTCCCACTAAGAAGAATGTGAATCTCGCATAAACTCTTATCTTATATCTATAGAAAGCCAGACATGTCCATATATATGATTTATTTCATATCTATCCACAGACCAATCTATAGGTGGTTTTCTCCTACAATACTCTCATGGAGAACCAATCCCTCAAGATCTAGAAATTAACTACTCTTCACCTTCTCAAGGTGGGAATATGTAACAGTCAATTATGAGAGATAATACTACTCATCACTATCATGATACTCCAGTTGAAACTTATAAAAGATGTCCATAAATTTTTATTCATTGCTAGCTTCGGATATAGCCTATGCCTAATTTTTTGACTCAGCACATCCACTATCACATTGAATTTTCCAAACAAAGATAAAATCTAAAAATCAAAGGACTAAAGGTATTTGTCCCATCGTTACTATATGAGATTCAATTACTATTGTTTAAAGATATATCTAGGTCTCTTATGTTCCATGTACACCACAAAGTGCTCAGACAAAAGATAGTGTCTCTAGCAATGTAAGGCATGGAAAACTATTTCTAGATCAAGGACATGGGTCAGGTAATTTTTCTCATGAGGCATCAACTTCAAATATCCATATATAATGAATCTATCTTCCTACATCAGAATTGCTACCAAGATGATGTTTTATGCATCAAAAAACTCCATATACCCTCTGCCTAGATCTATAAGAATAATAATTGGTGTTAATAAAATCTTCCATTTTATCTTCAGAAAGGATTTATCGCATGCTTATGACCACATAAACTTACCATCCTTATTTTTAATACTAGTAAGAGGTTAATAAAGGCATGATAAGTCTTATATTAAGTGTTTATATTACTTATAAATCCCCAAGAAACTTTGTATATCAAACATGTTCTTGGGATAGTCCCAAGAGACCGCATCACTAACCTTCTCCAGGTCAATAGAGACTCCTGGTTCTAAAATAATATGATCCAAAATGTGAACTTCTTCAATCTATAAGTGGTACTTAGCAAGCATGGAATAAATTTGGTGCTCTCACAGTATACTCATATTGATCTCAGGGTGTTTAGAATGTCTTTTATGAGTGTGAGAATATACCAATAGGTCATCCACAAATACCATGAAAAAGGAATCCAATTGGGGGTGGAACACCCAATTCATCAGATCGATGAAAATGGACAACATGTTTTTAAGACTGAATGTAATAACAAGGTTCTCATACAGACCATACCTACTATTGAAAGTTGTACGATGTATGTCTGATGTCCTGACTCGCACCTGATGATAGCTCGATCAATTTTTGATTTTATAAAACCCCTTAGATCCTCATATCTGGTCAAATAGATCATCAATATGAGGTAGTGGATATCATTTCTTGACCATAATTAGGTTCAACCATTTGTAATCCACACATATATGATGGGTATTATCCACCTTCTTGGTGGAAATCATGGGAGAACCCTAAGAGGAAGTGTTGTTCCATATAAAACCTTTTTACTCAAGATCCTATAACTGACGCTTGAGCTACTAGATCTCAGTAGGTTCCATCCTATAGAGAGAAATGGACAATAGATTTTCTCCTGGAACAAGCTCAATCGTAAACTCTACCTATCTCTTAGGAGGTAAGCTAAAAAACTATTGGGAAAAATCCTTGAAATGGTCTATAACTAGATGGAATTCAGCCTAATATAAACTATGGACCTCCATGAATATATTGGAAATTTGGATGTTCACTCCTCTTATCCCATGATTTTATGGTCTAGCTCTACTAGCCTGGACATCACACTCACCCTTCTATAGATAATTGTTTCCCTCAAGTGATGTATAATATACCCTACAGTGATAGAATTCCAAAAAGGTATGACACAAAACCAACCAATCCATCCCAACAATAACATCAAATCTTGTCATCTCAATAAAAAAGAGGTCCCATAAATATGGGTATCTACCTACATCAAGGGTAAAATCCTTAAATTGGGGTATCCCCTTTTTACCATACTCACAATGAGGTATCTAAGGTAATTAAACCATAGTTGTACTCTATTCCAATCCTAAGAAATTCCATGATAGATAAAGAGATGAAATATTTTGAAGCACCTTTGTCAAATAAAGAAGATACTATAGTGGAGGCTACTAGAATATTACCTTATATTGTATATGTTCTAGCATCCTAGTCCTCAAGTGTTAGTTTTAATGCATGTAACTGACCTGATCCATGGACCTCTGTAATAGCTAGACTACCACGATCAAAATCATTCTACTTGAACTACTGGTGATTAGGATTTTGGATACTGTATCTACAAACTCTTCCTCATCCAGTCCTACCAGTGCTACTCCAAATCCCCACCTAATGCATTGTAAAAGAACCTACCCATGAAGGTGAAGCTGGTGTGGAACCTCTATAGCTATAAGCTAATGGAAAGGTATGATAGAATCTCTGAATATTCCTCATATGGCCAAAATATCGGCACTTTAGAGGGTCTATATCACATTAAGGAATCAAGTTCCCTTATCATTCACTCTAATGACACACCATAAATCTAATGGTACAGGTACTCTAGCTGCCACCGTCCTACCATGAAACATTGATGGGTTTCTTTCCAATACCGGTAAAACTATTTATCTACCTCTTCAATGACCTTATATTCCCAATACTATCATATTCCATTAGGTTTTAATCAGTGATAAGTTCATGGTTGACTATTTAATATAAATTAGGTGGGCAAAAGACATAAACTTGAGTTCGAATGGCATACTGAATCTGATCCTCAAAGCATTTAGCATGCTAAATATCATAACCAGATAGAAGGGGTGAAAAGAATTATAACTTAGTGAAATGCACTGAATACTCCATGACTAACATAGAACTCTCCTCAAGGTGCATGAACTCTATGGCTTTATCATCTCTCAGCATCTAAAGAAATAAATGATCATAAAAGGTAGTCTGGAAATCATCCCATACCATGACCTAATGGAAACAAGCCTCAGTAACTACATCCCACCAGCTCATAGCTGAATCATGCAGCATGCACATATAAATATTGACCCTCCACTATATATGCATCTCTATATGTTCAAAATAGAGACAAGGTGTCCTCTATCTAAGACTCAGCAGCCTATAGACCGCCATCCCCTGAGAAAGTAGAAGGATGATGCTGGTGGAACTCATGGGTAAAATTATCCACCGTACGTATAGGAAGTGGAGAACTATAAATGGAATGAAATAGAAATATAAGACTATCATGAAGTTGAGTGTTAGTTCCCAAATCCGATATAGCATGAGTTGCCTCAAGTGGCACTCCTGAAGGTAAGACTAATGGCTTAGGGCCCACCACGTCTGTAGAATGGTCGTCACCACCCTCCTGGAACATGACATGAGGATTTCATGGAGTCATTTGTCTAAAAATTCCAATCACATGCCTCAAAAAATATTTAAGAAGATATATATAAATACTAGCAGAAGTTGAATGTAAGGAAGATATCACTACCCATGGTATACTACCCCAAAACCCCAATTAGAAGGACTGGTATTGGTAATATCTCAAGTATAAGTTTCAAGGGTTCAATTAGATAAAGGGTTAACTATACCTTGCCACATAATTTACTGGAAACCATTTCATTCATTTCATATTTAATTTCTAGGTTCACTCATTTACATTTCATAAACATGACAAAGTGGGAAAAGGATGTGCAAGTGTTACATTTTAGAATCCTTTTTTCATTTTTATAGTATTCATTTTGTTATAACTTATATAAATTTTCATTTTAAATGGATCATCATACCTAGTGAATCAGTGCTGATACACCTTATCACTGAAATTGACACCCATTTGATTTTAATCTAATGGCTTGACTTGGTAAATTTCTCATTCCAACCCACAAGGGCCCGTAAAACCTCAGGAATTGAAACTATAAATCACTCAATTATTTCCAAGGTGAAACACATGAATATATATATATAAATAAGGATCACTCAAAAATCACAGACATATCAAGAAATTTAAGCATTGAAATTCACCTATATGGCATAGAAAATGAATGGTATGTGAATTATGGGTGCCTACGATGATGTATGTAACAATGCTCCTTTCCCTCATATCATTGGGCCAATAAAAAGATAATATTCTCAATTATAACAATAATTAACAACACCACATGGCATGTAAGACACCCAATAGTGAAATGTTATCAACTATAATTGGAAATGTCATAAAAACAATTGTAATTCAAGAAACTCGGCCTTTACCCTGAACATGGGTACGCGGTGCCCAAGCATGGCTTATGAACAAGTTCCAAGAATTACTAATCTCTAATCTATTATGTCCAATTAATAAATCATGAAAGGAACTCTGATTATACCATGTTGTGATGTCTTGGACCTAGATTCCACTTAGAGGTTCCTCGAGCCCGGTTGTCCAAATGGCCTCAAGCACATCTCCCCAAATTCCCAAGTGTGATGACTAGTAGTAAGGTCCTAGGGTGTGTCTGTGGGGAGACTCTACCCTCATTACTGGAATGTATCATAGAGGATCAATAAGAAACATAGGTATATATTAGAATAAGTTTAAACAAATGACATGGTAGAATCTAACTGAATAGTCATAATAAAAAACATGTGAAAATGATAAAAATATACAACAGCTGATGATGATATAAGTCATGTATCTATAAATATAGAAAACATGGATACAAAGAATCAAGAATGTGTGCTATAAAAAAGTAACAACAAGGAATCAAAAAACTATCCTAACCATTCTGAGCTCTAGCTCGGTCATCTGCTGCCAACTCCATACTAAGAAATCAAGCAATCAAGTTTTTGAAGTGATGTGCTTCCCTTTGTCAACACCTGCATACATATAGTCTGTCTGGGTATCAATGACAGACTAGATAGGGTGAGACATAAATCTCATCATTCTACCACCAACGATATCTATAACATCATATCTATTTAATATAAACTAAAATAGTGTGCAAAGCTGCAAATATAAAAGTAAATTAGTGCATTAATCTAAATACCCAAGTACCTGCTTTAGTACTTAGCTGGTGTCAGAACATATAACCATTTCATTAATTAATTAAGTTCCAGTTTATATAAATAGGTCATATGAGGTAATATCAGAACCGAAAAACTAATATGATAGTAATAGTGAGGGATCAAAGGTGAAAAAGGCCTCCTTTGTGTTATTTATAATGAATAGGTTCTAAGATGAAACAAGGAAACCTATGATGATATTAATAATGAAAAGGTCCCAAGGTAATAACCAAGGAAACCTAGACCACAAGGGTCATAAACTTAGTAGTTTATGTAACCTAGATATAAGGGAAAGAGTTTAATCCAAGGAGTATCTACCAAGACATTCCAAAATAATACATCTAACTGAGTCCAAGTAAATACATACTAGGTAAAATGGATAAGAAATTGTTAGGCCCAATGATGTAACAAAGGCACCTTATGTCCATAGAAACCATGTCGGGTCTAAGGATTGTATTTGAGGCATCATGTGATAGTAAAGTAGGGATCCTATGGTGTCATATTAAGAATCCATTGATTGGTAAGGATTGGGTTCCTAGATGGGTCTCAACTAAGGGAATCAGTATCCTTGAATCTGAATAGCATTCATGAGTGATCAAGCCATTCCCTTGGGAATCCAAAAGCTAACTCAATTCAGAACAATCCTATAAGGATGTCAATTTCTATATAAAATTAGGAACCTTAAATTTAATTCATTAATTTGATCAATCCATATAATAGTCATATAATTTTATAAGTCGTATGGTTTAATCCTTGCCTTTCATTAGTGTGACAAGTCCAAATGGCATGTAACCATAATATAATTTCATTTAATTCATAGTCATTTGATATGGTTGACTCAAATACCTTCCATTAAATATTTTAATAGGTTCTACTAATGTGTAACCAAGCCATTGTATTACATTTAATTAGGATAGGTCATATATATACAGTATACTTTCCCACTAACCATTTAATACTGATTGACAAATTGAAACACATAACTTAAGTGGGTCAAGTGATAATGAAACATGGTACTAGCCATTTACAAGTTCAATAGTTATTAAAATAAGGAAGGCTTACCATTAATAGGATCAAGACAAAGCACACCTGAATTGTTTCCTAGAAAAATATGTCAAACCACTAAAAGATCAAATATGGAAGTCACCCTACATGGGGTGGAAATCATTATGGAAAAAACCACCACTAATGGTTAATGTTTCTATAAATGATCAAATAACACAGTTATAACAACTAAAATCAAGGAATATTAATTAAATAGATGGTTCCCAATGAAATCAACACACCCACATGGCAATTTATAAAATGAGTAAACTTGATGGATGAGTTATAGATCACCTACCTCATACTAGATTGACTCTTCTCATCCATTATTACCCTCTATTTTAACCAGGATTGGATGATATATAAATAACATATCAACGCCCTAAAAATAGGGAATATTATCCTTCACCTAAATAGAATAATTGTTAGGAATGATAATAAAGAAATATTAAAAATAAATTAATAACGTACGGGTGCAGATCTATTGAGACAGACAGCGCTTCGATCGAACTTTGGATGGACGCTTGAGGTCAATTCCTAGAATAGTGGAAAAATATAGCTCAAAATATGAGAAATGGGGATTACTATCCACTAGAGAGAAAAAAAATATAGGAGGGTTTTATTTAATTATATCATTAAGGGAAATCGTAAAATCACTCAAAATTGGCCTCCATACGGTTTGGCCACACTATTTGGCCAATCAATGCGCAAATAGTGAACGGGAAACTATAGAGAGGGGTACGCTGCATGGTTTGGCCACACAGTTTGGGAAACCATGCACCAACTATGAGAAATTACTCTGCAATTTTTTTGCAGCAGTTTTTATGAACATGCGGCTCAAATCACATAGTTTGGAAAAACCATGTGCCCCATATCACCCCACTGTCCATCCACACATGCTTAAAATTAAATATGGGGTCTAGCTTGCATGGTTTCCTCTAACTATATGATCGGAAAATGACCTCCATCAATCAATGTTATGAGCTCCGAACAACCTATGTACACCCACGAAACATTCACTAAATCATAAGGCATCCACATTAAGTACAAAATAAAAAATTATACCAAAATTAAAAGGATCCATACCTGAGTTAAAAACCAAGATCTTACACCCAAACTCATACCTATGATCAAAAACCAAGTTTTAAATGAATGAGAACCCAAAATAAAAGAAGTTAAGAAAAAAAATAAAGAGATTAATACCTGAAAAAACATAGGATCTTACATCCTCCCCACCATATAACATCTTGTTCCTAAGCTACTTCATGAATTTCTATGGGTTATTGTTGAGCAAGTCAGGAAAATGTGTTCGCATATCATATTCCCCCTCCCAAGTATCCTCTTGAACATGACCATGCTTCCACTACACTCACAATAAATTCATAGTATTTCCTCCCACTATAGTCCCTGATATAGATCATATGATCCTTAAAGGACACACCGACATCCAACTCGACATCATCAGCATATGTCATGTGACAAGGATCTTGATGATATATTTGAAGTTGTGATATGTGAAACATGTTTTGCAATTTACTATATCACTATGGAAGGGATAATAGGTATGCCACTAGACCGTCCCTATCTAAAATCTCAAAAGGCCCAACAAACCTGGGTTCTAACTTTCCTTGCTTTCTGATATGTAATTTCCCCATCCTTGGAGAAACCTAAAGAAAAACTCATTGGATACCCTAAAACTTCAAAGGATGTCTTTTATGGTTAGTGTATGATTTATATTAGCTAGATGTGGTCACCACCTATTTTATGATAAACTGAACCTACTTATTTTTCTCCTGCCCAAGACTAGGTCCAACAAGCCTTAACTTGTTATCCAATATCCAGAAAATAGAGAAACAAAATGATATTTCATACAAGGCCTTAAAATGATCCATTTGGATCGATTCTTTAAAGATTTTATTATAGGTGAAATCCATGAGTTCTAAATGTTGATCCCAAGGACCACTGAAATCCAAAAAACATGTTTATAACATATCCTCTAGAATTTGAATAGTCCATATAGATTTTATATCAATCAGAGGATGGTAGGTTATACTCAAAAGAACCTGAAATCCCAAATCTTTATGAATACCTTTCCAAAACCAAGAAGTGAAATGAGGATCTTGATCATAAAAAATTCTTATCGGAACACCATTCAACTAAACTATCTCATGTGTATAAATACTACCTAAAAATCAATTGTGATTCTCCTAGATGGGAAATAATTGGGATACCTTCTTCAACCGGTCTATAATCACCCATACTACATCATTCTTGCAATGTTTCATGGGTAATCCTATCACAAAATTCATAGTGACATTATCCAACATCCATTCTGGAATGGGAAGAGGATGCAATACCCTAATAGGTATGTGACTATCATCCTTCACATGATGATAAGTGAAACATCTCATCACGAATACTATTATCTTTTTCTTCATCCCTGGACACCATTATAGTTTGTAGAGACCATGATATATCTTCATTAAACCAAGATGCACTTCCCATCTAGAATCATGAAAATCTCTCATAAACTCCTCACACAGACCCATAAGAACTCATGCTCAGTCATGAAAGAGAATAATGTCACTTCTTCTAAGAGACCATCCGACTGGTGGATCCCCGCCATATATGATATCTCTCAGAGCTAGGTCCTCTGGACTATATAAATACTCCTTCCTGATTCATCTAATAATTACAGGTAAAACAAATGTATAATTCACAACTACTCATCCCTAGGACTCTTGGTTATCAGGATACATATCTATAAATATATCCATCAACCAACACTCATTGAAATATCCCCACACTAACTATATATGAGTCTTTCTAATCAAGGCATCCGTGATGACAGAGCCCTTTAATAGTGTGTAAATCAAATCAAAGTCAAAATATTGAAAATAATCAACCAACATATTTTTTCAAAGGTTCATGACTCTCTGAGAAAAGAAATACTTGAGGCTATTGTAGTCTGTATACTCCAAAAACCTCTCACCCAATATATATTGTCTCTATAATATCTGGGCATATACCACCATAGACAACTCTAGGTCACGGGGATCATAATTCCTATCATGTGGTCTAAAATTTATGGACCATAAGAAACCACTCAGTCCTCATGCATCAAAACTAATCTGATTCGAACTCTGAATGCATCATATTCCATAGTATATGCCTTACCTAGAATAAGTCAGGTGGGGATCGATTCTGAGGTCATCCTTCTCTTCATCTCATGAAAATTTCCCTCACAAGCATCTAACCAAACAAAATATACCCTTTTCTTATTCATCTCAAGCATGGGGGATTCCAGAATGAATTATTTATCCAATACTTGGGGCCTATCTCATATTCTGTTCCATGATCAGATCCTAATTCATCACATCTTCAAGGATGTTCAATGGAAATATGTTCACCAATGACCTGGTCTCATAGAAAATTCCATCATAAAAATATCTTTCCTTGTAAATCTCATCAACTTATAAGGATAGAGAAAATAACTGCAAGTCGATGAAGCACTCAGTGAAGCCTATCACTAAAAATCTGTATTGTGTTAGGAGCATGAACTCGTGATCCTTCTCATCTCTTAACTTATCAGGATATAAGTGTCTCGGAAACTTCCCCTATAAGTCATTCTATGATAACTCCTCTTACTGCCTGGATTTCTCCAAAACATCCCACCAATGCTTAGAAGGTCCATGAAGCATATATGCAGAAAAAATAACCCTTTTTCTCTTGGTTTCTTGAGGTTCTTGAAGATTATCTGGAGTGACTTGATCTTGAAATCACCTTCCTGGGGTACTCGCCCTAGTGAAATCAAGCATATGTTGTAGCTGAAACTCTCTTTTCCACTCATAAATCAAAGGTGCGATGCGAACAGTCTCCCTCTCCATGGATCACAGGACCCTAAGGAAGTTGTCACAAATATGACCATCCATATGACTCTTAGAAACTATATTAAACAATGGTTTGGCTGCATTAGGAATAGAATGATTTCCTATCTCCTATTACTCAATTCAAATATGATGAGGAGGCATTTTATCTAACAGACAAACACACTCCTTAGAACACAAGATAGTAATATGTTCAACCTCAATAGGTGAAAAAAACTAGAAACACCAACCCATGGTCTCTATAAACATGGATTAACAAGTGAATTGGCATAACATAATAGTTTTTTTATTCCCTTTTTCATAAGATATAATGAGTATCTCATTTCACAATTCATACAAGAAAATATATCATATGAAATAAGTAAGACCCTATCATGAACAATTCATGTCAATATATATCCATATGTGCCAATAATGATGCATGAATACTTATCTCTCACCATACTGGTCCATGATTAGTAATATCAAAAAATAATAACATCACACAACATGTGAATCGCCTAAGGATAAATAATATCAAACTATTACAAGTAACCATCATGAATAATAATCCCATACCTGGGCACTCATATTTTCTCCCATAAATGGGTAAGTTACTCCCATGAACAAGCTCATTACCAAGTCCTAACACAACATAGTCTCCTTTCTACTTTTCTTAACTTTCCTTGAATACCATTTTGTAACATCCCCAACTCAATGCTACCTTAAGTGACTGAGTGTTAGGTCCACTAGGATAGAAACCCTGGAGGGGTGAATCAGGGTATGATAGATTAAAAAAACGGCCCCATTTGATCTTGTTTTGCGGTTATACAAAACCCTCTTCTCTCTCCTTCCCATTGTAGAGTATGAATAATCCTTAAATCATGCATTGGATACAATAAATTTTACTTGATTCACCCTCACTGGGCTATGTCCAAGGAGTATACATGGGTAGTGTGCCGATGTACCAATTCCACTATAAGCACACTATTTATTACTAGTTCGAAGAGGACTCACTGTCCCTCCTGGTTTAAAACCACTCATAATATAAAAGATCACTTCTCTCTCAATTGAAGTGTGCTCACTAATTCTTCAGAAGATCCACTCATAGTTTACAGACCTGTAGGACTCTTCATTATCACTAATGAAATCTTCATATTTAACAAATGATAGATGCTCTGTTGAAGTTCAACTTTCACCCATAGATGAATCCCACTTTGCACCGAATGTACTGGGCAACTACAAATCTTTCTCACAACCCTTACTGAGCCTTGCATGCAACATTAATGCCTTGCGCGCAAGATTCAAATTTTGTCATCAAAACCCCTTTGCGTGCAACTTCAATCTTTTGCACAACTCAAATCTTATGCGCAACTTATTTATCTTGCGCGCAACTCAAAATCTTTCACGCAACTCCCTTTGTGTGAAATTATTATCCAATCTGGTGCTCCAATTTTCTCTAAGTGTTGAGATCTCTCTAATGAGGGGGGTCACTTCTTATTTATAGGAATTCTTGACCCCTATGTGGAAGATTCAACCATTATCGTGAAAGTTTCTCTTCGAGCATGCAAAACCCCATTTGACGTTGCCTTGGGTGAATAAGATTTTTTCGAGAACTCAAAACCCCATTTGATGTCACCTTGGGAATGCAATTTTCCTTTGCACAACCTCCTCTTTTGTGCCAATTTCCAAATCTTTCGCGCACGCCATTCCTTTTCCATTTTTTGGTGTTCTTCTCCTAAAACTTGCCTTGTGCGCAAGATTCCTTCATGCAACTCCATCTTTTGCACACATATTCAAATCTTTCATGGCAATTTCCTGATCTAGCACTCACCTCATGGATTTTCCATTTTTTGATGTTCTGACCATGAAACATGCCTTGCTTGCAAGTTTTCAAACCACCCAAGATCTTGCGCACAACTTACTTTGCCAAAAACATGTTTCCCCATTTTACAATTTTGAGGCCCAAAAATTTTGCAAACACTAGAAAATGACAACACGTTAGATCGCTTCTTTTTATAACGCCTCCAGATCGTCCATTCCTTAGTCATCGTTCTTTTGTCAACATAGGTTGTTAAAAATATCTATGGAACTCAACAAATCACCATTTAAACCCCCTTTATCAACAAAGTTAATATCGTGGTCTGCTTTTTCAACAAACACAACATGGAGGTTCGCTTTGTCAATAAACACAATCACCTCAAAAAGGCTTCAATGATACCATGAGGGATTTTTTTCCCAACAATATACCTATTTGGGTTTATTGAAAAATATTCTCATAATGATTCTATGCACTTTGATACCTCATTAAAGATCATTCCAGCCACTACCACCATTCACCTCTTGGGATTCTGATAGCGTTCAAGGGTTCACATACAACATACTCTAATCCCACATGAGCAATGCTCGCCATGAGAAACAAGAGTAAATGAAAAGATCATCAATGAATCACTTCATTTATGAACACAATTGTTGATACCAAGATTATACCAATTGCTAAATTGATACCAATTTTGGATCACTAGAAACCTTCTCACACCATTCCAACATCACCCTTTTTCTTTTATCACAAGCCTCAGCTGTTGTGATATCTAGTTTTTGAGCGATCAATTCTAGTATCGTCATATTTACAACTCATACTACCCCTTTCTTGTTGCACTCCCCCTATCTCGCTACTCCATCTGTCAGCTTCCCCCCATATCATTCATGATTTCTCAAATAGCCATATTGTCTCCCCTTTGAACAACTCAAATAGCCATATTGTCTCTCACTTGAACAATCACTATTTTCTCCCCCTTTGTCAGCGAACCCAAGGGGAACTCCTTTCCAGTCTTTAATAGGGTAAAAACACATATCAGTACATTAGGGAAAAACACATCATACCTTGGGGATAGGGGAAGGTCCCACAGCCACACTTGTTTAAGTACAGGGAGTCGACTAAACTCCTAGAGCCAGTCAATGCCTCTCAAAAGCTTTCTTGGGTAAGGCCTTTGTCAGAATGTATGCAACCTAAAGTTTTGAAGGCACATACTCCAACTTCACAATTACCTGGTCAACCTTCTCCTTGATGAAATGATACTTTATCTCAATGTTCCTTGTCCTCGAGTGATTGATGGGATTTTTCTGAGATTTATAGCACTTGAGTTATCGCACTGGATTCCGATCTGAGATTTCACTTCAATGCACATATCATCAAGTTGTTGCTTCATCCACAATAACTGTGTGCAAGCATGAGTAGTGACAATATACTCTTCTTCTGCGGTGCTCAATGAAATGTACTATTGCTTCTTTCTTAGACAAGAAATACACATTCCACCAAGAAATAAAGAACCTCCTTATGTTGATTTCTTGTCATCTGCTGACCCGGACCAATCTGCATTAGTATATCCTAATAATTAAGAATGAGATTGGTCACTATATATCAGGCCAAAATCCACTATTCCCTTGATATACCGAAGTATTATTTTCAATGAAATCATGTGGCTTTCCTTGAGATTACTCTGATATTGTAGAGACCCTGATCCCCAGGTGCCTTATGAGACATGATATACCAACATTTCATTACAACATTTACAATTAATATATCATGTCCCATTACTACAGAAGATCGCGAGGCTTAGGATTCTGGTAAACCAGCTACTTCTGATAAACTTCATTAATACAAACCATGCCTAAAAATTTAAAAGAGAAACGCAGGGTAATCAAATATGCCCAGTAAGGGGTTTTAAACAAAACGTTTTAAGAAAACTCTTTCCCAAAGCAGCCATTTTGAATAAAATAAAACACTTTACTAAAAACAAATAATTATCTTTTCTTAAAACATAAAAATCCTACATTTTGGAAAACCAACTGCACAGAGAAGAGGTACGTACTTAAAATAATCTTAAAAGAAGACATGAATCCGAGAGTGCAAGCATGTGAAGAATAGATGATGCATAACTTACAACAAAAATTACTTCAGTTCTAAAAGATTGAGTGTAAGTAGGGAAGAAATTCATACCGTGATACATTGGAACATAAGTTTCTTATAACAGCTTACCACATGTGTTAAATTATTATTTCATAAATTCATTCTCATAGTCAAGGGAATTTTCAACAAGAGGATGTCTTGTTAGTTAGACTAACCCCTGATTGACCATTTATCATCACATGTAGAGGGAATGTATAATTCTAGACTTTGTCAAGACCTTGCGTCAAGATCATAAAACATACTTAATATGGGTCAAGGATAACTGCCAATCCTGTTTCCCATGGTAGCACAAGCCAAGACTAACCGCCAAGACCGTCCACATAACGTCTCATGAGACTCTTACTTTACCCAATGCATTGGAGCGCTATATAATTCTGGGCGCACTCGTCCATAAACATTTAAGTCCAATACATCCCTCACATATCTTGACATGGTCTTTCATTCATAGTGTTTCATTCATAAATTCTTAATCAAAACCCCTTTTTACATACATATTCATAATTTTCAGTGGATCTTGTCGTAAAGGTAAAAATAACTATACTTTTGGCTTCAGATTAAGCAGTGATGTAAATAAAATAAATCAACATACTCTTGTACATGAAATAATAATTAGAACACTAAAAAATGGATTTTCATGTAAAATTACACCATTTCCTTTAAATAAAACCCATAAATTCATAGTTCATCTTTTTAAAACATGGTGAAACTCATTCTTTAAAAATATTAATTACATAGAGGGTGCAAAACCTTGCAGGTTAAACTAGTCCACTGGTGCAACATACCTATCAGCTTAGTATTCATTAAAATTATTAGAAACTTATAAGTGTCAAAAATACAAACTAAGTCCTGATAATTATTAATTGAAACTAGGTTTTGGAAAACTGAACTTATAAATAGACATTCACCAGGCCACATGTAAATACTTAAGGGGTTCACGCGACACCTTTCCACAAAAATTAATGAATTGTCAAAACGCTGATTAATGAAATTTTCAGTTTGAAGAACTATTCTTATATAAAACTTTATCCTTAAACTCCATCATATACATAAACATGTATGTGAATGATTTTGGTATTATTCTTGAAATAATAATCTTTATGGGTAAAATAATTTCAATAAATCATCATGTTATATTGAAATAAATTTTAAAAAAAATTAATCAAGATCGTTCCTTATGCTCGCACATAAATGTACATATACATCTATATTATCACATGTACATATATATATATATGTGCTCCATGTACTTGTAAAATTTTACACGTTTATAAAATTACCCGAACTCTCCATTTTTCATAAGGCAGGTTAAAGAAAAGGTTGTATACATATAAAATAAATATGTGTACATGCATATATCGTCTTATATATATATATATGTATGATTACATATATATATTTATACACAAGTTATAGACAGGTAAATGCACACATTAAAACCGAAATAAAACATAGCCCAAAAACTTCCCTTATCCCGGTTGAATTCTAGAAGAGGATAGAAGTTATGAACGGTTCTTTAAGCCCTTATATATTCATATATACACATATGCATGAAGTATATTTATTACCGTGTATATATATTCACCGAAACAGATGATAATACAAAAAGAGGATCTCCCTTACTCTGGTTCGATTCTCTGTATAGGAAGGGGAAAAACCGGTGTGAATCGGTTCATATGGTCTTGCATATATATATATATATATATATATATATATATAAAGAGTATATAAATATGTATAACCATCGAAATTGAAGGAAAATGAGACCAAGGAGTTTCCCTTACCTTTTCTTGGAGAGGAGGAGAAGACGAAGAAGGTGGCGACACCGGATCGGTGGTCGAAGATCTAAGATTCACGAAGAAAAACCCACCTCGTTTCGGTGCAAACCGGAGCTTAAAGTAGGGGAAACTCTATCCATGCGTGAAGATGTAGAAGGGTATCCGAGGCGGAGGTGGTGCCAAACTCGTGGAATGAGAAGGCAGAACTGGGTCCACTTTCCGGTCTAAGAAGAAGAAAACGCTGCCTATACTGATACTGCGGGCGCGAGGAGGAAGAAAGAAACCGCGGGAGGAAAAATCCGTAAATGAACGGATGGCCAGGATCGCACAGAAGAGGATCGGACGGCCCTAAAGTGACGTGGCATTAAAAAAAAGGACGGTCACGATTGTAGGGGACGTATCGAATGGCTAAGCAGGGGAGCGGTGTTTTAAATAAAGCACGGCTTCATTTTTAACATTTTAATATTTTTTTATCTTTATTTTATTCCTTTATCAAACTTATTATAAAATCATTATTAATATTAATATAACCTTATTATTAAACTATTATTATTATCTTATGTTAATTCAAGGGTTATAAATACACCAATATATTGAAATATTAATCCCCTATTTAAGTCATAAATTATATTATTATTTTACATAAAAAAACAATTATCTTAATTTATAATTACATGTAAAGATTTGTATACATTTTTTATTAAAATTTGGTTGCTTAATCCCATATTTAAAATAATTTTAAAAACATAAATTCATATTTTAACATAACATTACCAATTATTTTAAAGTTTTACAATCATTCTATTATCTTCATTGTTTCTAAAGTAATAAGAGTATTTATGTAAACATTAACATAAAGAGGAAAAATTTTGAATGTAAATAAAACCATAATTTGACATAGTTTCAAAACTGTTAATAAAAAGGTCAAATTAAAAACATTTTCATTATTATTATTACTTAGATTTAATTTAGAGATAAGTATAATACATTTAATTTAGAGTTTGATGCACCATATGTACATATATAACTTAAGAGTTTGCATACATGTTTTCTTAGACTAAAATAAATCCCAACATATTCAATTTAGTTATTCATAAAATAAAATATTTACTTGCTCGAGTTAAAAATGTGTATAATATATAGTGGAAAAATAATAATATTAATATTAATCCTCGTTTTTTTTCAATATAAAATATAATTCACATTTAGGGAAAACAAGGAATAAATTAATTACATTATTATTGATGTCATTCTTTAAATATTAAAGAAAATAACATAATTAACTTTTTGAACCTTTCGGGGGTGATCAACTCTTATCCTCAACGGTCTGCTTGAAGATTAAAACATTAGAGGATAAGTGGATCATGGGAGAGTCAACGGCTATATTTATGGTCGTTAGGGTCTAACGATCGGATAAGTGTTCTATAAAAAGCCTCATCTCAGGGTATCCCACACTCAAGGTGACTGAAGGATAAAGAGGAGGAGATGGTTCATGTGATTCTTTTGGTGCTCAGTACGGCGGTGGTGGCTTTGGCCATCCTTATGTTTATTCTGATGGATGCTAAAGATCCTTATCGCCTTCTCGGGGTTCTCGGGGTTTTAAGCGGTCTCCCTATAATTTTAATCGGGTTTTTAATTGGAATCTTCGGTTAGCCAATCTTCTTATTTGATCAGTGTGAGTTGTAGTCACAAAAATGTTACTCATTTGAATAAAAGATCATTTTCATTCATTTTGATGTGTTTTCTAATTCATTGTTACTTTTATTATTATTTATTTATAAGATGATTGTTGGTTCAATTGATGGATGAAATTGTAATATAAACTTTTCATTACTCAAAACATGGTTTCTTGGGTCGTTACATTATTTCCCCCTTCAAAGAATTGTGTCCTCGCAATTCTATTCATAAAAAAAACAGAAACCCCAGACGTACAACATTACCGAAACAGGGGATCCGGCTCGGTTAATGGAATACCAAAGTTGGCACATAGTTCTTCCATTTCCCTAGCCCAGATGCACTTTGAGAAATATGTCTGTACTCCTGCTCGTGTGTACTGCACACAGGATTCCAAAGGGAGGCTCATTCAGTGAAAAACTCAGAAACATCCAAGTAGATAAAATCCCTGATAACCCTCCGGGCTACATCATGCTCGAGGTAATCTAGGGTAATGATTCAATTGAGGAGACTGAAATTTAAGACCTGGAACATATAGGCTGCACTAAGGTGGCCATCTTGGGCAGCTATGAGGAAGCAAGCTCTGGAAGAAAAGTTTTATGCCAGAGTAAAACACTGGAAGAGGCCTTTTTAGTACCTTCCCCTTCGCCTATAGAAGGGAAGTTGAGAAGTGGCGATGAGATGAAAAACACGGTCATCCTCCTGACATGAATGAAGAATCTCAGGACTGTTCACTAAATCGATCAGACGTTGGAAAGACCCTCACAGGTGGAGAAAAGATGGATAATCCACCGTGCATGTCCTGGTCATAATAACCTCTACTAACTCATCGGGTAGTGATGAGATGTTCGTTTGACCAGCCATCTGAAAAAAAAACATTCAAAAGAAAACACTTAACAACACTAATAAGGTAGTGGTAGGAAAGGGAACATGAAACTTTCATTTAAGAAAAATTTTACATAACAAAGCTTGAGTTTACTAGACAAACACCACAAAGAGTGGAAAAACTACCTAACTCTTCAAACCACACATAAGCTGAATAGACGGGGTCAAACTCATGCGAACATCTATGACGTCTCCTGAGTTTAGCATGAGGGGTATGGAGTTGGGAAACATCAGTATACACCTCTTGCCTAATAGACAAATGGGTGGAATCATCTTCCAACACCCCAAAGTCCATTAACTGGCCCCAGAAGCCGTAGTGCAAAATCTGGCACAGGTAAGCCGCTCGGAGGTCTCCGGCAGCAGCAGCTTCTTGAAAGGGGTTATCGAGCATCGTGCCAAATTCTTTGCCAGTCGTGAACACTCGAAATTGTCCCTTATGGTACTTTCCCCGACGTGCATAAGAGGGGAATTGGGTTTTCATCATTAGAAGGTAATTCATTCCCAACCCCTGGTGTAGACTAAGCTCCCTAGGTGAATTTGACACGTCATACAGGTGCTTACATGTCATGCGAATTCGGTCATAATTTAGAAAGTTCTCACGGCTAGCTAGAGATACAATGTTCTCTAGAGCCTCAGTGGGAAGTGATAGTAGGTCGGTAGGTACATTTTCATCAGCCATCTGAAAGTTATAACATTATTACTTAGTCAATCATAGTAACATATTCATACCACCTGGTTTTCCAGAGTTTCCTGAACCCATCCTCTGATACCAACTATAGAGACCTCGATCCCCAGGTGCCTTATGAGACATGATATACCCACTTGTCATTACAACATTTACAAGTAATATATCATTTCCCATTACTACAGAAGATCGTGAGGCTCAGGATTATGGGAAACCAGCTGCTTCTGATAAACTTCATTAATACAAACCATGCCTGAAAATTTTAAAACAGAAATGTAGGGTGAGCAAATATGCCCAGTAAGGGGTTTTAAACAAAACATTTTAAGAAAACTCTTTCTCAAAGTAGTCATTTTGAATAAAATAAAACACTTTACTAAAAACAAAGCATTATCTTTTTTTAAAACATTAAAATCCTATATTTTTGAAAACTAACTGCACAAAGAAGAGGTACATACTTAAAATAAGCTTAAAAGAAGACATGAATCAGAGAGCGCAAGCATGTGAAGAATAGATGATGCATAACTTACAACCAAAATTACATCAGTTCTAAAAGATTGAGTGTAAGCAGGGAAGACATTCATACCATGATACATTGGCACATAAGGTTCTTATAACAGCTTACCACATGTGTTAAGTTCTTATTTCATAAATTCATTCTCGTAGTCAAGGTAATTTTCAACTAGGGGATGTCTTGTTAGTTAGACTAACCCCTGGTTAACCATTTATCATCACATGCAGAGGGAATGTATAATGTCGAACTTTGTCAAGACCTTGCATTGCGACCATAAAACATACTTAATACGGGTCAAGGCTAACCGCCAATCCCGTTTCCCATGGTAGCACAATCCAAGGCTAACCGCCAAGACTGTCGCACATAACGTCTCATGAGACTTTTACTTTACCCAATGCATTGGAGCGCTATATAATTTCGGGCACACTCATCCACAAACATTTAAGTCCAATACATCCCTCACATATCTTGACATGGTCTTTAATTCATAGGGTTTCATTCATACATTCTTAATCAAAACCCCTTTTTACATACATATTCATAACTTGAAGTGGATCATGTCATAAAGCTAAAAAGAACTAGACTTTTGGTTTCAGATTAAGAAGTGATGTAAATAAACTAAATAAACATACTCTTGTACATGCAATAATAATTAGAACACTGGAAAAAAATGGATTGTCATTTAAAATTACATCATTTCCTTTAAATAAAACCCATAAATTCATAGTTACTCTTTTTAAAACATGGCGAAACTCATTCTTTAAAAGTATAAATTACATCGAGGGTGCAAAAACATGCAGGTTAAACTAGTCCACTGGTGCAACATACCTATCAGCTTAGCATTCATTAAAATTATTAGAAACTTATAAGTGTCAAAAATACAAAATAAGTCCTGATAATTATTAATTGAAACAGGGTTTTGGAAAACTGAACTTATAAATACACATTCACCAGGCCACATGTAAATGCTTAAGGTGTTCACGCCACACCTTTCCACAAAAATGCATGAATTGTAAAAACGCTGATAAATGAAATTTTCATTTGGAATAACTATTCTTATATCAAACATTATCTTTAAACTCCATCATATACATAAACATGTATGTGAATGATTTTGGTATTATTCTTCAAATAATAATCTTTATGGGTAAAATAATTTCAATAAATCATCATGTTATATTGCAATAAATTTTAAAAAAATTAATCAAGTTTGTTCCTTATGCTCGCACATAGATGTACATATACATCTATATTATCACATGTACATATATATCTATGTGCTCCATGTACTTGTAAAATTTTACACGTTTATAAAATTACCCAAACTCTCCATTTTTCATAAGGAAGGTTAAAGCAAAGGTTGTATACATATAAAAGAAATATGTGTACATGCATATATCGTCTTATATATATATATATATGATTACATATATATATTTATACACAAGGTATATACAGGTAAATTCACACATTAAAACAGAAATAAAACATAGCCCAAAAACTTCCCTTATCCCGGTTGAATTCTGGAAGAGGAGAGCAGTTATGAATGGTTCTTTAATCGCTTATATATTTATATATACACATATTCATGAAGTATATGTATGACTGTGTAATATTCACCAAAATATATGATAATACAACAAGAGGATCTCCCTTACACTGGTTCGATTCTCTTTACAGGAAGGGGAAAGACTGGTGTGAATCGGTTCATATGGTCTTGCATATATATATATATATATATTTAAATAAAAAGTGTATATAAATATGTATAACCATCAAAATTAAAGGAAAACGAGACCAAGGAGTTTCCCTTACCTTTTCTTGGAGAGGAGGAGAAGACGGAGCATGTGGTGATGCTGGATCGGTTGTCGAAGATCTAAGATTCACAAAGCAAAACCCTCCTCGTGTCGGTGCAAACCGGAGCTTAAAGTAGGGGAAAATCTCTCCTTGCATGAAGATGTAGACGGGTATCCGACGCGGAGGCGGTGCCTAAGTCGTGGAAAGAGAAGGCAGAACTAGGCCCACTTGTCGGCCTAAGAAGAAGAAAATGCTGCCTATACTGGTACTGCGGGCAGGAGGAAGAAGAAAGAAACCGCAGGAGGGAAAATCCGTAAATGAACGGATGGCCAGGATCGCGTAGAAGAGGATCAGACAGTCCTAAAGCGACGTGACGTTAAAAAAAAGGATGACCACGATTGTAGGGTAAGGATCGGATGGCTAAGCAGGGGAGCTGTGTTTTAAATAAAACGCGGCTTCGTTTTTAACGTTTTTATATTTTTTTATCTTTATTTTATTCCTTTATCAAACTTATTATAAAATCATTATTATTATTTATATAACCTTATTATTAAAATATTATTATTATCTTATGTTAAGTCAAGGGTTATAAACACACCTATATATCAAAATATTAATCCCCTATTTAAGTCATAAATTATATTATTATTTTCCTTAAAAAACAATTATCTTAATTTATAATTACATGTAAAGATTTGAATACATTTGTTATTAAAATTTGGTTGCTTAATCCCATATTTAACATAATTTCAAAAACATAAATTCATATTTTTACATAACAATACCAATTATTTTAAAGTTTTACAATCATTCTATTATCTTCATTGTTTTTAAAGTAATAAGAGTATTTGTGTAAGCATTAACAAAAAGATGCAAAATTTGTAATGTAAATAAAACCATAATTTGACATAGTTTCAAAACTGTTAATAAAAAGGTCAAATTATAAACATTTTCATTATTATTATTACTTAGATTTAATTTAGAGATAAGTATAGTACATTTAATTTAGAGTTTGACACAACATATATACATATATAACTCAAGATTTTGCATACATGTTTTCTTAGACTAAAATAAATAACAACAGATTCAATTTAGTTATTCATAAAATAAAATATTTACTTTCTCGAGTTAAAAATGTTTATAATAAATAGTGGAAAAATAATAATAATATTAATCCTCGCTGTTTTGCAATATAAAATATAATTCACATTTAGGGAAAACAAGCAATAAATTAATTACGTTATTATTGATGTCATTCTTTAAATATTAAATCAAATAACATAATTAACTTTTTTAACCTTTTGGGGGTGATCAACTCTAATCCTCAACGGTCCGCTTGAAAATTAAAACATTAGAGGATAAGTGGATCATGGGAGATTCAACGGCTATATTTATAGCTGTTAGGGTCTAACGGTCGGATAAGTGTTCTATAAAAAGCCTGATCTCGGGGTATCTCACACTCAAGGAGACTGACGGAGAAAGAGGAGGAGATGGTTCGTGTGATTCCTTTGGTGGTCAATACAGCTGCGGTGGATTCGGCCATCCTTATGTTTATTCTGATGGATGCCAAATATCATTATCGCCTTCTCGGGGTTCTTTTTGTTTTAAGCGGTCTCCCTATAATTTTAATCGGGTTTCTAATTGGAATCTTTGGTTAGCCAAGCTTCTTATTTGATCAGTGTGAGTTGTAGTCACCAAAGTGTTACTCATTTGAATAAAAGAGCCTCTTCATTCATTTTTATGCGTTTTCTAATTCATTGTTACTTATATTATTATTTCTTTATAAGATGATTGTTGGTTCAATTAATGGATGACATTGTAATATAAACTTTTCATTACTCAAAACACGGTTTCTTGGGTCGTTATAGATATCTCACAGCTTGGCATAGAGAAAACAACATCAGGCCTTGGTGTAGTCAAGTACAATATACATCCAATGATTTTCCTATATTCTGTGATATTAAATGTCTTGCCATTATCATCTTTAGACAGTTTCATCCGGGTAGCAACCGGAGTCTTTATCTCCTTGAATTTTCCATGCCAAATTTCTCAAAACATCCTTGGCATATATGGATTGAGAAATGAATGTTCCATTCCTTCCTTTTGTTACCTGTAGTCCAAGAAAAAATGTCAGCTCTCCGATCATTGAAATTTTGAACACACTTTTCATGAATTCATAAAAACTGTCTGCACTTAGCTTCATTTGATCCTACAAATATTAGGTTGTCAACATAAACCAGAACCATCATCCTTTGATTACTGTTGTTATTGAAATAGAGATTGTAATAAACTCCCCCATGCTAGAAACTAAGCTTCTTCATGTACTGATCAAGCCATGAGTACCAAGCTTTGGTGCTTGTCTCAGCCCATAAAATGCATTCTTCAATCTGCAAACCTTTTTCTCATCTTCATGAATGAGAAAACCATACAGATGCTCAATATACACTTTATCCTCTATAACCCCATTAAATTATGCAGATTTGACGTCCATCTAGAAAACTTTGAACTTCCATTGCACTGCAATGGCTAGAAATAATTTTATTGCCTCTAGTCTCACAACTGGTGTGAATGTCTCATCAACATCTATTCCTTATATCTAGGAGTATCCATTGCACACCATTCGTGATTTGTTTTGAATAACTATTCCATATTCATTCATCTTATTGTGGTAGACCCATTTAGTCCCGGTGACATTCTTATCTATTAGCCTCGAAACAATCTCCCATGTCGGATTCTTCTCAATCTGATCTAGCTCTTCATTCATATATTGAACCCAATTTTCATCTTCAGCTGCATCAGCAAAGCATTTAGGCTCTACCTGAGATAATAAAGAGTTATATTGCAGTGATTTCATTCTTTTTGTCTGAACTGGAGCTGACTGATCACTAATGATATTCTTCCTGTCAATTTTAGTTTAACTCCTTGGATTTTGTGCAGATACAGATTTTACTTACTCATGCTCATCATCAGTATCTTCTTCTGAATCAACATCATCCAATTATGCTCCCCCTGTATTGCTTTCTTCCTCATCACTCTCATCAGGGAATTTCCCACAACACAGTTGAATGATCTCCTCATTCTCCACTACAGTGACATCATCGCTCTCAACTACTTTTCCCAGCCTCTTGTTAAAGCATTTATATGCCTTTATTTTTCCTGAGTATCCAAGGAATATCCCCTCATCTCCTCGTGACTCATATTTCCTATGTTTTTCCTTATTGAGGATAAAGAACTTACTTCCAAATATTAGAAAGTATTTCACTATTGTCTTCTTTACATACCACATCTTGTATGGAGTTTTTCCTTCCTTCAGACACAATACAGCCCTATTAGAAATGTAGATTGGTGTCAAAACTACTTCCTTCCAAAATTTCTCTGGTAGGCCTCTTTCAATGAGCATTGTTCTGGACATATTATTGATGATCTAATTTCTCCTTTCAACCACTAAATTCTGTTGGGGAGTTATCACTGAGGAAACTTGATTCCTTATCCCATGTTTCTCGAGATAGCCTTCCACCTGACTGTTTATGAATTTTGTACCATTATCAATATGAAGATTCAGAATTTTTTGTTCGAGCATCCTTTCCCACTCCCTCCAGTACTATTTTAAGTAACTAAACACATCTGAATTTTGGGAAATAACAAATACCCATGACATTCTACTATAGTCATCAATGAAAAGAACACAGTACCTCTTTCCATCAATTTTTCTCGGTGTGATAGGCCCACAAACATCAGCATGCACCAATTCGAGCACTCTTGTTGACTTCTTCTCCTTTCCCTTATATATATTTCTGATGAGATTCCCTTGTTGGAATGCATCACATGTGTGAATACTATCACATGATATCTTAGGGAGGTCTCTTTTTGCATCACATTTTACCTAATATTCCAGGGATGGTTGGCATAGATGACCAAGTCATTAATGCCACAAATTGTTTTCTTCTCCTCTTGACAGAAATCACATATCTTCTTCTCCACTTACCAGGTAGATATTTCCCTTTATTCTTTCTCCCTGTAGAACCATTACCATATCTCTTCCTCTTAAGATACACATCTTCTTATTAAACCTTACAGAATGTCCTGAGTCACATAGTTTACTGACGCTAAGAAGATTGTGATTGAGTCTTTCTACTACTAAGACATCAGCACGTCTCATCTCTTTGCCCCCAAACATGGCCTTTCCTGAGACAATAATCTTCAGGAATTCATCATTTCCAAACTTGAAAACTCCTTCTTTGTCATATTCTATGCCTGTAACAATATCCTTATTACCTATCATGTGAGATGTGCAACCACTGTCAAGGATCCACACACCAAAGTGATTTGATGATTTAAGTTCAATGTTTTCCACCACTGCCTTCTCATTCTCCTTCTTCTTGGTCAATATTTTTGTCTTCACACTTTCCATGGATAGAGACTTCTGTTATTTCTTAGAGTATGATGGATTGGATTCATCTTGAAAAGCTGAAAATCTATTTTGCATTTTTAACTCACCTGTTGGTTCATTATTCTGCAACTTGCGAACATTTTGGTTCTGCTTTGGCACATTCCTCTGTATAGTCTAAGTGCAGTACCTAGCCATGTTCCCAAATCCTCTACACCAAAAATAGTTTCCTTTTAAATATGTTCTATAGAATCGTTCTCTATTTGTCTACCACCTCTGTTCTTGTGCCCTTTGTTAAATCTTGGCTACGGAACACACATAATGTGAATGTCCCATCTTTCCACAACAATAGCACCTGATATATGGTGAATTCCTTTGTGTCACTTCTGCACTGTGAGTTTCCCCTTGGGATCTCTGAATATTCTAATTCTGTTTTGTACCCAAATTATTCTTCAATCTTATAATAGGTGTTTGCGGTTTGACTACAATTTTCACAGCTTTTTGTTTTTGATCAAGCCCCCCATCCGCCATAGCATCTGAACATAATTGATGTGTCTTTTCTTATGAACCACTATTATCCAATTTAATCTTCTCAATTTTCTAATTGATCTATTTTCCTGATGTCCCAGTAGGATTCAAGTGTTTTTCTTGATCCTTAACCTTTTTTTACAAACCGAAAACTTCTCCTTCAAGTTCTTTAAAACACTTGATTTGATCTTTCCTTGTGTTATTCAAGCCATCGATCTCCCTTTTCTATTCTTCAATCTTGATTTTGTATTCCCTAATTGATTTTGAGTCCTATGGTGTTGATGAATTGAGTTTCTCAATTTCTTCCATCAACTCAGACTTCTCTTCTTCCTACTGCTTCATATAGAGTTTGACATCACAAACTACTTTGTTAGCTTTCTTTATTTTGGATATCCAAATGTCAATCTCCCCAAGAGCAGCCTCTAACTTAGCTTGCATATCTATTATTTATTCAACTTCTTCTTCTTCATCAATGTCAGTTTATTCCTTTTTCTAAGTCCCGTTGATAACTTCCACCATAGAATTCTCTCCATGTTCTTTGCAGTTCTCTATCTCTTCAGCCTCCTCAGCCTCAGACTCGTCCAAACTTTCACATTCTTTTGAAAGGATATTTTTCTTCTTAAAGAAATTTCTCTTGAACTATTTTTCTCCTTTCCCATAGGATGAATACTTCTTCTTGAAAATTTCAATTTTATATACATCATCATCCTCTTGGAACTTTTTGGGGCACCTAGCCGCAAGATGCCCATCCTTTCCACATGGAAAACAAGCAATTGGAAGTTTCCCTTTAAACTTTACTTTTCCTCTTTGAAGGTTTGAGGAGAGTAATTACATCACCTCATCTATATCTTCTTCTTTTTATAAATCTTCAATGGTGAGCTTCTTCATGGCATTGAATGCTACCTCTTTATATTTACACTTTTCCACAGCATCGTTATCATCATTTTTCATTTCATATGAAACAAGGGTGTTGTGTAGGTTATCCAATGTCAGCTCTTTTGGGTCTTTATCATCCAAAACTGAAACTCTCAGATTGAACTATGGTGGAAGTTTCCTCATGATGCGCTTCACAATATTTATTTCCATAATAACTTCTCCAAGACCTTTCATGCTCTCCACTACAACATTTACCCTGTCAAAGAATACATCAAAAAATTCATTCGGATTTATTCTTAGATATTTATACTTGTTCCACAACACTTAAAAATTCTCTTCTCTAACCTTTATATCTCCTTCATATATGTTCAACAGCTTTTCCTACATAGAATGTGATGTTTTTCATGACATCACCTTGGAATATATAGAATTTGATAGGGCTCCCCCAAAAGCATTTATTCCCTTTGCGTCAGCATCCAATTCTCTACGCTCAAATTTGGAAAAAGAAACACTATTAATATCAGTTGTGATACCATGCATTGCTGCTATAAACACATCCATTCTCAATGATCAGAAGTAGTGTTGCATCTGATTCTTAAATAGCTGAAATTTATTCCCATCGAAGATCTGAATCCCTTTATGATTTATGACCTCCATTTAAGAGAGAAACTGAAATCAACCTTTTCCCTCTAGTACCAATTGTTAGGTTTACTAGGCTAGATACCCTGATGGGGGGTTAATCAAGGTATGGTAGATTAAAACAACTACCCCTTTTGATCTTGTTTTACTGTTAGATAAAAACCTCTTCTCTATCCTTCCTATTGTAGAGTATGAATAATCTTTAAATAATGCACAGAACATATAAATTTTTACTTGGTTCACCATCACTGGGATACATCCAAGCAGAATACACCGGCAGTGTACTGATGTACCAATTCCACTATAAGCACACTACTGTTTACATGTTCGAAGAGGACTCACTATCCCCTCTGGTTTACAACCACTCACAATATGAAAGCTCACATCTCTCTAAACTGAAGTGTGCTCACTACTTCTTTAGAAGATCCACTCATAGTTTACAGACCTGTAGGTCTCTTCATTATCACTAATGAAATCAGCTTCTTTAACTGTTTATAGATTCTCTTTTGAAGATCAACTTTCACCCGCAGATGAATCTCACATTACACTGAGTGTACCGGGAAAATATAAATTGTTCACGCAATCTATACTTATCTTTTCACGCAACATTAATGCCTTGCGTTCAAGATTACACTTTTGTCTCGAAAACCCCTTTGTGTGCAACTTCAATCTTTCATGCAACTCAAATATTACACACAACTTTCTTAGCTTGTGTGAAACTAAAAATATTTCGTGCAGCTCCCTTGCTTGAAATTCTTATGCGATATGGTGCTCATATTTTCTCTAAGTGTTGATATCTCTCTAATGAGATGGGGTCACTTTATATTTATAAGTATTATTGACCCCTGTATAAAAGATTCAACCTTTGTCATGCAAGTTTCTCTTCGAGCGCGCAAAACCCCATTTGACATCGCCTTGGGTGCGTAAGTTTTCTTCGAGCGTGTAAAACATCGTTTGACGTCGCCTTGGGCACGCAATTTTCTCTCACATAACCTCCTCTTTCATTCCCATTTCCAAATATTTCACGCATTCCATGCATTTTCCATTTTTCAGCATTCTTCTCCCGAAACCTCCCTTGCATTAAATATTCCTTCGCGCAGCTCCATCTTTCACGCACATCTTCAAATCTTTCGCACCCATTTCCTGATCAAGCACTCACCTTATGCCTTTTCCATTTTTTGACATTCTCACCCCGAAACATGCCTTGCACGCAAGTTTTCAAACCACCCAAGATCTTGCACGCAACTTCATTTTCCAAAAACATGTTTCCCCATTTTCAGATTTTGAGGCCCAAAAATTTGGCAAACACTGGAAAATGATGCCACCTTAGATCTGTTCTTTTTATAACACCTACAAATCATCCATTCCATTGTCATCATTCTTTTATCAACATAGGTTGTAAACAATATCTATGGAACTCAAAAAATCACCATATAAACCCCATTTGTCAAAAAAGTTAATATCGTGGTCTGATTTGTCAACAAACACAACATGGAGGTTTTCTTAGTCAATAAACATAGTCACCTCAAAAAGGATTCAATGATTCCTTGAGGTATTTTTGCCCAAAACTAAGCCAGTTGGTTATGTGACCTCACACATACCGCTATATATGCCAAAGGCTTCTGACTAGTAGCGAGGTTATACAGAATATAGTGGGGATACTATAACCTTTGGTAAATATTTGCAATGAAAGTAGAAAAAATATCAAAGTAGTAGAAATATCTAAAATAGTATTATTATTATATAATCAAAAAACCAAATTTGATAAAGGAATACTAAATAAATCCAAATAATGAAAGAATAATGTAATGTTTAGTTTAAATGTAACTAAATGTTATGTTGTAAGTAATATAAATAATCGACCAAGGTGATAATAATAAACTAAAAATACCCTGGTCATGAACCCCATCTCGATCCCATCTCTATAATACAACCTATATAGTAAGAAAAAATCAACCACAAGGTCCTTTTCCCTTGTCCAAATATGTATCCATTTAATCTGTTCAGGTTCCAAATAACATCCCAAATAGGGAGTGAGTAAAACTCAGTAGTTCAACACCACTGTGTCTAAACAAACCAAGTCTGAGCAACATAGTGCATGAAGTATATCAAAAATAGACCATTAGTTTAATAAATAAATACTATTCATAAATTAAACCCTCTGATCCCTCAAACTCTGTGTTGTGGCCCAAATTTACCCAAGTTCTAAGGGTTCAGTGGTCGCTTGCAGTGTAGCTTGGGTTGTCGAATCCTCAGAGACCTAAGAAGAACCTTTAGACACTCAATAAAAAGAGATGGATTTTTGGCTATGAAGTGGCCAACTAGGGTTGATTTTAGATGGTCTTAAAAGATCACTATAAGATCTATGTGAATTCAAATTATGAGAAAATGAGTTGATCCAAGGTTATTTCTCGGGGTGGATTGGATGAATTCCCTTTTTTTACGATTTCAATTTCATTAACTTGAGAAGGATTCATTCAATGAATTAAAACTAACCTCATCAATTACTGATTAAACACCTTCCTAACACATTCTAATCACCTATACACTTGTATGATCATTTTCATGAGAACTCCAAGGTAAAGGATATAATTATCACATAAATGTGATGTGAATAAACTCAATAAAGAAGAGGAAGAGATAAAATCATTGAATGAAAGAATATCAAATAAAAGAAATTAATAACATTTAGATAGTGAGAAACAACATCCAATCCAGCCCATTTCTACTCCCTTGGATCAACCCATAAAATAGCTAGCCCTCCATTGATGACATGTTCTCAACGGAAGCAGGAAGTAGACTGACGAGGGTAGAATTGAAGAAGTAAAAACAACAAAATAACGATCACTCCACTATTGTGTGAAAAAATCACAAGGTTTGGTGTGAAAAAGTTCACACCATAAGTCAACGGTATCAAAGTGATATTAATAAAAACATAATAAGATAAGAAGAAGAACTTTTATTGAAAACTAAGGTGATTCGAACAACTTACATGAGAAGGAAGAACATTACAAAGGGAAATTGGCATAACAACATTACAATGAAAATAAAGTTACAAGATTCTTCAAATCCTCCACCACTACTACCTTAAATTGGAATTGAGGAAGCCTTTGGCCAATCCCAAATAATCCCTTGTTCCTTTAATTAATTGTGGTTGGGAAAGGTGGGTGGATAATTAATGAAGATGAGACTTTTCCACTCTCCCCCTGAAATGGCATCCATCTTGCATCCACCAGACAGACACGCTGAAATGTCCTTCTAGATGAACGAATTAGAGTGTTCCATATAAGGATAAAATTTATCATGGGATGTCCTATAACTACCTGTAAAATATTAGCCCAAAATATTATGTGGTTCGCGAGTTATGATTTACATGGTGGGCTGTTTTTATGGGCCTCAGAATTTGGCCCAGAATTTCATCATCAACTTGGGCTGCCTGAAACACCATTCAAACATCCAAATTAGCTTGGTCTAATGTGAAATGAAATGTTTCCAATAATATTCTATATCTTCATTTAAATTTTCAGAATAATTGGGATTCAATTCTGTCCTCTACAGTACTTTTATTGGGCTGTTATCCAAATCACTTCGCCCAGAATGTGGTTAGTTCAAAGCCCCCTTTGGGGGTCTTACAAATTGAATCTCCAAGTGATCCAAAATAATTAATTGTTCCTTATATCTTGGGAGACCAGAAAATAAATTATAAACATAAATCAATACCATTATGTGTTTTATGATATGTTCAAGAAGGTACCATGTAATAGTGCATTTTACGAAGGAATTACAATCATAATGTGAAATAATGTTCAAAGTGTAAAATGCACTAATAATGATGTCTATGATTAATAAAGAACATGAATATTTTATTATAAACAATGAATATTAGCCTTTTTTAGGGTCTAATCACTCTGGGTTGACACTTGAGGTCAACCAAACCTACTATAGCACTCTGTCAGTATCTCTATCTAAGGGGGATCCTCCTGCATTAGGATGGATCACCTGAGTTTGTTGAATATTCTCCTACTGAGGAAGAATTTATCATAACATATATTGAAAAAATTGAATCTTCCTACATTATATCCAAAATATCACCCTCAAACATCAAGTGATAGTGCATCTTCTTCTCATACATCCCATATAATCATATACTCCACCCTTATCATTAAGCACTATGTGTCTATCTATTGGGTAGTATGAGAAATATGCACCAATCCCTTAGGCATCAACATAAATCATGATTCATATTAAGGAAAACTCAATATCCTAATAATAATCCCAACCTTAAGTATTAATCACATCGATTTTACATAAACTCAAAAGCTAATCAAGAAAAATCATAACGCCAAAACACACATACTAGATATATCATCATAAGAAATAATGATGAACTAATCAAATTATAATTTATCTAACTGTATATATTTTATTAATTAAAGTTATTAATTATCATCATAATCATATAAAACTTGTTTCATTTTTCATTTAACCCCAAGTTTATTTAACATACATTTAACCAAATTTTGCCAAGGTGATTATACTATAAGATATCACACAAATCCAACAATAAATCAATTTTTCTGGTTTATCACAGGTCAATAATATAAAGAAGGCCAAATAATAATAAGTTACAAGGATAGAAAACATATCGTGTGGCCTTAGTTCTAAATCTCCATGTATATGGACCAAACAGGATCCAATGGATTATCTAAAACTAAAGATTATAATTTAATATGGATTATCAAATTTATTTGGTTATGCACTCAGTGTTCCCGTGTGATCACATAAATCACACATACTATGGATAATAAAATCAAACAAAATGGGATATGATTTATACTACAAACATAAAAAATGGAGAAAGCGATGTCAAAAACCTCATCTCCATGGTAGATATTAAGATTTTATTTTCTCTAAATGAGAACTAGTAATTCTATCATGAATAGATTTAGAAGAAAAAGAAGAACTGGAAGGCATACCTTAGAAATATAGGTTTAAAAATCCAAGATCCAATGTATGCTCGCTAATGGATTAAAGCAGACCCTAAGATGTAACAACTTGGTTTTTTTCTAATTTCTTATTTGAGGAACTATTTAGAAAAATTAAAAGACTATGTGTGGAGGCAGCGTTCGATTCTGAGGCCCGGTGTGCCTGGAAGAATTTCTGGAAAAATGTTAAGTCTTTAAAATAACCTTTGTGCACAATATGTCTGAAAAAGTGGAAAAAAAATACCAATGGCTACCCAAATCAGAAATATGACTGCACTATTGCGTTTAGAGCAGTGAGTTTACCCTAGTTGCGACCTAACATTGGTCAGCGTGGGTCAGCTGTGGAAAGTAGATTTTAGTACGTAATCATAAATGAAATAATAAAAAAAAAATTTCAAATCCCAATAACTATTAAATGGAAACTCGGATTTCAAATATGAGACCTACATTGAGCTTGTGAGGGTGTGTTTTCTTCAAGCTGGGCCTAACCTCGACCAGCACAAGTCGATATAAAAAGTTGATTTTTGGACGTAAATATCAGTAAAAAAATTTTTGAAAAAAATATTTCATTGACACAACAAAGATTATTTTCTTTTCTATATAATCAAACTTTTTTCAAAAATCTAGGCTTACTTTTATAACCCTGAAATTTCTATGATACAAAGAGGAGACACCACCCCCCCCCCCCCCCCGAAGGCATTGGTGAATGACGGCAGATTGAAATCTACTCGAATTGAGGATTGAGAATTGTGATCATTATTCGACGGATCAAAAAAATGATGATGCTACATCTATTCTTCTCCAATAGATGATCCAACCTAGAGGTAGGGCATTGTTTTATTTTTTTCATGTTCTTCATTCTTATTCCTATGGTGAACTTGAATCAATCAACTAAAGGATCGACTCACGGATCATGCCTATTTTGTAGAATGAGATAAAATTATGGGGATTGAATCGGGTTAAAGAAAATTTAGAAATTTGATTCCTTGTTCTTCATTTAACATGGATGGATCGAGGATGGAACCAACAAGTCCAAGATCTATCCATATTGGGAATTATTGGTTCTTATTCTTTCCCTGTTCTTTGCGCTTTTCCATTGAACCCTCGTGGTTGTGGCTAGACGATTACCAGGTGGTTTCGTATGCGATCGGACCCCCAAATCAAAGGTGATTCGACTGTAGAGACTGGAGAAGAGTATATCTAGATCTGAGGATCCCAGATCTATACCTGGATAGATTTTTTGATCGATGATGAAGGAATGGGAGGTCACGAAAGAAAAGTCGGCAAGGGGAAGTGCTGGTGTTGGCACGCGGCAGTGCGTCGGGCCATAACCAGTTGGTTGGGGTGGTGGTGGACGGTAGTCGGATCGACAACTGACAGCGAAGACACTGATGAAAACAGTCGTGGGTGGTGAGCAGAGGGTTGTGGCTCATCATCTGTGGTAGTTCAGGAGGCGGCGCATGCCAGTACCGCATTTCAGCTATAAAGGAGGCCCACAACTTAGCCGCGGGCAGTGCTGGGTGTCGCGGCCATGACAGGACATGGAAGAGAGGGTCGACGATGTGGCTACATCACGTCAGATCAGTGGCATGCAGTCCATTGACTGCATGCACTTATGGGAAGTATCCAGCTGAGCAGACCAAATGACACGGATCAAACATGTTATTCCTTGTGTCTGAGGCATATGAACTGACCAGTTTTAGAACAAGTTGGGCTGGAACACGCGGGCCAACCCGAGCTAGGCCCTACACCTCGAGTTGGGCCAGTAGAGCTGGTCGGGCCACTGCAGTGGGCTGGGCCAGACCCATCCAGTTCTAGTTGGTCACAAAAAATGGGTTGACCCGGCTGGTCAGGTCGGACCCATTGGACCGGGTTGGGTCATGTCAATCTGACCGGGTTCAGCATGAACTTGACCCAACCAGCACCTTTTTACAAAAAGGTCCATATACTTCAAACCGTGTGTCCAATTGACAAGATTTTTACGGCATTGGGACCTTCACAATGAGGTGGTCCTTTTGATTTGTCTTGTTGGGTTGTTAGTAAGGACCAGTATATGTGCAAAGTCTTCCTTTGGTTCTCCCCTCGAAGGTTCAGTATGGAATTTCATGGGAATCCCCTCGAGAGACGAGTCCTAGATAGAGTTTTAAATCATCATTGGGAGTTGAGTGATACTCTATCACACCATATGGAGTTTTTTGGGTATTGAAATTACCTCCAAGCGCAGGGTACTAACCCTCCATCTAGTGGTTCTTATCACGGGGTTTGCGGTATTCTTCATAATTCCCTAAGTTAAGAGTCGCACCGTAGGGTTTTTTATATTCTCTAAGAATCCCCTATGGCACGGGTTAATAAAGATTGGGTTTGTGGTATTCTTCAGAATCCCTTATCTGTATATTTTGACCTTTTACCATCATTTTCTCTTTGGGCGGGGCCCAAATCAGTGGGATCTCTCGTAAGAGTCCCTAATGATATCAAGTCTCAACGGCCAAGTTCTCCCAGAACGAGCGTACCTCAAGCGGTAAACCTATGGCTGATGATTATTTGTGACTTTTCCTCTCTACCTTGTGGCTGGAAAGAATAATATCTAGATATTCTTGGTATGTGTATGGAAATATTTCTTACAAGAGATTAGTACACTTCATTTGAATTTATTTCTGGTTTTCCTTTGTAATTTCTGGTTGTTATACTGAGTATTTTTTTACTCACCCCTACACGGGCTTTGCCCGCACGTGCCATGTCTTGTGTAGATAGTTGATGATTTTATGGAGTCCTAGACGGAGTAGGACTGGGACTAGAACTAGATGGTTCTTTGTGAGGTCATGTGGGCCAAGGTGTTCCTAACATATTTCTATTGCAGCTTTAGTACCCTTATTAATAGGTCAGTCTTGTGGTTGTATCTCCTTTTGGGCTTGTATTCTGGTTTGGTTTGTAGTACAGTAATTTAAATTTCTATTTTATTCTAGTTTTATTACATGTAAGTTTAGTGGTTTTCATTAATGTTGTTCTTGTTTTTCTTTATTTTAGATTTTTGATCTTGGAGACTTGTGCATGTGTACAGTTACTTGGTCTAAGGCCTCCCATTTGTTAGATATGTGTACCTAGTGCTACTCTCTAACCCCTAGCCTATCGGAGGTTCTTTGGGTGGTCATGGTGTGGGCCCTACTGGGATAGGTCATGATAGTGTGGTATCAGAGCGGGTCAGATCCACATTGGGACCGAGATTCAGTGAGTTTGGTTTAGTGAAATAGTGTTAAGTGTTTCGAGATTATCTTTCTGACTTAGGACTCCATTGTTGATGTGGCGGCTGACATATCCATATACCAAGACCCTTGACTCCTCCTCTCTACCTTAGTTCATGAAAAAACTAGTTGTGAGGGAATTAATAGTACATGCATCATACAAGAATGGGTTGTGTTATCCTTATAATTCATGGTCCAGTTCTCCCAATATACTCAATTGGTTATGGTACATCTAATTTTGTTTCAAGATGCCTCCACAAAGACAACCAGTCAGGATTCCTCCACGTGATCATGATGATGATCCACCAGGTGACAAGACATTATTACACGGAGTTTTACCAGAGATAGAACCTATAGGTGCTATACCATCCATATCATCACCTATAGAGAATTGCATGGTACTCTTAGTACTAGTAGATGAGATTTTCATGCTAAGTGTGCTTAAATAGTTTCAATAGTAGAGATACCTCAAGTTCTGAGGTGATCCCGACACACAGGGAACTGAGTAATGAGTAGAGGTGTTGATCGAGTTTTTCATCTATTTAGGACACCAGAAAATTAGATGGTGGTCCTGGTAGAGAGCCTTCTAGGTGTCTTTATAGAGAGATGAATGGGTTTGGGTACCTGTGTTTATGATGATGCAACTCTTCTGTGGAATGAGTTTTAGAATCTTTTCAGAGAGGAGTTCTCAGTTTATGAGCTAAGGGATATGCATTCCCAGAAGCTTCTTCAGCTCTAATAGGATGATATGTCGGTATCTGGGTATTCATAGAGACATACTAACTACCCCAGGTACTTGATGGAGATGGTATGCGACTGGTGCTTCAGGTATTGGACCATATAGAAAGGTGTTCTTTGTAATTTCTGAGCTCGTTTTATCACTCTTTTAATTCCTACTAATACTATAGTTCTAGATTAAACCTTGGTGGTTGAGAATCCCTTGGCTGAGAGATTCAAAAATTAATAGTCAACAATGGTTGAGGATGACTAGATAGATCTGCAGAGTGGAAGATGTGGTAGAAGAGCTAGGAGAGAAGTATGAGGTGGTAGAAATTTTTCCATGCCATGACCACTACCCCCATACAGTCCATACCATACTTAGGGAGCTAGGGGATAAGGGATGGGATAGCTTCATGCAGTCGAGGTATATCTCCCAAGATCTCTAGGAATGATTTAAAGGATAGTCTATGTCTATTCTATCTTGGATTACAAATTTATAGATATAGGTTATAATCATTCCCTTCTTACCATATACCTTGCATGGGGCATAGAGATTATGGTTAGACTATGGACTCAATCCTCTCGCTGGGAGACTCCTACTGGGGGAGACCCAATGACCACACACTGGTTCCAATAGTGTGAACCGAATCTTAGAGGTGAGAGTTGCAGTTGGGATTTCATGGTAGCGATGCAGAGGCCTTATGATGTCATTCTTGGCATGGAATAGTTATCCTCAGTTCATGCTTAGATTGAATATTTTAGGCATAGAGTGTAGTATGTTTGTAGTGGTGGAATGAGGTTTTCCTTCTTAGTGAAAAGGGAATCTAGGCAGCACAGGATGTGCTCTCCCATAAGAGGGTGTAGCTGATTGCTCACCATTTGGCTATCCTCAATTTGACTATGGTGGATGAGTGGATTCCTTGATCTCCTATAGTGGTGGTGAAGTATGAGGACATATTTCCTGAAGATGTTCCCAAATTACCTCCTTATAAAGAGGTTGTCCTCTACATTGAATCTTTATCATGGGACAACACTATTATCTATACCATCATATTGGATGGCTCTTATAGAGCTTCATGAGTTAATGGTATAGCTGGAGGATTGGTAGAGAAAGGGCTTCATGAGGCCCCATGTCTCACCCTGGGGGCCCCAATTTTGTTTTCCAAGAAGACAAATAGGAGTGTGAGGTATTTTTTGGATTAAAGATGCTAGAATCAGGTGACCATAAAGAACAGGTATCCACTACTGAGAATTGAATACCCCATTCAGTTAGCCAAATGGATCGAAGTGGTTCTCGAAGATAGACCCTAGATATGGAAGTCATCATCTTCTTTTATAGGATGAGGATGTACCGAAGAAGGCCTTCAGATGTTGGTATGTCCACTATGAGTACTGGGTGATGTATTTTGGTGGAACGAATGCCCCAATAGTGTTTATGGGACTCATAAACAGGATCCACCAACCTTACCTTGACTGGTTCATCATGGTCTTGATTAATGAAACTCTTGTGTACTCAGCAACCGAGGAGGAGCACATGATATAGCTGAGGATGCTTCTGGATACACTTTGAGAGTACCATCTTTATGGGAGGCTCTCGATGTGTCAGTTCTGGATTCAAAAGGTCCAGTTTCTGGGACATGTTCTTTTGGAGTCTAGAGTTTTGATAGATCCAGCATAGATTAAGGTGGTGCATTCTTGGGAGCCACCCAAGAGTGTGATCTAGGTTAGGAGTTTCCTTGGCTTTATGAGGTACAATTGGAGGTTTGTGCGCAAATTTTCTAGGGTTGCGACACCCTTTTCATCTTTGAAAAATAAGGGAAAACCTTTGGTGTGGATAGAGAAGTGTCAGCAGAGTTTCTAAGAACTAAGGTGGAGGCTAATGAGAACCCCCATCTTGAGACTTCCAAAGTAAGAAATTTGGTATGTAGTGTTCTGCAATGCATCAAAATCTAGACTGGTATGTTTTCTGATGTTGGGGAAAGTAGTTATTACCTACTATTTGTGACAGTTGAGATGGTATAAGAAGAATTACGCAACCCCTGCTCAGGATTTAGCAGTAGTGGCCTTTGTTCTGAAGATGTGGTGGAAATACTTGGTGGGAGAGAATTTTACCATCTACTCTGACCACAAAACTCTCAAGTATATCTTCTCTAAAAAGGACCTGAACTTGAGACAGAGGTGGCATCTTTAGTTCCTCTAGGGTTAGGACTTCAATATTATCTATACTCTTGGGGAGGGCAATGTGGTAATAGATTCTCTCAGTAGGAGATCTAGCTTGAAATTGCTGAGTGACGCATCAGAGTAGTTAACTACAATGAAAATATCTTTTTTGGATGGTGATGCAGTATCTTACCTTCAGTCGAGGTTTTTCACCCCTACAATCTTACAGTGAGTTAGGGAGGCACAACTTGCGGATATTGACATGAGACCTGACGTGCACATATTTCTTTAGGGAATGCCCCTAATGGATATTTGAAAGGTTGGGAGCATGTCATCCTTTTCAGAGGTCACACTATAATACCAGTGATATTGAGGGAGGAAGTTCTTGGAGAGTTTCATACTTTTTCCATGGGTATTTATTTTAGGACCAATATGGCATGTTGTGTGGAAATACTAAGTGCCTTTCTTTATGGTTGAAATTCTGGTTTTTATTTTTGTTACCCGCTACTTCTGTTGTGTTGTGATCCAGGGAAGGTTGAGCCTATAGGGCTTGTGTGATATGTAGGGAGAAAGTAGGCCCGATCTTTTGAGTTAGTAGTGGATGCATAGAGTAGAGAGATGCATTAGGATATGCATGTGAGTGATTGGGACGAAACTGAGGAAAAATGAATGGGTTAAACCTGGTCTTACCTTTTTATTGAAAGTTTGGTGCTTGTTTGAATCAATTCTTGGTCTATCAACTCGATGTGTTGAGCCATGTGGTCTTATAATGGGTTGTACCTTTTCATTTTGATATACAAGGAATGGAGTAAGAAAGATCCTTGGTGGAATTTGTGATGGGTTTACCATGAGCATCCATGGTAAACAACGCTATATTGGTGATCATTGACTTACTCACCAAGTGAGCCTACCTCTAAACTAGTCGGGAGTAAAGTTAAGCAGAGTTCTTGGAAGGCCTCTACATACGAGTGATAGTTCAACCACATGGAATTCAATAAATGATAGTTTCTAATCATGATATTCATTTTTCTTATGGTCATGGTGACCAAGGACTGAAAGGAGAGGATCCATCATGGGAAAGTGATTCTTTTAGTGTGTTGGTGGTAGATGTTTGAGAATAATCGAAGGAGCACATGCGAGTAAGATGTTTAGGTCTGTGCTTAGTTCCCTCATCTGTTTAGGTAACCCTTGGTTTGGATTTTGAGGACACAAAACTTTAAGGGGTGAATGTAACGACATGTTTTCTTTATTTATTATTTTACGAACTAATAGGGAAAACTCTAAGACCAGAAGCCAAGACATCATTCAATTCTGAGGCCAGGTGTTCCCTGAAGAATTTCTGGAAAAATGTTAAGCTTTTAAAATAGTGTGCATGCATATTATCTCTAAAAAGGTGAAATAACTTTTAAATGGGTTCCCATATCATAAATATGAGGGCACCGTTATGTTCATAGCAGTTATTTTTATAGGATCAAAATAGTGATGTAGATGCTCAATATACAAGAGGGGGGGTGAATTGTATACTTTAAAAATTCCTTTGTAACCTTTAAAGTTAGTTATGAATAACTATAGTTTCCTTAAGTGAAAGAAAGGACTAAGTTTAACAAAGTTAAACTAAGAAAATTCACAACACCTCTAATACCGAATGCAAACTTGGAAAGAGATTCCGAAAGTAAGTTCCGGAAATATGGTTCCAGAAATAGAAACTTAACAAAATTACAATATGAGATTCTACCTTAAAGCGTATAGAATCTAAATGAAATAGAGTACAAATAAGGAAGTATAAGAAAGTTATACTTTCCTTACAATGCAATATGCAGCGGAATATAAACACGTAGTAGAACTACAAGTAACAAGATATAAGTCTTTTAACCCAAAGAGAAGGGTATCCAACAACCTTCGTTAAATGTCCCTTGATTTATACTTTAAAGCAAGTCTATCTTACCCACACCAGGGTAAACCCTTGATACGAAGATCAGAGTCTCTGTCTTTCTATCCCCACAAGCCCTCAACTTCAAGGTAGTTGGCAACCTCTGTCTTCCTCAGCAAGAAAGCCCTCAACTTCAAGGTAGTCGGCACCTCTGTCTTCCTATCCCCGGAAGCCCTCAAATATAATCACCAACATTCAGAGTCGCATGAAGCTTTGAGATTTAATAAGAGCCTCTCTATCTAGAAATCACTTCAAGCATGTAATCACATGAGTCGAAGATCAGTCAGCCTTCCAGCACCGAGCTCTTTTAAATGAGCTCCTATTTATAGGTAAGGTCGTCTCCTTCTCCAACGGTAATATTTTCCTTAGAGATCGGAGGGACCTGTACATGTTTCACTTAGACAATGGTTAGTTTATAGCAAAATAGATGAAATCATTGTATAACAAAACAAGTGTAACAGAATGTACGACATCGTTTTAAAATATAACTCAAAAGTTCAGAATGAAAAATTCAGAGTGAAGGTTCGGAGTGTAAGGAAAATTATAAAGAGTAGACGGGTTAACAATGTAAGTAAGATGAAAGTTCGGAGTCTAACCAAAGATAATTTTCGGAGTCTAAATAAATTTGGAGTGTATAAATCAAAGATGATCAGATTCTGTTTAATAGGTGAATTCGGAATGAGAATTCGGAATGGGAATTCGTAGTGAGAATTCCTCATCAGAATTCGTAATGGGAATTCATCATCAGAATTCGTAATGAGATTTCGTCTTAAGAATTCGTAATGAGAATTCGTATCCAGAATTCGGAATGAGAATTCATCATCATAATTTGTAATGAGAATTCGTCATTAGAATTCGTAATGAGAATTCAATGTCGAACTTCATAAGGATTCGTATCCTGAATCTGGAATCGAACTTAGTCAGAGTTCGTATCCGGAGTTCGGAATGGAACTTTATCACGGTTTTTATCTGGATTTCGGAGTGAAACTTTATCGTAGTTCTTATCCAGAATTCGGATCCTAAAACAGAATACTTCATATCAAAGTTTCAAGTAATTCTGAGAAAATAGAAGTGAATCTGAATCTCATACTTAAGAAAAATCTGGGTGAAAATATGATAATAATTTTTCTTACAAAAGTTATTTTCCTTATAAAAGCAATTTTTCTTATAAAAGCAATTTTCCTTATAAAATAAATTTTCCTTATAAAATCAATTTTCCTTATAAAAGCAATTTTCTTAAAGATAAGGTGTTTGTGATTTTCAAAATAAGAAGGAATAGAAAAGTCATAAGGAAAACCTTATTGACTCAACAATCTCCCCCTTTTTGGAAAGCACAAACATCCTTGAAAAAGAAATTCTAAGAAGAAAGAAAAACATTAAGGCTTATCTCCCTTTTCTTTAAGGATATTGATGAATACGACTAACTCCCCCTTAGGCTTTGAAACTCTAAGGATCGTATTCTAGATTTCCGGAGTGATATTTCATTACGAATGAGAAGGTCCTCTTAAATGAAAAACTCCCCCTTAAACAAACTCTTATTAGAGTTATTTTTCCTTAGGGATCTTTTCCTTCTCCCCCTTTGATAAACTCTTATTAGAGTTCTTTTTCCTTCTCCCCCTTTGTAATTTTCAAAAAGAATTCGAGGGAATGGAAAATATTACAAAGTACCTGAAACATTTGTAGCAGCAACAAAAGGAACAACAAGCACAAATTTCATTATGTTTGAAATCTCGGCAACAGAAAAAAAATTACAACAAAAGATCGGATCTGTCTATTTGGGATCTTTATCCTTCGCCATGAGACCCTTTAGAATAGTCTTGATATTCTTCAAGTCTTTATGATCTTCTTCAGCTTTCTTTTCTAGGACCACTATTCTTGAAGATTGAGCTTCAATATTTTCTTCCTGAGCTTGAAGCTTTTCTTCCTGAGCTTTGATCTTTTCTTCCTGAGCCTTCATCCTTTCTTCAAACTCAATACGATGATCCCTTTCAAACTTCCAGTTTTGAGAGACAGAATTAAGCTTCCCATTCAGATCTCTGACTTCTTGAATCCAAATGTTCTTTTCATCTGTCAGCTTCTCTTCCAAGGAAGAAGTCAGCTCATTTATCTTTCTGTCCTCAATCTCAAAAGCATCTTTAACATTGTCTTGAAATTCATCAAATAATCTCATTTCTTCTACAGTCTTCCTCGACCAGTATTTCATCCTCTTGCAAGATTTTCTATGAGCTTCGTAGCCAATAAAGAACGTTTTGAACTGAGCCTCAATATTAATGCACTTGTCCATAACCATATATACGGAGTCTCTTTTCTAATTCAAAGCATGTTGGAGCATCTGGAATCTTGAATCAATTCTTGAGAAGGTCGGAATATAACCTACCAGCTTCTTTAAGGACTGAACAACAAAATCATGCCCCACCGAAGATGACTCTGAATCCGAGACTCTGCTTGGAGAATTTTCTTCTTCAATAAGGTCAAGATTTCTCTTTTAAGAACTACCAACTTCCTTTCTCTTCCTCACTTCTGAGCTCGGAGTATCAGCAAGAATTTTCTTTCCCTTGTATTTTTCCGGAATAGATTCATGTTCCGGGGTTTTCTTTTCACTATCAGAAACTTGGACAACAATGTCTTCCTCATCAGCAACTTTCTGAGCACCAACCTCTATATTCTCCATCTGAGAAATATCATTTAGAAGTTGTTCTTCCTCTCCATGATAATCTACTTCTTCTTTTACTCTCTCTTCTTCCATTGCTGGAGTAACTATCTTCGAAGATTCAGCTTCTGAAGTTAGGAGCGATAAGTGTTCCGAAGGTGTCCCTTTATAATCATCTACTTGCTTCAACACATCTCCGGTTTCACCACTTCCTTCAGCAACATCATCTTCTTCTTCCACATGCTCAACTTTCTCTACTTCCTCAGCAGTCTTGGAAACTGCTTCTTCCGGAGCAACGAAATTTCTTCCTGGAGTCTCAGGAATAGATTCCAATGAAAAAGATCTCAAAATAGGAATATTTGCAGAAACCATCTCATTGAATTTCAACAAAGCCTGAGCTACCTCAGTCTCAGACATCTTCTTCTTGAGCTTCATTTATTTTGATTGTTTTTCTAGCTCATCCGCAGTTTTCTCCTTCAAGGCCTTAGCCTCTACAGGGTCCAAGCCGAATTGAGGCTCCCCTTGCACAACACTTGAGCACAACAACTTCCAGCTGATACATATTCAGCTTCAGCAGTGGAGAGTGCTGCAGAATATTGCTTCTTGCAGGACCAAGAAACTAATGAATCTCCTAAGAAATGACAAGTTCCGGATGTACCTTTTTATCCATTCTACATCCACCAAAGTCAGCATCAGAAAAGATTTTTAGAACAAAATCATTTCCAGAAGTATAAAATAATCCTAGATCCATGGTTCCCTTAAGGTAGCGAAAAATTCTTTTTACCGCCTTTAAGTGAGATTCCTTAGGATTGGATTGATATCTTGCACATAATCATACTAAGAACATTAAGTCTGGTCGACTAGCTGTTAAGTAAAGTAAACTTCCTATCATACCTCTAAAAGATGTTTGATCTACTGGTTTCCCAGCTTCATCAAGATCTAAAGAGTTTGAGGTACCAATGGGAGTACTTATACTCTTAGTGTTGTCATAACCATACTTTTTGAGAAGATATTTAATATACTTATGTTGAGATATGTAGGTTCCTTCTAGTTTTTGAGAAATTTAAAAACCAAGAAAAAATGTTAACTCACCCATCATACTCATTTCAAACTCAGATTTCATTAGACTTGTAAAAGAGTCGGTCAAATATTGCTGAGTTGAAACAAATATGATGTCATCAACATAAATTTGAACAATCAAAACATTTTTCATATCTTTCTTTATAAAAAGATTTGGATCTGAATTTCCCTTAACATAGTTATTTTGAAGCAAAAATCCAGTGAGTCTATCATACCATGCTTGTGGGGCTTGTTTAAGGCCATACAAGGCTTTGGTAAGTCTAAAAACATGATCAGGATGTTTTGTATCTTCAAAGCCAGGAGGTTATTCAACAAAAACTTCCTCTTGAACATAACCGTTAAGAAAAGCACATTTCACATCCATTTGAAAAAGTTTGAAATTAAAGAATGCTACAAAGGCAAGTAGAATACGGATAGATTCAAGTCTAGCTACTGGAGCATAGGTTTCTTCATAGTCTATTCCCTCTTGCTGATTATAGCCTTTAGCAACAAGTATAGCTTTATTTATTACTATGACTCCATTTTCATCACATTTATTTCTGAAAACCCATTTGACTCCAATTACAGAAGTTTCCTTAGGTTTTTCAACCAAGGTCCAGACTTTATTCCTTTCGAACTCATTTAGTTCATCTTGCATGGCTTTGATCCAATCATCATCACCTAAAGCTTCATCAATGCTTTTAGGATCTAATTGGGAAAGAAATGCTAGATGTTATACTTCATTTATTAAGGAACTTCTAGTTCTTACAGGTTGATTTACATCACCAATGATACTATCACTGGGATGATTCTTAAGAAATGCCTGATTTTGGTTTTGTAACACCTGTTCATCAACATAGGGTAGAAAGTCTTCTGGGGTAAATGTTTCAGGAATATCTTCTTGAATATTATCCTTATCAGAAGGTTCTTCTATCAAAGGTTGATAATCAGTTTTTGAAAACACATCCGAGGATGTAGGGTGAGATGCTTTAAAAAAAAGGATCTGACTCATCAAATTTTACATGTACTGTTTCTTCGACAGTACAAGTGTTTTTATTAAAAACTCTATATGCCTTAGATGTTGTGGAATAACCTAAGAAAATTCCTTCATCAGATTTTGGTGAGAATTTATGTACGTTATCTTTAGTATTTAAAATAATTACTTTGCAACCAAAAACCTTGAAGTAGGATAGTCTTGGTTTTCTACCATTCCATTACTCATAAAGAGTTTTATTAAGAAAAGGTCTAATTAAAACTCGATTTATAGTATAACAAGCAGTACTTACAACTTCAGCCCAGAAATGTCTAGCTATAGAATATTCACTCAACATGGTTCTAGTTATCTCTTGAAGAATTCTATTTCTTCTTTCAACTACACCATTCTGTTGAGGAGTTCTTGGTGCTGAAAAATTGTGAGTAATACCTTTTCTACTACAAAAAGTTTCAAAATCAGAATTTTTAAATTCTCCTCCATGATCACTATGAATAGTTTTCAATGGAAGGTTTTTCTCATTTTTAACTTGAGATATAAAACTTTTGAAAAAGGAAAAAACTTCAGACTTCTTTTCTAGAAAATAGACCCAAGTAAATCTAGTGTAATCATCAACTAGAACAAACACATAGTATTTTCCTCCAATACTTCCAGTTTGTGTTAGACCGAAAAGATCCATGTGCACTAACTGTAATTCATCGGTTGTTGAGACTTCACCTACTGACTTAAAACTAGATTTATGTTGTTTTCCATATTGACAAGGATCACAAACTTTAGAGGAATCAAATCTATGCTCCGGTAGATCCTTAACTAGTTTCTTCTTAGTGATTTTACATAAGTTCCTAAGGTTACAGTGACCTAGTCTTCTATGCCATAACCAGGAATGATCTTCCATTGCACTATGGAAAGTTAAATCTTGACTCCTAAGGTCTTCTAGGTTCAACGTGTAAACATTCTCTTTCCTATTGGCTGAGAGAATAAATTCTTCCTTGGATTTGTGAACTGAGCACTTATCATTCCTAAAATTTACAAGGTAACCTTCATCACATAACTGACTTATGCTAATGAGGTTGTGCTTAAGACCCTTAACAAAAAGAACATTTGAAATCAAGGTTTTACCAAGAAGAACAATATTACCAATACCAACAATCTAACCCTTAGCATTATCTCCGAAATTTACCTTTCCTCCTTTCGTTTTGATAATATTTTCAAAATAGATTTTGTTACCGGTCATGTGTCGGGAACATCCACTATCCATGTACCATGTATTGTTGCTGGTATTCTCTTTATTTTCCTGAAATCAAGAAGAAAATTAGACTTTCGGAATCCAAACTTGTTTGGATCCGAGATTTCCAGACAATAAAATTTTAGGTGCCCACATCTTCTTATAAAAGTAGGCTTTGTGAAATCCTAAAGATTGGGTTTTGTTTAAGGAACAATTCTTTTCCCAGTGACCACCACATTGACACTTAGTACAAAAGGGGGCACTTTGAGGAACAAAATAGTTGTTACTAAAAATTGGTTTTTCATGGGTATAAGAAAATCTGGATTTATTTCTTAAAGGTCATATTTGGTAATACATTTTATCAAAATTTTCCTTACCATGGTTAAAGTTTGATAAACACTTCTTTAAGGAAAAAATTTCGGACTTGAGTTTTATAACCAAGTTTTTATCCTCAAAATAATTAGTTTTAGAACTAGATCTAGGCTCGAAAACATATTTACTAGAAATTTCTTTTTCTAAATCTTTAGAAAGTTTATTCTTCTCAGAACTTACTTCCTCAAGATGTTTTGAAATACTTTCAAAATCAGCATTTTTCTTATCAAGATCTTTAGACAGATCTGATATCTCTTTTGTAAGAATAGAATTCCTATAGTTTGCTTTATCAAGTTTCTTATTGAGTTTGGAATTATAAATCTCAAGAAGTTCAGCAAACCTAGAGACTTCTTCATAAGTAGGTAAAGTATTTTCCTCATCAGAAGATGATTCTTCATCAGAAGAGTTATAATACTTACTATCATTGGAATTTAAAGAAACATTGGTCAATGATTCAGCATTTCGTACCTAGGCCATAAGACAATGATTATCAATAGGTAATCTGGCTATAAGACCAAGATTCTTCTGTCCTGAAGATTCATAATCAGAAGATTCATCTGAAGAGTCACCACCACTGGCACTCCAGGTGTCATTAGCTTTCAGAACTTTCTTAGATTTTTCTTTATAATACTTCTTTCTGTTCCTGTCTGAATGCCTTTCTTTTCTTTCTTTATTTTTGAGCATAGGGCAATCTGGTCTAATATGTCCAGCTCTCTTGCATTCATAACAAGTAACTTCTCCATCTTTCTTATCTTTCCTTTCCTTTTTCTTATACTTAGATTAGAAATTTCTCTGACCAGCTATCTTGTTCATCCTTCGAGCAAGATTTGATAATTCATTTTCAGAGACTTCACTCTCACTAGATTCGGATTGGAAAATAACTTTCTTAGACTTGGATCTGGTTACTCTCTCAGGAGTCTTAGCTTTAATCTGATTTGAAGTTGTTGTAAAAGCAACAGTACCATTTCCATTCTTCTTCTTAATGTTTTCAGCATCTCTCTTCATTCTGGTCTCATGTTGTAGAAGAGTTCCAAATAATTCATCAAGAGTAATTTGAGTGACCTTTTTGTTTTCATCTATAGCAGTTCTTTTGGATACCCACTCATTGGGCATAATATCAATTATTTTATCCACAAGAGCTTCATCATCTAAACCTTTTTCTCCCATAGACTGTAAGCTGTTAACAATGGTCATAAATCTTTATTGAACTTTACAGATTGATTCACCATAAGGAAAGTTGAAGCCATGATATTCAGCTCTAAGAATAGCTCTCGTAGTCTCAATCACCTTAGAAGTTCCAAACTGTGTAACCTCTAACTTCTTCCAGATACAATTAGCTGCTTCACAGGAAGAAATTTGGCTATATATATTTCTGGTCATTGAACAAAGTATAGTATTGCGTACCTTATAGTTGAGTTGATATTCTGGCTTTTCCTGGTTAGTGAAAGTTCTAACTTCCTTATCAGGAATTTTATAATCACCAGTAAGCATAACAAAGTTATCCACTCTAGTGTTGATAACAAAAGTCTTAATTCGATCTCTCCAGTACTCATAATCATTACCATCAAAGATTGGTGGTCTTGTAGGATTTAGATTATCAATCGAACCAACATTAATTCCTGTCATACTAGAAACTTTTGATACACAAACTTGTTAGTAGAAAAAAGATCGTAATAACAAAGTTCAAAATGAGAATGTTTGGAATGGGAAAGTTCGGAATGGGAAAGTGATCAAGAAAAACTTATTCCTGAGTATAAGTATTTCAGAGACCTCCTCTGATACCAATTGTAGGATCGAAATAGTGATGTAGATGATCAATATAGAAGAGGTGGGTGAATTGTATACCTTAAAAATTCCTTTGGAACCTTTAAAGTTAGTTATGAATAACTATAGTTTCCTTAAGAGAAGGAAAGGACTAAGTTTAACAAAGTTAAACTAAGCAAATTCACAACACCTCTAATACCGAATGCAAACTTGGAAAGAGAGTCCGAAAGTTGGTTCCCGAAATATGGTTCTGGAAATAGAAACTTAACAAAATTACAATATGAGATTCTACCTTAAAGTGTATAGAATCTAAATGAAATAGAGTACAAATAAGGAAGTATAAGAAAGTTATACTTTCCTTACAATGCAATATGCAGCGGAATATAAACACGTAGTAGAACTACAATTAAAAAGATATAAGTCTTTTAACCCAAAGAGAAGGGTATCCAACAACCTTGGATAAAGGTCCCTTGATTTATACTTTCAAGCAAGTATGTCTTACCCACACCAGGGTAAGCCCTCGATACGAAGATCGGATTCTCTGTCTTACTATCCCCACAATCCCTCAACTTCAAGGTAGTTGGCAACCTCTGTATTCCTCAGCAAGGAAGCCCTCAACATTAAGGTAGTCGGCACCTCTGTCTTCCTATCCCCGGAAGCCCTTGAATATAATCACCAACATTCGGAGTCGCATGAAGCATTGAGAGTTAATAAGAGCCTCTCTCTCTAGAAATCACTTCAAGCATGTAATCACATGAGTCAAAGATCATTCAGCCTTTCAGCACCGAGATCTTTCAAATGAGCTCCTATTTATAGGTAAGGTCGGCTCCTTCTCCAACGGTCATATTTTCCTTAATGATTGGAGGGACCTGTACACGTGTCACTTAGACAACGGTTAGTTTATAACAAAATAGACAACATCGTTTTATAACAAAACAAGTGTAACAGAATGTACGATATCGTTTTAAAATATAACTCAAAAGTTCAGAATGAAAAATTCGGAGTGAAGGTTCGGAGTGTAAGGAAAATTATAAAGAGTAGACGGATTAACAATGTAAGTAAGATGAAAGTTCGGAGTCTAACCAAAGATAATTTTCGGAGTCTAAATAAATTTGGAGTGTATAAATCAAAGATGATCAGATTCTGTTTAATAGGTGAATTCGGAATGAGAATTCGGAATGGGAATTCGTAGTGAGAATTCCTCATCAGAATTTTTAATGGGAATTCATCATCAGAATTCGTAATGAGATTTCGTCTTAAGAATTCATAATGAGAATTCGTATCCAGAATTCAGAATGAGAATTCATCATCAGAATTTGTAATGAGAATTCGTCATTAGAATTCGTAATGAGAATTCAATGTCAAACTTCATAAGGATTCGTATCCTGAATCTGGATTTGAACTTAGTCAGAGTTTGTATCCGGAGTTCGGAATGGAACTTTATCGCGGTTCTTATCTGGATTTCGGAGTGAAACTTTATTGCAGTTCTTATCCAGAATTCGGATCCTAAAACAGAATACTTTATATCAAAGTTTCAAGTAATTCCGAGAAAATAGAAGTGAATCTGAATCTCATACTTAAGAAAAATCTGGGTGAAAATATGATACTAATGTTTCTTACAAAAGCGATTTTCCTTATAAAATCAATTTTTCTTATAAAAGCAATTTTCCTTATAAAATAAATTTTCCTTATAAAATTAATTTTCCTTATAAAAGAAATTTTCCTTATAAAAGAAATTTTCCTTATAAAAGCAATTTTCTTTAAGATAAGGTGTTTGTGGTTTTCAAAACAAGAAGGAATGGAAAAGTCATAAGGAAAACCTTATTTACTCAACAATTTTACCCTAGGAGGGACCTAAAATTGGTTGATGCGGGTCAGTTTTGGAATGTAGTTTTTGAGACGTAATCGTAAATAAAATAATTAAACAAAAATTATTTTATTTTCAAATCCAAATAACTCTTAAATGGTAACTCGGATTTCAAATACCAGACCTATGTTGAGATCATGAGGGTGTGTTTTCATCAGGATGGGCCTAACCATGACTAGAATTAGTTGAGAAAAAAGTTAATTTTTGTATGTAACTGTCATTAAAAATATTTTTGAAAAATGTATTTTATTAACCTAGTAAATATTTTCTCCTTTTCTATTTAATAAAAACTTTGGAAGAAATCCAAGATTACTTCCATAACCCTAAAATTTCTTTGATAAAATGAGTATAGAACACCCCCTTTCCTATTTAAGGCACTGGTGAATGATAATGGATTGACACCATCATAAATCAAGGATTGGTAATCAACATCGTTCTTTGAGGGATCGATGAATGGCGATGTGAAATCCATTCATTACCAACGGTAGATCCAACCTAGATTTAGGGCATTATTTTATTTTGTTTTGTTTTCAATTTATTAATTATTATTCCTAATAAGAATGAATTTTTTGACAAACAGATTGATCAATGAATTATTCTTGTTTTGTGGGATGTGCTAAACTTGTGGTGATTGAATCAGGTTAAAGAAATTTAGAAATTTGTTTATTATTTCCCTTTATTATTCATCTAACTTAGACAGATCAAGTCCAACACGAACAAGTCCAAGATCCATCTATATTGGTAATTCTTGGTGCTTCTTATTTTACCATTTTCCGTTCATCACTATTGAACCCCTATGGTTGCGGCTAGATGATTTTTGGGTAGTTCTGTATGCAATCGAACCCCCATATCGAAGGAGATTCAACCATAGAGACTGGATCAGAGTAGATTGGGATCTAAGGATCTCACATCTATAATGAGATGGATTTTTAATCTAAAGACCAAGGAATGGGAGTCCATGGAATGATCTCTGATGTGAAGCAGTTCCGGTGGTGGCACACATCGGCACGCAGGGCCGCTGCCAGGTGGTTCGCAGAGGTGGCGGACGGTCGGTGGCTAAGACACCCATGGAAATAAATGTGAGTGGTAATTTGAGGGTCATTCCTCTATGGTCGCGGTGGTGTGGGTGGTGACGCACACTGGTGGCGCACCACAGTGGCGGAGGAGGCTCGTGGCTGAGATGCGGGTAGCGTAGGGGGTCACAGCCAGGGGCGAGCCACAGTGGAATGGGTTGGTGATGCCTTTGTGCCGCATCAGACAGGTGGAATGTGTTTTTTTGACCGTGTGCACCTGCGGAGAAGTCGATGGATGATCCGTCCATGTGACATCGAGCAGACGTGGAAGCCTCCGCATCCCGGGTGGATGAACCAGACCACATCCGAGCAGGCAGGCCATCCCCGGGTGAGGCCCAGTGCCTCAGGTTGGGCCAGTGCAGCAAGATGGACCAATGCAGTAGGTCAGGCCCAACTGGAAGGTTGGTTTGGCTGACTCGGGATGGGTCGGTGGACCCTAAACCAAGTTAGGTCAGGTCAATCCGACCGGGTCGGGTCAGACCCAGACCCACCTGTCCCTTTTTTACAAAAATGGTCATATCCTTCAAACTGTAAGTCTGATTCACGATTTGTTTACAGTTTTGGTACCCACATGACGAGGTGGTCTTTTTGAGATGGCTTGTTGGTTTGTTAGTAAGGACCAATATAGTTGTTGAGTCACTCCTTGGTTCTCCCATCAAGGGTTTGGTACGACATTGCATGGAAATCACCTCGAGAGACGAGTCCCAAATAAGTTGTGAATCCTCCTTGGGACTAGAGTGACACTCTATCACCCCAAATGGAGTTTTTTGGGTATTGATGTGACCTCCAAGTATAGGTTTTTAATCCTCCATCTAGTGGTCCATATCCTAGGATTCGTGGTATTCTTCAGAATCACCTACATTTCGAGCTGCATCATAAGATTCGTGGTATTCTCTAACAATTTCATACGGTGTGGGGTAATACATATTGGGTTCTCGGTATTCTTCAGAATCCCTTATCTGTATATTATGACCTTTTACCAGCGTTTTCACTTTTTGCGGGGCCCAAATTAGTGGGACCTCTTGTAATAGTCCCCAATGACATCAAGTCTCGAGGAGAAAGTTCTCCTGAAGCGAGTGTACCTCAAGTGGTATTCCTATGGCTGACGATTATATGTGACTTTTCCTCTCTTCCTTGTGGTGGGGAATCAGTATCTGTGGATATTATTGGTATATGTATGGTAGTATTCCTATGAATAGATGACTATAATTCATGTGAATTTCTTTTTTTTTCTTTGTGGTTTCGGGGTGTCCTACAGAGTATTGTTTTACTCACCCTTACATGGGCTTTTCCCACATGTGTCATGTCTTGTGTAGATCTACAATGCTTTGATGGAGTCCTAAGCAGAGCAGGACTAGGACCAAGACCAAAAGCTGCCTTGTGAGATCAGATGGGCTGATGCATTCCCAACATCTTTTTATTGTGGCTTTAGTACCCTTATTAGCAGGTCGGTCTTATGGTTGTCTGTTCTTTTGGGTTTGTATTCTATCCCGGTTTGAAGTATTGTACTTTACTTTTCCAATATAATCTAGTTATATTACATGTATGTATAGTTGTTTTCATGCATACTGGTTGGTGTTTTCCTTTATTTTAGCTTTTTTGGCTTGGAGACATGTTCCAGTGTACAGGTACTTGGTCTAAGGCCTCCCATTTGTGAGATATTCCTACTTGGTGCTAGTCATCATCCCCTGGCCTATCAAAGTTGGGCTTGGGGTGGTCACATCATGGGCCTCACTAAGATAGGTCATGACATAATATTTCATCCACAAAAGGTATTTAGTGATGATAGAAGACCTCATAGGGTCCTTAGTGAAGAGGGAGGTCTTCATAGGGTATATATACAAAAATAGAATTTAGTGATTGAAAAACACACGACATTGGAGAGTTTAAATAATCTGGGTGTAAAAATTTCATGATGTGAATTTATTTCACATCATATAAGTGTAAATTATTTTATTTTTTCTTTAATACATCATTCAGGTCTTTAAATAAATTTTAATATATATTAAATGTTGTGTATAGTTTTTTCATAACAATATTTACTTTTTGTGATATGTTTATAAGGTGTGCACTTTTCGTTACATGTTTACAGGGTGTGTAATTTTCATAAAATTCTTATTGGGGGTATAAAGTTTATAGGGTGTGAATTAATTAAAGTCATGAATTAAATTCATGGAATATTCCCAAAATAATTCACATCATGAATTGGGTTCACATTGTGAATTGGGTTCACACTATAAATTAGGTTCATGTTGTGAATTTTTTCTACAACCAGAACTCATCTTTTATTCTAGTTAAACACTTACAAAAATTTTACAAACCTAGAAATAGGATATATAAAATATTTAAAAAAAATTATATCCCAAAAAAAGTGAGTTAACAAAAAAATTAAAAAGATACATACTGATAAAAATACAATACCTTACAATAAGTGGCTTGTTGGCCTAAACTAGCCACGCCGATGTTACTCCCCTATGTCCTCTGAATACATATTATGTATCATTGGGAATATATAGAAACATATCTCAATCCCTCACAAAGACACTTAAGTTACCAATATATTTCAATTTATAGGAGGTAAGTAGTCACAAACATTAATAAATCATAAATAATAAATTTTATCTCAACTCTATTGCACTTGCAAGAAACATCCCATTAACATATTATCTATGTCATATAAAATGTAAATCATTCCACTTAGGATACAAACCACATGAAGCATACTCTAATAAGGGCATCAAGAGGGTATCAAAAACCTATATCATTTGAATACTAGTAAAACTTAGATAGTGGACCATCACTAAAATGAACTTAGAATTCCAAATAATTTTTAGTTTTTCGAAATTCCATTTCAAATGACTCTTTAAGATCCAACCATTTCAAATCAATAAAACTTGCTTGGAAATCCATTATAAAATCAACATATATTTTTATAAAAACCCCCCAATTGTTAAAAACCACTTATAGATTTTTTTTAAATGGCCCAAATGTGGTAAAATATCATTATAATCTTATTTCTATTTAAACAAGTCATAGAGACCATCTTATAATCATTTGTAATTCAAAAATCATTTTATAAATCAAATTCCATTGAAATCACCCATTATGAAAAGTAAAATTTTAGATAAAAATAGTTATAAAATCCATTATAAATATCACATATAACTATAATTTTATAAACAATGAACACTAAATCATGAAGAACAAAATGAAATGTCTTAGAATGAAAAAAAAATACAAAAACACCTACCTCTATTCAATAATGATTGATCCAGATGTCCTTACCTAAGATGATAAATACACAAACAAGCATCGAAAAACCCTTTGTATTTTCTAGAAACCAAAACCCCATGAACAAACCACCCAAAAACTTAAAAATAAACCTTTCATTCCTTATGGTTCATGGGAGAGAGGTAAACCAAATAAAAGGTGATAAAGGGACGAAATTATAATGAAATAAGGGATTTACCCTGAGAAAATCACTAAAAATAAATATGGAGGAGCCAAATATTAAGGAGGAGGAAGAGGAGAGCCTCCCCTAATGAACCTAGGGATTTATGAACTAATATGGATGATTAGTGAAAGAAAACCACATAATATTTAGGAGGGTAAAATAAGAAAAATTAAATTTTTAATAAATTGGAAATATCACACCTTTACTTTGTGGTTTGGAAAACCATGAAATGTTTATTCTTAAACCTTGTGACACAACCATACAAATCATTAATTCTATGGATGGGTCATCTACATTGATATTATAACTATGTGGTGATCATGTAAAATTCATGCATGGAAGGATACACTCTAAAATTATAAAATATCATGCCCAAGACTTGTAAAAATCTATATTAATCTAAAATTAAATAATATAATAATATATAGAATAACATAGTGTGTGAAAATATTAATTTAACGCTATTGGAATTTTTTATAAGCCTTATATTCCCTAAATTCTCTAAATAGAGAGAATTATTAAAATTTTGCTATTTTAGAAAATATAAAATCAAGGAGATGAATAGAGAATATAATATTTATGAGTGGTCATTGTTAATCATAAAAGGATTGGAGAGTGACATTAATCTAGGAATCAATATTGGTGGCTTGAATTCACATCTCTTTTAATTACCCTTTTGAATCAACCATGCTTATGGTTTTTCATATTGGGTTGATTATTTATAATAATCCTTGTGATTGAATATATGGTAAATTTTTATTGTATATGAGAGATAAAAATAAAATCAATATAATAATTTTTCATGTTGGAATAATTGAAATGAGATAGATCATGAATTTTTATCTTATTACTTCAATTGATAAATTGTAATAATGAGAAGTAGAAATTTTTTAAATAATAATTATTTAATGATATAATATTAAATCTATAGATATTATAGTAGAAAAAATGGTGGAAATGTATAATGGGGGTTATGAATACAAAATTAATGAATAAATTATTGTTTGATGGATATTTTTTATAATTCATATGTAAATTATTTCATATATTTTATATAGAGTTAAATGATGTTTAAAATTTATTATGAATATTAATTAAATATTTTATTAGTCAAAAAATATGAATTTATATCCCATAATATAGGAAAACTTTTCAAAACACCTTCTAGGTGAAAAGGGTGAAAATTATTAACTTTGGAATGAGTCATGCTAATACAAAATCATGGTTTTTCCAAATTTTAGGAAATTATGTCAAAGTGTTTGGGATGGATGGGTATGAAGTATCAATGAGTAAAATAGGATCATTATATATATACATGTGGTAGTAACATATTCTAATGTTGGATAAAATTTCAAGAAGTGAGTTATATGGGGTTGTAAATTTTCCAGGTCCATACCATATTGTAATAACGTTGTAGCATTTCTAATAGGGGTCATGCCATAAGAAAATTTTGAGATGAGATGATTATTAGATGTGATTATAATGGTGTTGGTACTCAAATCTTTCATAAACCCTTAGATAACTTCTATCGTTTGAATGGATGTCATTTTGGATATCAAATGGGATAGAAAATGATGTGTATTTATTAAAAGGGGTAATTAAAATATGTTGGTCATGTAACAAGGTTATAGAATTTTGAATTCCCATGATGTGAGAAATTTTGTTGATTTTATGAATTAGACCTAATGACATTAATGTTTAATACACCTTAGTTATATCATGTTATATCTATGTATAGTGCATCATTATATTCCCTTTGTCCCTTTTATGTGTGGTGAGGTTTATAGGAGAATAAATTGATGGTTTGGGTAAAATCCAATTATGATAGGGGGTAGAGTTGATAATTATGTAACTAGTTATATGAAATTTGTTTATGGTATATAGTGATGATGAGGTGAAAGATAATGGTGATGATTATATAGAATAAATCACCAGCAATAGTGGATATATGATATGTAGTGGTGATGATGCTAGTTGAGTTAGTCCAAATCCCTAATGTTAGACACTCAGTAATTCAATGAGAGTTCCCAAGGGTGGATAGTATCCTAGTTGTTATTGCTTGTGGTGGGGATAGTCTCAAAATTTATACACCTATAAAACCATCATGATTTTCTACATGTGGATAGTATCACAACCAAGTTATATAGATAGTTTGTGAGATCCATATCTGTGGATGTATAGTTAGTAATGGAGGAGTTATATCAAATTCCATATGTTTCTATTGTTACATGATAGTAGGGTGAGATTATATTGTGGTCCCCATAGGTGTAAAACAACATAATAATATTATAGGGAGGTCATTATGGGTAGATTTCTTCTTAGACAAGGATTGGTGGTGGTGGTTGATATAGATATGGTAATATAATTACATTGGGGGGTTATGTTATGTGGTGTAGAATGTTTTTAAATGTGGTATGGATTAGAAGTGGTTGGATGGTTATCTTAGGGTATTCTTATATTTGACTATTTTTTTATTTACGATTTATAAGGATGAATTTTAATATTTTATTCACATGGACACAAGTTTCAACCAAATGTGTTTTGTTGTATTTTTTTGTAATTAATGATTATATATGGGTAAAATGTTGAATATATATCAATAAAATTATTTTTAATGTTAGTTTTAACTAATAATTTGTGTCATGGAATGTAAAAATGACCATGGGGATAATTTTAAAAGTGTCCAATGGAGGAGAAAATTGGAAACCCAAATGTTGAATACCTAATAAAGGATAATGTTAGAAAAATGGATATATTGATATGAAGAGAAATTAAATATCAGGAATGATCAAGAGAATATTAATTCAAGTAATAATATATGTTATATAGAAATGTAAGGTAAAGGAATATCTGGATTGTTATAAATATAATGTTTATTAAAGAAGATTCAGAAAGAAATCTTGATCTAGACATGGAGAAGTGTGAGATTGTGTAGAGTCATTTAGAAAAGGATAAAGGTGATTTTAGTGAATGAATAAAAACCATGGTGTAACTAAATTAGTCACAACATAATGGATGTTGATAGAATTAAGTTATAGCCTACTAAAGGTTAGATATCACACAAAAATTATTAATGGATCATTTTGTGATTAGTTGGTTCATCTATATTTGGTGAAGGTTCAAGTATTTTTTCAAGAACCATATGTATTATGTTGTGATTTATGTATAGAAATAAATTCCTATATAAGTGAGGATTGTTGAGAATGAATCATTTCATAATAGATATAATTTTTCCATGAAGGAATCATTTTCAATTTAAATAGGATCTTGTGAAAATAAAGGTTTTTGATATTTTAAAAAATTTGAGTAGAATTCCATAATAGGTTTCTAAAATAAAAAAAAATATTAGTTTGAATATGAGAAATAAAAAACAAGAAACAATAATTGTTTTTGTTTTATTTAGGGAAATTTTTAGTCATGCACCAAGAAGCCAATAAATTTTTGTGATGCTCTTGAATGTGTAATTGAACCATGAAGTATAATTTCACACCATAAAATGCTTGACCTAAAAAGATATAAAGTGATTGACTCCAATATTTTATAGTATTTAAGTTAAACTAGCCCTATGATGTTTGGAATATTATATAGCTATAGTGTGTCATGCCTCATTAGGTAGCATCATGAAATGGTTTTGGGTAAAATCTCTATATCATGAATATCTTATTTGAATTCAAAAATTTGATATATATATATATATATATATATAGTTTTTTTGGATAAACATGACATGAATTGATGAAATTGACCATAACAATGCATGTGGTACACCTTTCATGATCTCATAAATTGGAGAGAACATGGATAGATTGCATCCATTGACTAAAGGAGAGAAAACAATACATAGAAACATTGAAAAATATGAATATATTGAGAAATAATTATTAATAATTAAGTAATTATATTGATTATATTAAATTCATTAGAGAAGATATATCATGTGAAGATACTTCCATCCCTATAATAATCCTTTTGTAGAATAGGAAGTATGTTTCTATGAAGTTTGATTCAAACAAATTAGTTAAACTCTCTCCTTGAGAAGGTATTAAAATCTTTCCCTAGAGAAGAAGTGTAGTGAGGTGGAATTAGAAAAACATCAAATCTTGATTTCATAGTGCACATTGACATTATTCATATGTTGATCAAAAAGAGTTTGTTACATATATAAACCATATAAGAATTATCTAAAGAAAACAAAACAATATAATCATTAGGGACTAATTCATTAAAAGTAATAAGATTTTCCCTATACATTATTTTAAGGGTAGTTATCCTTGGTGAGGAGTGACCATTCCTAAATTTTTATCCATGAAAATAGTGAGTTGGTATGGGATTTTGGTATACCAACACATCCCAGTGTCTATACTCCTTGGATATATCCCAGTATAGGTAAGGAAGAGTAAAATAATTCTGTTTGTGTGGGAATTAATTTCTAAATATGACTTGGATGTTCAATGTGAATAGATTTGAGAGAGTGATTGATTTAAATATGTTCCTTATTACATGATAAAAATATTAGATTACATATGAGGGTTAAGTGAGAAATTTTTAATCCGTATTGTTCCCCGATTCACTCCCCCCCCTTCAGAGTTCCAATGGACTGATATAATAACTCTTTTATCCCAATAAGTGTTATTAGATACCCAAGGTTCAAGGTTTAAAGTCAATCTATAAAAATATATATTTGGATTTGTTTCACACATATATTTGACTAAGAAACGTTTTATTTTTAATGACTCATCAATTTATGGTTGTAAAGAGATTGTTTCCGTTATATTGGCATAAGGAAATAATTTTATAAGGATTATTCATTATAATATTGAATTAATAATACATCATAAAAGGGTTCATAATTATAATATAATGAAAATTCATGTTATTTTAGGGTCTGAGAATGTATTCTACATTACTCTTTAGAATGATTTATCATATTAAATGCTGGTAACCATAGAGGAAATCCATATAAAATCTAGAGAAGAAAAAAAATGATGTGATACCCTCATAAAGAGATAAATGAAATTTTTTATTAATGTATCATCAATGTAAAAACTATTAAAAATTCCATGAGAAAAAAAAGGAAAGAAGATGATGAGAAAGAAAAAAAAGAAAACCCCAAAGAATATTGACTCCCCAATCAATGTGATTCTTACTAATTTATTGATAAGTATGGTTTTAACACTATTTAGAGGATAATTTTAAATATTAAAATTCATATTATATTATGGATATAAAAAAAAGTGAAGGTTATTTTATTGAATAATAGGTAACTACATCTAGTTATAAATCCATAGAATGTTCCTCCAATAATGAGGAAGAGATCTAAATTTTACAAGTAAGGGTATATTTATTGTGCACAAGAGCCTCAGCCCAGTTGGTGAGGACTCAAAAAATGTATCCAAGAGACCCGAGCTCAAAATTGGGTAGAGACATACTTTCAGGGGTACTGTAGCAGTACTATATCAGTACTAGTGAAAACATTGTTCGGTACTATACTAGCTGAAACTATTCATCTGTTTGGGCTTTCAGGCCACTGTTTTGGGCCTTGGGTCCTTTAAGGCCTTCGGGGCACCCAATGCCTTTAGGCCAGTAAGGCTTTTGGGCCACCTCAAGTCCTTCAGGCCACCTTAAGGCCTTCAGGACACCTCAAAGCCTTCATGCCACCTCAAGACCTTTGGGACACCAGAAATTGTGTTGAATTGATCAAACAGACTCTAAAAATGTAACACCCCCAAATGATAAAGGGTTAAATGACTAAATGATATGACTCATGTCAACAAGGTGCACCTTTCTTTTCGGAAGACTACCTGATTAGAACTCTACAGTTAAGAGTGCTTGGCCTGAAGTAGTGATTAGTATGGGTGACCTTCTGGGAAGTTTTCCAGGGTGTGTGTGAGTGAGTATAAAGCACACTGAAAAGGACATCTGTTGGACTGTGGGGATAGTCATTAGTCAGATGACTCATTTAGGAACATGGGGGCCCTAGGGTGGGGATCACGTGTCTGCGAGGCAACTGGTGGTACGTGTTGGGCTAGGACCAGACAACCCTGTTAAGGTGGGGTGTTTGTGTTGTCACTGGGGCCCGGTTATTACATTTGGTATCATAGGTGGTACCCAGCCTTAAGTGTAGTGCACCGCCTGGGTTGAGATGTGGGTCCCACAACGAGGAAATTGTGATCTAAAGGGGGATGATTGTAAAACCCCCAAATGATAAAGGGTTAAATGACTAAATTATATGACTCATGTTAACAAGTTCTACCTTTTTTTTGGGAGCCTTTCTGATTAGAACTCTACAGTTAAGCATGCTTGTCCTGGATTAGTGATTTGTATGGGTGACCTTCTATGAAGTTTCCCAGGATGTGTGTGAGTGAGGAAAGAGTACACTAGAAAGTACATGTGTTGGCATGTGGGGATAGTCATTAGTCAGATGGCCCGTTCAGGCATGTGGGTGGGCCCTAGGGTGGGGACCACGTGTCTATGGGGCAACTGGTGGTACCTGGTGGGCCAAGACCGGACGACCTTGTTAAGGTGGGGTGTTTGTGCCATCATTGGGGCCCAGTTGCTACAACAAAGAAGCAGACTCCAAATGGGGATTCAGAGCAGGCATATTCACTAAAGAAGAATCTAAGAGGATTTGTCAGAAATAGAGGGTATGACATTTCTATCAGGACTAGCATGTGATTGCATAGGAAGCCTAGACGAACAGTCATGCAATGGTGGAGAGCTGATATCACGATGAAAGAAGTTGGGAGGAGGGGTTCCAAGTATAGTCTATTTATTTCTTAAGACCTTTGGGTCATTTAATCTCTGAGCATACGAGCCTTGTAAGGGCTCCCCTCATCCCTTGAAAGGGGGGTTATAAGGAATCAATAAAAAAACCAAAGTCCTTCGGGCCATTCGGGCAGGGTAGATTTATTGGAAATTATTTATAGTTTACTATGTATTCAAATAAGATTTTATATTATATAACAGAAGGTTAAATAAATAGTAAATAGTGTTAAAAGAATATTTTTCTATAATGGTAAAAAATTAAAATGGTAAAGTGATTTACATGGTGAACTTATATAAGACTTTAACAAACAAATATCCAAATAGAAAGGATTGAAATCTTATTTTATTCCCCTCAAAGAATAACTTCAAGAAAAGATAAAATTTGGAAATAAAGACTGTTAAAGGATATAATATGTGGATACACAATTAATGGATAAGGATATGAAAATAAATAACATGATAGGACCACCAAATCCTTAAAAAAGATAGATTTCCCTCCAACGACACCCTAAAAATAGAGTTCATATAAGTAAAACCTATGAATTTGTGAATAAATGAAATTATTTTTCTAAACCTTATAATTAAGTTCCTAAAATTAATGTTTAAATATAGGGACACTATTTTATAGAAATAAGGAAAACCATGTATGTGTGTGTAGAAGATAAAAGGATCGAATATAAGGGTATGAAATCAATGTAACATATTCACTAAGATAAGAATACAGGAGGTATGAATTCATCAAGTGATTTTATATATTAAATAACTATAGATATATGGAATGTTATTATAGTAAGATAAATTATTGAGATTTAATGAGTAATAAATCCTTTCATATATAAAGGTGGAGGCTTCAATAAAAAGAAAAAAAATTATCTTATAAAAAAATATTTGCGATGTTAGAGGAATTCGGTACTAAAAATAATGAAAGGTGAATCATACACCATTGGATATGTTTTTTTTTCAATGATAATGTATAGAATTAAATAAAATATATAAGAATAAGAATAATTTACTCCTATTAAAAATGTGGATAAAAACTTCATAAATATTCAATAATAATTATAAATTATAAGGTTTCTCTGATAGATATCAAGGAGAACAAGCATGAAGCATGATTAAGTGGTTTCACTAATTCCACTACAATGAAATAAGGAAAGCATAGTAGAAGATCCCACTAGTAGTATAGGATTCAAGGAGATGAAGGTAATGAGGATGATTCAAATGGAGAAACATGTACGTGTGGGATTAGTATCACAATATAGTTGAATCCCAAGATAAAGAAGGTAGTGGATTTTAAATCAAGCATCTCAAATATAGTTTAAAAAATTGGTATTTCTTAAAGAACATCAAACAAATAATCATAGATAGATGTTATAATCATATAGTTGGTTGATGACGACTAGACACATTCCTCTACTTGAGGATGTTTATAAATTTCTCCTCTCCACAAGTATTTAATTTCTATAACTAATATTGAGTGATGAATGTTTAAGGTGGAGATATGTTCCATGGGTTGAAAGCATTTAAATAAGGTCAATTCATTTAATTTATATAGATGGATTCATAATTGGTATCAAGTCATGATTAGGAAATATAATTTAGGTTATAAAAATTCCAATTGTTATTAAAACTTAAAAAAACCCATGTTGTATCTTGCTAAATGTATAATTATAATGGGTGACAGAGAAGTTAGAGTTATATTGAGAATGATTTGAGATTAATGTGGTTTCAGGGGATAATATAAAATGACATGTATTATCATGTCAAATATGGAATAAAATAAGTGTTATCATATTATATCTAGAGGTCTCAAACTATGAATAATGAAGAGAAGAAGCTACATTCAAAGATGAGTTCTTGATTTTTTTATTTTTTTAGCATAAATTTAATATAATTTCGTTATTTAAAGGATTTTCAAGGATACTAAAAGTAGACTCACAATATAAAATTTTTTAGCATAATTAGTGATAGATCTATAGATATTCATAGGTATTTTTTACTAAATAATCAAAAGTAAATTACCATATAAGAAAAAAGTAAAATCCTAATAAATGAATAAATATAATGAATTACAAGTGATATCATGATATTATTACAAAAATTAGTCTCAATTATTTAAAAATGTGGTATTCTCACACACTTCAGGATTTATTTACTATTCTGTGATATTTAAGTGAAGGTGTGATTGAAATCATAAGGACATAATTTAATTAAGTGAAATATATTGTTTCATATATTTATGGAAGTAAGTTAGTGAAATGTATATCATTGATGTTGGTAAATATGTCACCCACAATGTCACTATGGAGTTTATTTTTTATTATTCTATGTTTTTGGGGTCATATTAAGTTTTTATTGTGTTTTGACCTGAAACTTAGAAATTTGAGAGTTATTTTTCATGTTCATGACTTGCATCTGTAGTTTAGATGAACCCATGTGGTTACCCTTATGTAGATAAATTTTCAATTAAAATTTTTCTATGCACGGTTGGTAGGCACTAATGGGGCATGGTTGAGTCCAAATAGTGTGGATCCTAATGGAAATTATGTGGGGCCTTTGGTGTGTAAGGGTCAAGAGCACACATCTTGCACATAGTTTTGTAAATATTGTGACAAGTATAAGAATTGTAATTTTAATTTAATATCATCATTTGGTACATTTAGAAAATGGTTTTCCCTGTTGTGTAGAGTCTCAGGTGAATCTGACAAGTGGTTTTATGCCTAAGAAGTGTCCTATTCGCGATTTATAAAATCATGTAGAAAAACCATGAGACCTACCTAGATTCATTGCAGGTTGGAAATAATGGACATACCTTTATTATATTTTAACCCTGAATACCTCATTTCTATCCCCCTATCATTAAAACAGACCATGTTCCTCCTGTATGGGAGTTTATTCCCTTCTCCTTCGATTTTGGTGTTCTTCCTCCATGGTTTAATGTTGATTTGTCTGTAGTAAGTCCCTCTAAACCCCTTATTGCCTTTTATTATATATTTCATGTGATTTATATTTCATCACATATACCTTGTGGAATAATTTAACCATTTTTAGGTAAGGGGTTTGAATTAATATTGGGTATTTGTTCTTTTAGGGGTTTAATAGGGTAAGTCTGGGAATTTGTGAGTGTTTGTCATCATAGGTGACTAGTTCCAACTTTATCATCATTGAATTGAGGTTGGTTTTTATCTTATGTCTCTTTATATTAAATTTTAATGGATTATTTTTTATTTAAAAATGTTATTTTAGAATTTATATTCCGATATGTATGACCCATCAGGGGTAAGTATATTTAAAGTGGTTTTAACCTTTGGCATGGAATGATATTCCATGCCAAGTGTTTGTGATAATTCTTAAAAGTTTTTAAGGAATTTTTTTTTAAGTGGTGGAGAGAACTGGATTGTGGTTTTCCAATTTGTTAGCTATATCAATTTTATTATAAAACAAGTTTTTGAAATAGTTTGAAGTGATTCAAAGTAGGTGAAATGGGTTATTTGATTTTAAAGGGTTTTATTAACCCTATGAATGGTGTTTTTAAATCCATTGATGTATTGAATTTTTGAAAATGTGGTTTAAAAGGGATTAAAAAGGTTTTACATGGGATTTTTTATGAAAGGGGTGTTTTGACCTTTATTTGTGGTATTTGAAACCTTTTGATAATATTCATTCATTTCAATGTTTGTTTAAAGGTAAGAGTGTGTTCCCATTTAGGTTTCAAAAGTGTTTTAATAAAATTTCATCCCCTGATTTTATTGGTATGAGACTTTAAATATATTGAGATGGTATTGGTATTCCAATAGTGTTTTTGGAAAGAGGCATGTTTGGTATTTTTTGATAAATGAGTTTTCATATATAGTGTTAAACCCACCTTGAGCCCCATATAATTCTTATTATAACCATAGTGGCTTGTGATCCCATGAGTGGACATTTTATATTGATGAATGTTTATATTATTCTTTTTCTTTAATGATAATGTGGATATTTCCATACGAGGGTGTTTGAGGAAAAGTGTGATATATTTAAAATGATTTTTATTTGATTCATGTTATATTTTATTTGTGATCACCTTTATATAACATATAATGGGAGACCTTGGGTGTGGGTATATGTGACTTAGAAAGTTCAAGGCCTAACCTAGGTTTTTATATTGTTAAGGTATGTTGTTAAGGGACCATGATATCCTATAGATGGAATTTTATCCATGGGGCCGAGAGAATTTAAGGGGTGTCAAGACCAAGACTTCTTAGGGAATACTGAAAGATCTTACAATTTTTTTTATTCACACTTAGTTCCTTGTGAACCTATGGTTATTTTGTGTCATGATAGAGACCATTTTTTAGATCCATTTGGTTAGATCCTATGACACTAGTATCCAATATAGTATATTTAAAGAGTATTTCTCTTCCTTCGACTATATCCCTTACTTCCTGTATTATTTTTTGGAACTTATGTATTTTTTACATATCTTTGACAAATGACTATGACATAGTGTTATTTTATTGTTCTTCCTCATTATTTTTTATGTGTATTTCTTTTCAAATGTTTTGAAAATTATTTTTGAAGGGTTTTGAAAGTGTAAGGCTTCATTTTTAGGTGATTTCAAGTTGTTTTAAAACAAGTTTAAAAGGTGCGATCATCAAAAGAAAATAGTTAATTCTAAAATATATTTTGAAGTATTTTAATTGAAAGTGGAAATAGTTTATTTTTTAATCTCTTATGTGTGTGGGTTTTATAGAAATTGTTTAGGCTATCATGCCTAGTTTTATTTAGGAATTTATTTCAAAGATATTTTGGGATAACCATTTAAATATGAACACCACTTTTGAATTATGAAATGTGTATTTAAAAAATAAGTTTTTATGTGATGGTTTTAAAGTGGGACATTAAAAAGGTGGGTTTCTAAAGGGGATTCAACTGAGGGAAATGTGTTTTCCATGTTATTATTATCATCTAATTAAAATGAAGGGAAAAGTGTCTAAATAGAGCCTTGATGTGTTATTTTTTTCATGTAAAAGATTATAAAATATATATATTTTTCTCTTTCATTTCAAACTAGAATTGTTAGTACGTAATATAAAAGTGATTTATTAGATTCATTAGGTGGTGACCTATTGGGTTTTTTTATCACAACTATATTTTAAAATCCCATGTTCATTCTAGTTTGATTAACCACTATTAATCTTTTTGGTTGGATGTCTAGTTGGATGGTGATTGTGGGTCATTTGGAGGCTTAATAGAGTTGGTTTGGGGTTTTTATTTATATTTCAATTTTTCATCATCTACTTTGGCCTATTTTATTTTATGTTCTTCTTTTTCAATCTTCTTCCACTATTGGTTTTCTTATGTTTCAGTTTTGTGTTTAGTATTGGATGTTCATTTATATTTATCACCTATTGGTTGGATTACTACCTTTTATCCACTACTTAATTAAATTATTTTATGAGGGATGAATCATTCCCAAGGTATGCTTCATAATTTCTAGGCACTAGTATCTATCCCATTAGGACTAGGAGTTCCCTTTGAGACTTATCGCAAACTGGGTCGGGAGATGTCTTAATTGGCACCCCAGGCTAGTTCATTAAAAAATGGTATTATGGACTAGGTTATCAGTGTGATATAGGTTTTTGGACTCCCTGTTATAATTTAAGAAGTTTTAAGTGTGGATATAAGGTCTTCGGGACATGGGAGGTAAGTTAAGCAACAGTTTCATGAGCTCTTTCTCTTCAAGGGGCTTGAGTTTCCATGGGTAGTATGAATTTTTTTTATCATTTTGCATTTAAATTTAATAGATTTTTTGGATTATGGTTTTATTCCAATAGTTATTTTTCTTTGATCCGTAATGGCATGGATTAAGTTTCCATTGGGTATCAGGTTTTTAATTTGGGACATAAATAAGAAATGGGATTGGAGCATGAGGTTGGATTTTAGGGCCTAAAAACCATACAAAAACTAAACACTAGATATTTGGTGAATTGTAGGGACTAATTCATGATTTTTATGTAATCATCAAATATGTTTCCAAGTCATGTATAGTTTTTCAGCAATATTGATTTTTTATTTAAAACCCATGATAAATGGATTACTTAGTGTGTTAGTGTTGGGATAATGGAATCACAGTAGGTCTTGTGATATGTTGGTATCAATGGGTTGTTTTTTTAGATGAGGCTAGTGTTATGAATTTATTTATGTAATTTCATGTGTTATTTGAAATCAATTTTGTGTCTGTTAAAATGTATTTAATGAGAAATTTTTTTTCAAATTTGCAACAAGGCCTTATGTATTTTTTATAAAATGAGTTTAGTTTCAAGAATCTTTTTAAAATTATTAATTTCATATTTAAATTTGGAAATTGTTTTTCATTGTTGTTGATTTTCCAATAAAGTATACAAGGTATCTTAGAAGGTGAGTTTTCTATTTTAATGGAAGTAAATGATTTTAGAAATAGGGTTTTATGGTGTGTTTTGGGGTTTTACCCTTGGTTTTTTAAAAAAGGATAACTGATTTTAAGTGGATTGAAAACATGATTGTTTGTTTTATCATATAATTTGGAAGCTATTTTGGTTTTTTTTAAATGGAATTTTTTACTAAATATTATAAAAATATCTTATAATTTATCCCAATAGATTGAGGTTTTAAAAGTATAAAATGGTTTACATTTTATTTTTAGTTAATGAAGGCCTGAATTTAACAGTTCCTTGGTTTTCAAAATGGGGGTTTGGGACTCTTTTATTATATTTGTTTTAAAATAGGTGTGATTGGAGAATTATTTACTTGTTAAGAAAAATATGTGACTTTATTTTTCCATCATCTTATTTTATGAATTCTTGATATGATTTTGGATATGTGATCATGTTTTTCTCATTTCTCAGATGGTTTCATATAGGTCTCCCAGAAAGGTCTAGAATGGTTGTCTTGGTGGTATTTCCTAATTCTTATTTTACCACTTCCTAGGATCTAAATGGAGTTTAATGTGTGGTATACTCTTATTAGTGGTTTTCTTTGAGTTATTCAAGGATTTTTTTAGTTTAGATAGTTTTCTTTGGAGTTATATAGGCCAAGTGGCTTGGGTAGTGATCATTGGTTTGGTGGTTAGACCAGTAAGGGTCAATTTTCTTAGAGGATCTTATGTGTTACATATTTTGGGGGATGTTTATTTTATTGAGATTATATATATTTGATATTTATATAGTGATCATCATTTGTTATAATCCTTAAATTTATTGATTGTGTCACTTTTGGATGAAATACCATTTTTAGATTTAATCTCGGGGAGTTCGGATCAATTATGGATTGATGAAATATTTATTTGGTGTTTTATTGGGATCCATTTGGTAACTCTATATGATAAGTCATTATTTAGGGAAATTTTTTGCCTCTTTGAGTGGTGTGTTTATTTTTCATATTGTAGTCAATATCTTGGGATTTTGTTTTTTAGTTTAGACTTGGGTAAAACCTAGGTTTCATGGGTGGCTAGGGTATATTTTTTTCAATTTGACTATGAATATCGTTGAGATGTGTTTTATAATAGAATAGGCATGGAATGGAATTCCATTAACTGGTATCTAAACACCCCCATATGTTGGATATGACCCTTAAGTTAGAGTCTTTTCATTTCATAATGAGTCATGTTCTAAGTTGATCTTCTCCTTGATTTTGGGATGACATGGGTTTAGTGTTCTTGTTTTGTGGTCGTTTGTGATGTATCTAGGTTTAGTACTTTACTTTGGAAGTTTTGATCTTGCTGCTTATGGTTGATCATGATTTATGGTTCTTGGTGATTACCTTTTTGTATATTTCAAGTATATGGTTGTTCAGTGACATCCACTCGTTTTGATCAAAGATGTAATTTTAGTTACACCATTTTAGAATAGTACTAAATTGTGAGGATACTTATTCTTAGTATCCATCTCTTGATATCTTATCTTTGATCGTTTATGAATGAGGATATTGTATGTTAACTATGTATTCATATAGTTTTTTAAGAAAATTCTTTCTTTTCCCTTGAGGGTTTTTTTATAATCTATTTTCTTGTTCTCTACATAAACCTGAAAATTTATAGGGTTATAAAGAGGTATGATAGGGAGAGTTATAACACCCACTCAATAAATGTAGATTTTATCCTGTATTATTTTATGTTTATGGCGTTCATTTTGTTTTTAATAATAGTTTAAACCTAAAACATGTGAATTTTATATTTTTCTTATTGGGAATGGTTAGAATTCTTGGTTCATAGGAAAGTTTGTAATTACCGATTATATAAATGAATTTTTAGTTAAAATTATTCTATGCATGGTTAGTCTACATGGGCAGTTCACAATTAAGTTCAAAATGTGTAGATTCTAGGTAAAACTATGTGGTTCATTTGGTGTTAATGGAGAGAATGTAAAGCTTTCAGATAGTTTGGTAAACCGTATGATAAGCATGTGAATTGGATCTTTGATTTTATAGTGTTGTTGGGAATGGTCGGATCATATTTTTTCTAATCGTATGGATTCTCATGTAAACTGTGTGAGTGGGTTTTGGTCTAGTCAATGGAATGTGCATGGTTGGCACATGGTTTTGAAAATCGTGATTCCAAATCGTGCGATTTTCATAGATTCATTAAAATTTGTAATTTTTAGTCATGCCCCGAATTAATTTTAACCATCTATCCCAAATTTAACTACCCCTCTCATTAGACTGTATTATATTCCTCCTCTATCATAGTTTCCTCCCTTATCCGCCCATTTTTTTGGTCTTCCTCTATAGTTTCAAGTGGATTTATCCATGGTAAGTCCCTATAAACCCATTCCTCCATTTTATTCTCTCTTTCCCTTTATTTTTAGTTACTCCTATATATCCTAGGGAATATATTTTCCAACTGTATAGTATTTAATGTAATTAATCATGGGTATTTATTTATTTAACGGTTGTAGGTGTATTTAATATCTTGTGGGAGTATTCAATGTCATAGGAGAAAATATACAACTTCATCATTATTAAAGCGAAGTAAGTGTTTCTTTGATGTCACTTTATTTTATATGATAATGCATAATTGTTGGTTTTAAAAAATTAATTTATAAATGATATTCCTATGTGTATGCCTCAGGAGGGTACAAGTGGATTTAAATTGGTTTTAACATTTATAATAGATTGGGATTCATGCCAAGTGTTTCTGAAAATTCCTAAATGGATTTTAAAGGGTTTTATTGGTTTTAAATTTAGTTTTCATCACTAGATTGTGGTTTTCAAATGTGTTATTAGAATAAATTTATTTATAAAAAACACTTTTGAAATGGTTTTAAGTGTTTCAAGGTGGGTAAAATTGGTTGTTTTATTTTAAAAGGGTGTATTAACCCATGTGAATGGTGTTTTAAAATTCATTAATGGCTTAAAAATTTGCAAAGGTGTTTTTAAAGGGATTGAAAATGTTCTGTATGGAATTTAGTTTTTAGGGGGATGTGTTGACCCTTATGTTTGGTATTTGAAATCTTTTGATAACCTTGTTCATTTCAAAGGTGAATAAAATGGAAGTGTGAGTTTCCATTTTGGTAATAGGCTCATTTTAAATTTAATTAGAAATGAGTTTTTATAAATGGAGTGAAACACTCTTTGATCCCCATATGATTATTATTATGCATTTAGTGTCTTGTGATATCATTACGGGAAATTTTATATAGATGTAATTTTATATTATACTTTTCAATAATGAGAATGTGTTTTTTTTCCTGTGAGGGCGAGGGAGGTGAGACATGAGTTTTTTCAAATTGTTTTTATTTGATTCATATGATGGATTATTTTTGATTGCCTATATTTTAATTATCATGGGAGACCTTGGGTGTGGATATAGGTAACTTAGGTGTATAAATCCCTATACTGGGTTTTTAACTTGTTAAAGGACGTTGTCCAAGGGACTATGAGAGCCTATGGAGGGAACATTATCCATGGGACTAAGAGAGCTCATTGGAGGTTGGGATTAATAGATCCTAGGGAAGACCAAGAGAGATTCTAGAATTTATTATGCACACTTAGTTCCTTATAAACATAAGGTTATTTTAATTCATTCTATATCTTTTTTTAGATCCCTTTGGTTTGATACCATGAAATTATGATCCAATATAGGATCATTATAAGATATTTATCTTGCATTGATTATATCCCTTTTTTATAGTATTATTATTTAGAACCTTGGTATTTTATGTGTAATTATCATTCATATATGAAAGTGGTATATTGGATCATGTTGTTATCTTCCTCCTTTCCATTGTTTATTACTTTTAAAATGTTTTGAAAAGGGTATTTGAATGGTTTTTAATGATGATGGTATTGTTTGTAGGTTCTTTCAAACTATTTTATAATGAGTTTAAATAGTGTAATATTAAAATGTGATGAGTTAATTTCTCAAGATATTATGATGTATTTTAATGGAATATTGTAAATGGTTTGTCTTTTAAACTATGGTCTTTGTGGGTTTTACAGACATGTTTTTAGGCCATCGTTCCTAGTTTTATTTTGAAATTTTTATTCAATGATGTTTTAGGAAACCCATTTGAAGTTAAAAACCTCTTTTGAATTTTGAAATGTGTATTTCAAAAATATTTGTTTATGAAATAGTTTTAAATTGGGACTTTTAAATGGTGATTTTCCGAGGGTTCTTAGACCAAAAGAATTTTTCTCAATTGATAGTTTTAATTTAATAGAAATGAATTTGAAAGGGTTTAAACATATCCTTGTTGTTTTTTTCAAGTAAAACCTTATGAAAAAAGTATATTTTCTGCTATAATCCATACTATCACTGTTAAGATATAATATAAAAGCATCTATTTTGATTCAATGGGTGGAGGCCTAATGGGTTATTTAGCTCACACTTATATTCTGTAGGTCTAAGTATGTTCTAATTTTATTCGCCTATATTGATATTAGGAAGGAGATTTATATTTGGAATATGGTGGTAGGTTATAATGAGGCTTGATAGTGATGGTTTGGGGTTTTTCTTTAGTATTGGGTTTTTTATGGGCCACTTTATTCAGTTTCATTTTATGTTTTCCTTTTTTAATCTCCTTCGATTATTGGTTTTTTATATTTTTATTGTATATTTTTTATTGTATGTTCACTTATGTTTATCTATTATTGGTTAGTTTACTGACTTTTATTTCTAGTTTGTAATTACATTATTTTATAAGAGATAAATCCTTCCCAATGTATCTTTCATGATTCATAGGCACTAATTTCAATCCCATGGGGATCAAGAATTATCTTCTGGCCCAATGATGGACAAGGTTAGGAGTTGGGTTATATGGCACCTCGGGCCACTTATTTATAGTAACCTAAAATTTTGTTTCTTAAATCATATTCCATCTCAGTAGGATTAGAGGATTTATTTATAGAACATTATGAATTACTAAGTTCACTCAAAAAATATATTTAAGAATTCATCTTCAGTTGGAAGAATTTATGATATTAAAAGAAAAAATATAGTATTTTTTACAATAAGTGGTGATTTTTGTTTTTGAAACACAATTTTTTATACAAATCATGAAGTAAAGGAGATGTTATAAATTGGTGACCATGGACATAAATATATGAATTATGATAAAGAGTAATATAATATGGTAAATCATATTATATGATAATTTATAACTGGTCCAAAGAGCATTAAATGTTTTGAAGAGAATAACAATTGGTGGAAATAGATAAATTATATAAAGTAAATATATATCAATGGGGTTGATAAAAATATATAAATTTAATTTTTTGTGATAGAAATGAAGATTTAAGGATTATGTTATCGTTGTAAGAGAGAATAAGTTATTTTTACTTGAAAATATGGTTCAATTATGGTGTTTAAAAAGATAGGGAATTCTTGGTTAATATAAACAAGTACATTTCATTAAAAATAGGGAGATAAAATAGGAAAATTCAAAAAAATTTACCATTGTATTTTATGATAAAATGGGAGAAAATAATGAAATATAAATCTATACATTTTTTAGAACATTAGAGTATAATTATGTAGATGGATTTATAGAAGAATTGATAACAAAATATAAGGGGGTAAATATTCAAATCAAAGGTTATGTGATGGATTTTTTATAAATTATTGATTGGATATGGTGACAATAATGAATATATATCAATGTTTAGGATATTTACCATCATAAATAACTAAGAGGTTCTGTTATAAAAATTGAAAATGATCATGCGGATAATTTTAATAATATCCAATGGGGGAGAAAAGTATAAATAAAAATTTTATATTCTTATGAATGTAGAATTTTAAAAAAATGGAGATATTAACATAAAGATTAATGAAATATCATTAAATATTAAAATATGAATCATTAAATTGATCGCATCCTATTAATATTAAATAAATCTAAAGGAATTACATGAAAATTATATATATCATGGTTGTGAAAGTTAAAGCCTAAAGAATTAATATTCAAGAATTGAAGGAACTATAATCTTGCATAGAGTAATTTGGAGAGGTTAGTTGTGATTTTGTTGAATGAGGAAAAACCGTGGTGTAGCCAAGCTACTCTCACCATAGTGGATGGTTGGAGAATAATTTTTTGGCCTAGAGGATAGAAATCACATTATAAAAATTAAAATATCATAGTATGATTAATTTATATAAATATATCTATTAAATGTTGAATTATATTTCTATGAATAATGTTTTTTAAGGAATCATTTCTATATAATAATAAATTCTAGGATATTTGTGGATTATTAGGAAGGTTTTTTGGAATAGTATTAGTGATTTCACTATAAAGAATATTTTTTCACCAATGGAAAGACCTTATGAAATTATTAGCTTAGTATATTTTCTAAAGATTGATTTTATAGTTATAAGGAATGAATGATACTTATTCAACATAAAATAATACCTAAAGAAACTAGAAACTATAATAACCATTTTATTGAACTAAAACTATATTTAATATAAAATGAAGAACCTGTGTACCTTACACAATCATTGGCTACAAATATTATCTTAAATCATGATTTTGATGAATTTTGGTAAGAAGAAACAAATTGCCCCCCCCCCTATTTGGGTATCTATGATATAACCTAAATAACTTATCTTTCATATGAATTTATCATTAAAAATATGAAATTCTAGTACACTTAAATTTTAAAATAAAGAATGAGAGTGAGCTTCCAGGAGAATCGGTAGGAGGACTGAAACAACTATATCCATTTATTTAGCCTATTTCTATATTTATTTAGAAACTCGTGAGCCTTCGAGGAATTTATGAATAAATGTAAAATGTATGAGTAACTGTAATTTTGGTTACAAAATTTATAACCTTTTGTTAAGGATGAATTTTTCATATAAATTCATTCTAGAATCTTTCATATGTATTATCCCATGAAACAGTAATTATATCATTTATATTGAGGTGATGTAAACATTTCCACCTAATGTTCAACTATATTTTTTGAATCACAGTAGTATATATTGATCATACCATATGATTAGTCCACATCACAACAGTATAATATAACCAAATCATATACTATGTCTTGTAAATTAAATGGTAATAATGTGTCACCTATCATTTTTTATGATATGTCTATTTAATCCATATAACATTCCTTGGAAAAATCAATATCATATAATATGATATCTTTATATCATATACTATATTATAGTCTAAAATGTATTATATACACATTAGAATTAATGGAATATCTCTATAAATTACTTGAACTGAGTCCTAATAGACTTTGTGTCCTTCAAACATACATTTTATCATATATAATAATTATTTATTCCAAATCCAAAACTCCATTTCAATATCTTCCAAAACACTTTTAGAAAGATCTTGTCATATTCACTATGCATCATATCATATGAACAACCATTTTAATATCCATCCAAAACACATCTTTGATAAACAATAAACACTATTCGAGCAGTTATATATCCTTTATAAAACTGAATACTCATTTATTCAACCATAAAGTGTGACCCCATAGGCCTTTATATCATTGAAATCAAATATGAAATTATGAATTAATAAATTTAATAAAATAGAGACCTATAGTAAAGCATCAGTTCTACTCAAGATATAATGTGGTATGTTGCAATATCAAAAATACACATGTGTATTTAAACATGTTTCCAAAAAATATATCATATAAAGGAATTCATTTTCTTATGATAACTTTATCCAATAAATCATGTAACCACATAAAACAGATAATTTAAATCCCATATGGCTACTCATACACTCTTGATTCATTTATTATAGACTAAGTAGATGGATTAACATATCATATGTCATTGAAATTTATGTATGATTACATAAAATACCCATATACATAGATAATCAAATCACATGTCACTTATCTAGGTATAGTCATACACTCTTTCAGTATATCTCAATATATGGACCATATTTCATACTCATCATAAAAAAGGACAACTACTAACCTAAATAAATTTTCCTAATGACATGATCTGTAATATAGTGAACTAGCCACTAATTTTCTTAGCTTCAAGGATTTCATAAGAAAGTTTGCATTATATGAAGGTTGTCATACTTAGTAATTGTATAACCTATGGTATTTGGGAAATATAAATATAAAACATGTACCCCTATTATAGAAAAACATAACTTATAACACTCTATGAGGTATACTCCAGGGGTGATCCATCATAAAAAACTCCTTTGATGTATCTTGGGAATATTCAATATATATACACAATATTACCCATGTTATCCACAACATTTCATCACAAAATATAATACTCTATGATGAATATTTTCTCAAGTCAACTTAAAATATTACATTGAGTGGTTTATTACCATTTCAGTTAATGATTTATAGGTATAAAATATAAATAAATGATAACATGGATATTCCATGTGTATAACATGATAAATTCCATATTTTAAATTCCATTTTAATAATGCATAACAAAACTATACATAAGTTTTAGTTTCATATCACATGTGAAATGGTATAATAATGTATTATGTTTTATCATATTTTATGTTTTATTAAACTCATTACATTATTAAATAATTAATTTCACATATCTATGTGACCTTCGAATAAAACCTTCCCATTAAATTCTTTAATGGTTAATATCTATAATGAATTCATGTTAGAATAACACTGAGATTAGGAATCATATTCCAAAATTTTCAACTCTTCATACATGGTATTAAATTCCTTTACATTGAAATATCAAATGTTATAATGTTAATAACTTATATTTTGAACTTAAAACTCATTATATGTTACTCATAATCATCACTGGAACTTGTTTTCCAACATATCCTAAACACTTTTCAGATATAAAGTGACATTAATTTCAAATATTAACATGTTTAATCCTTTATTTTTATGATTTTAAACATCACTAAGTCCAAATAAACTCCCACTAGTCTTTTAAAAAATATATTCTCTCTATAATATCATTCTTAGAAACACAAATTCAATTTTTTAGGAAATAAAACTTATTTCCTTAAGTATGAATATTTAAAGATAAACTATTACCAATAATATCATATATTATGTTCAATGTGTTTAGTGAAATAATTTTAAAAGAAGTCATTTTCATTAAAATATGACACTGATGGGTGGTGGAATCTCAATTCCCATATGTTTTAATAAATTTCTTAGATAAAATATTTTTCCAAAAATAAAACATTTTTATATTTGTCACCTTTTCAAGAATGTTATACAATTTGATGAGTCATAATATATGTGAATCGCCTCATTTTATTCTTAAAAACCCAATGTTGACAAATGACTTCACTTAAAGTAGAAGTGAAATGATATAAATATACATATCTTTTTTATAGATCGTAACTACCTAGCTCACCAGGTCCAAGGAAAATTTTTATACAGCCTAATGGTTTCCTCTTTATATTTAAGATGATGTTGAAAGTGAATATATAATGAACTGTGCACTAGATATACTATTACCTCAATATCAAGAAACCAATAATATAATTAATTTAATTGGTAATAAGAAATAAAAGATTGTATGGAATCAAAAAAATAATCCAACCAAATAAATGGCATCATAAGTGATATCAAAATAAACCCATGAAAAATTTATCACCATATGTGGTGGATAAATACATGAAATTTAAAAAGAATATTAAATAATAAATTGTTCATGCAATAAAAATGATCAAAAAGAATTTCCTAGTATCACCTATAACTATATTTATCTCCACATTCTCAATCAGTTGACATTAGGGTTATTCCATTACATAGATCACTAAAAAATATATATGCATATGCATTGGGATTCCCATAAAGGGTGTCAGTATAAAACCCAATCAAAAATCACTAATGGATCCATAGAATTGGTATATATGATATATATAAATACATCCACTAAAAATTAATAAACTACACCAAGAAATTATTCACCCATATCGGGTCATCATGAACCAAAAAGGAAACCATGAACTCTATCCAAACTTTATGTGATAAAAATTTAGATGAGAGAGTTCTTTATACTAATAACCCATCACTAACATCATAAGAAGCAGTCTAAGAAGGTAGTGAAATAGTCAACATCCCATAATAGTAGAACCATCCCATCATATCATGTAACAAACCATGGTTATATATCATATCTATTTGTCATATAGAATGTTTTTTAAGGAGGTAATAACATACCAAACCTACCAAATATTCCAAACCACACCCACATAAAGGTAGGTTTGATTGATAAGTAACATATATTCCAATCATCATTAGAAATAGACTTATGAGGGCATAACATATCAATTCACTCATTCAAGTTTAAACAATACCCTCCTAAGAGGAGAGGTCCCATTATAAAATCCATCATAAAAAATATACAATAGTTTGTATAATCACTAAAACCAACACCCCAAAAAACTTAGGTATTGCAATCATACAATCATGTAATCTCCTTCACAAACCCCAAGGATCTGTCCTAATGGGTACTCTGTTATCTCAACCCATTCCAATAATATAAATTTTCCATTCCCAAATATCAGTTCCTACCTAAATTAAGGAATTCATAACACATGCTCAAGAGCTATACCATTAGTCTTATAATACCATAAATGAGCATGGGGAAATCAATTCATTCCTGCTAGACATAAAAAATAACCCTATGAAACATGTTATAGTCTATATATATTAAACATTCTCACCCTATAATATTTAAATATTTCTCCCATAGGGAAAATTTCACACAACCAAATGTACATAGTATATTTCATTCCCTAATAAAAAAATTCAAGCATATGTAGTTCTTCTCCCTACATTCTTTATGATTGGTAAATTATGCACTTGATGTTCACTCACTGGGATTTACACTGGATATAGAATAAAATCATATATTATTTCTTCTTTGTTATTCTCAACTGTTTTAATTAAATATTTGACATCCATTTTTTGTAATATGATTCAATGATTCATAACTAGGATCAATGAATGATCAAATTCAATCCTGTGATCAATGGATCTGGGTATAGAAACAAATTTCAAGCATTAGAGAATCAATAATGGGCGATGATAAAGAATTAAAGGGAATTAAATTGTGGGATAAAGGAAGTAATTTACATTATGGGGGATGGGTATTGTGTGAGAAACCAATTATAATAAAATTTTCTAAAAAATTATGACCATAAATTGAACATCATAGGAATGATTCAATTTTACAAGGCTTCCAGAAAATTTTTGTGCCCGATTATGGGCAAGAAAGATGGAAATTGTGTGATTATGGGAATTATGAAAATTATCAGTTTAAATATGGTATCACACAAAATTTAATCAAGATCCATACATTATTTATCACTAAGACACATTTCTAGTATCACTTAAGAAAAAGAGGTTATGTTTTTAGTTTAACAAAAATATCACATACCATGTATCTCAAGTTTACACATTGTGTATCCCGAATCCAACTAGCTAGGAGAGTAAAAAAGTAAATACTTAGGTGGTTGTCTTGCAAAAAACATCATATAGTATAGTTCCACACATCATGTATCCTCATTGGTACATGACTTGACCTCCTTAGGTAGTACATGTTGAGTTCTTTAGTGGTCTTTAAACATAAATTTTACCCCTACAAAATATTTACACTAATAAATCACATGATATAGTCTATTTATGAATTTACTCTAGGTATATTATACACATGAAAAATTAAATGAAAATATGTATGGTCTCATACATCATGTACCCTATTACATAGGTAGACCCGTATCATACTATTCTATTTCTAAGGGGATAAAATGTGTTTACCCATATAGTATATGTCATGTAATTTTCTATCTGTAGTTTTTTTTCATATCTACTTACTCAGGACATAGATTTCGGCATGTGGCTAGTCCATCCCTAGTTCTTTCTTCCATAGAATATGATGGTACACTTATATTTGGAATCAATAGTTAGACGTAAGGTGATTTGAGAAATTTAGACTATTTATCTATGTACAGTTAATGAACGGGATAAGGCATGGCGATCAGAGAATTCATAGGGTAGAAAATCACCTTGAAACATTTTTATTATAGGGTTTAGGTCCCCTATATTAGTAATAAAGTTAGGAACCTTCCAATATACTCTAGGAGTTGATTCTTTATCTATATATTTGAGTACACCCTTGTCTATAAGGTTATATGAGGTCTAGTTCCCCCTACTGATGTTGGTTTCTCCCTCAACTAATACTTATATTTTGGAAAGTCTATAGGATACCATTATAGTGTCTAAGTGATGATGTGGGTTAATAAGTAAAGTAGGTCAAATTCTTGGGGAACCTACAAATTCTTCTATCATTGGGATGTATAGAGTGGGACTCTCTCCTTTGTATTATGTTCAATAATTTAAATCATATTATGTTTTATATATGTTTTTTTCCACCTTTCCATTATAGTTTTGATATGACTAGTTTTATTATTATTATTTATGGGTTTTAGGTGTATTAATATGTATGTATATACTCACCATTGCATAGAAAACATAAACTACATGTGTCATGTTATATTTTTATAATGAATAGTTTGGAGGAGACTTGGTGGATATGATGTTTATGGAGTTTAGTGGTACCCATAGGTGATAGTATTGGATGAAATTTATGTTTAAATCTCATTCATTGAAGGGGTATTTTCATCTAAGCTATTTAGGTTAGGGATTTTTCCTTTGGTTGGTCAAGCATGTAATTTTCACTTTACATTATGATTTATGGATTTATCTTTCCTTTTTTGATAATAATTCATGTCACAATCATTTTTATTTCAGTTTGTTATTTATATAGTTTCCATTTAATTATATATTGTGTGAATATGTGTGTTTTTTACAGTTTCATTAGGCTAAGGCATCTCACCATGTATGGTATGACTACTTGGTAATAGTAACCATCCCTTGGCTAATTTGAGACAAGATTGGGCTGGAACACTCAACTCACCACCACTTAAGATAGGCCACAGTGGGTTATTCTATGTTATGGTGGTATTAGAGTTGTTATTTCATAGGTATAGAGTTTGGAGTTTTATTTCTAGTAAGGATCAGTTTGTTAACGTAGGTAAATTATGTTAAAGGTCACTAAGTTTGGATTTAATACTAGGGAAACTAGTGTTGGTGTGATAGTTTATGTATACATTCCATAGAACATTGATAACATTAGTGTTGACTTGGATCCATAATGTACATATTATAGGGAAAAAATAAATGGTAAATGTATTATATATAAATTGGTTATTGGTCTCAATTTCATTCTCAATTCAAATCCCTAGATATTATTTATTAACTATGGTCCATATTATAAAATCATAAGATGCAAAAATGTATAAATACAACTAGGATTTTGAGGTGGTTTTATGATACACATATACTAGTGATTGAAACTCATGTCATTAACTAGTATAGCAATGAGACTTTCATTCAGGTACCACATCATGATGTGATTCCACTAGGTTTTCGAGGATTAGTATATCTTCCCATTGTGAAGAAAGAATGCCCACATCCAATATTATGACATACATTCCTCCACCAAATAAGAATATGATTATTCTATTTAGATTGAATGTTGATCTATTTTGGCTGATTATTCTAAATGAGATCCAATGATAGATACCATTAAGGTTCTATGGTGATCCTAACCCTCATGTGACTAAGCAGTGACTTGAGATATTGATTTGAGTATTTCAACTTTTTGAGATGCGTACTAATCAAATGTAAGTGCTAATATCCATCTTTATCCATAGTGTAGTGAGTCACTAATTTACCTTGATCATTGAGACTCATTACTAAGTGACTCTTCTATGGATATAGTTTGAGTTTATTTTCCACGACGAGTACTACACAATGATATTCCGGTATGTATGTATCTAATAGATATTATAATTATAGAATGATAGAATTTTTTTTAGTTTTGTTTGAGATTAACATATCTCACAAGGTAATACCTTGAAATTATTCTCAATGGATTAATCATATCACAAAAGTTTTAGTACCACCTCTATAGAGACATTTGATCCAGTTTTGTTCCCCTATGAATATCCAACTACATTGGGATTTTGGAGCGAACCATAATGATGGAGATATTATTAGAAAAGTGATATCAGGTATTAGTGAACACTATAAATTATAAAAGAGAAAAATCTTTAATTATAAACAATAAATTGTAGTTATCAAAGTCATGATACAAGATTTATTCACATTTGTAGCCTCAAACCCAAGGATTAACAGCATAGAAGTCACAAAAAATATCCATTCGGCCATGATATAAGATTTTTTTCTATTTTTATAGGGTAAAAGGTCATATAGTATATAGATTCTTAAACTAATATGCAGCAGAGGATAGTTAGGATGTAAATTGACCTCTACCACATAGGTAGTGACATGATTATGGACCTTCTAGAGGTAGAAAAAGGATGGCTTCGATGAGGAAGCAATAGTAATGGGGTCTGTAGTTTCTCTATAGGAGAAGTTGTATGACGATGTATCTATGATCTACTTCCCCCACCTATACACTCAAGTAATCAATTTTAGGCTCTAATGGTTGGTATATAAATACACATGCATCTGAAAGGAATGGATGGATATGACCAAATGCAACAAGAAAAGTTGTTAGTTACAATATATGTATACTATACTTTAGAACTGATTCTTTTAGATACAGTTGTGGTTCATTCCTTTTTTACATTATTATTTTAAGAGATAAAAATCTTGTTGGATCTCTTATCCTGACCTCGGTATCTAGATACTCTTACTATAAGTGATCACATGCTCACCCATATTAGTTGATGATGCGAGATAACAGTTAGGGAGGATATATTTTAATGGGACCTCATAGTGGTTGTGATAAATCCCTATAACAACATCCTTTGTATGGAATGTATATCCTATATTCAGACCTATATGGATTGCTAACATATAGGGTGATGTGATTCTAATCTAATGAATCGAGATTCTTCTTTGTGGGAGGTTTAGACCTTCAATCGAGATAAGTAGGGATTATGTGCAACAAGATTCATCAAATCACCCTTGAGTAAATGAGTTTCACTATATGTTTTGTACATTCCTTAGTGGGTTAACCTATTATAGTTGTAAATGAGTACATGTATATTTTTTACATGATATTATTGGTTTTAACCCTTATTTAGATATTCACTTTTGCATCTATCTACACCCTAGGAATACTTTGATATATTTTGAATATTATTGGATGTCCTTGGATGAGATTAGAGAGGTGAAGTTATAATTACATGAATTCATAGAGAAAGTATTCATTAGAAATAGTGTTCTTCCCTAGGTAGCTCTAGTGTTTTTTAAAAAGAAAGAAGATAACTGCTTCAGGATTTATATTGACTATAATTTTTAATACTAGGTAAAAAAAGAACAAATACCGATACTAGGATTCAATGACCTATTTGATTAGTTTAAGGGATGAAAGTAATTCTCAAAGATTAATATTAGATTGGACTATCACTATCTTTTAATTCTTAAGGAGGATATCCCAAAGAAGGTATTCCAATGTCACTATGACCATTCTGAGTTTCCAGTGATGCACATCAGTATAAAGAACTCTGAAGATATTTTCTTAGGGCTTATAATTTGGATATTTCATCCCTTCATATACTAATTGATAGAAATATATATCAAATAAATCCCCATTTTTTTATCATTAGATGATGACAACAATAATCATCTAAGGATATTACTAGACTTGCATTAAGAGAACCAGTTATATAAAATTCTATCAATGTGATAGTTCTACATTCCAGGGGTCCACTTCTTAGGATATTTCATCTCAAATGATGGATTATCTATGAAACTATCAAAGATCTATGTGGTTCTAACTTGGAAAACACCCAAGATTATGTTTAAGGTGGGACGATTTCTATAGATTCATCATAGACATTACTAGGATTGTATCCCCCGTGAATTTCCTTACCTAAAAGGCACTACAAGAAATTGAACCATCTACAACGGGTCAATGTTGATGGGACCCCATCACAAAAGGTCAATTATGATGGGGTCCCATCATAATTGAACCACTACTGAAAATATCATTGAAAATAGTTATTTATATGATGGTACAACAGAAATAGTTTATCAGGGTTTTTAAAAAATCCCTTCAGCGACGGGCCAGTCGCAAATACTTTTTTGTGACAGACCCATTCCACAAAATTAATTGTTACAGGCTTGTCACAAAAAAATTAATTCAAAATAATCATGTTAATAAAATGTAATAAAATATTAATAATAAAATAATAATACTAAAATAATAATAATAATAATATATTGATAATAATAATAATAATAACAATAATAATAATAATAAACCAATAAAATTAGTAAAAATATAATTAATATAATAAAATAATATAAAACACAATATTCGAAACAATATAAATAATGATAATGATAATAAATAAATAAATACTAAAAATAATAAATAAAAAAATATAATAAAAAAATAATTAAATAATAAAAATGCAATATTCACAACAATATAAAAAAATCTCTACAAAGAAATATAAGTATATGGAATAATAAAAATTTTACAAAAAAAAATTACATTCAAATGATTATCGTAAAAAGTAACTAAGTGGGAGGGTCATCTAGAGGAGTTGGATGCACTAGAGGAGGTAGTGGAGGGAACTCCATCCCAAAACCATGAGTCAGACTTCACATGTACTCCATCATCTACTCGTGCTAATATTGTTTCCATTTATCTATCTCCCCCTATTGTTATTGCTATTATCGATAGAGCTCTTCCTGCTCCCTATACATGCTCTCTATAAGCTCACCCTAAGCCCAGAACTTCTCCTCATACTATGAAACTAAGGATGATGACTCCCCATGAGCTCCTTTATATCTGCATGCCAATATCACAACAATACCATAATAACTCCCAGATGTCGATAGAGACCCAATACCAAAAACAAGGCCTTTCTCTAAGCCATATTGAGTCACATGTATCCATGTTTCATCATCAAATTGTATTGAACTTGTATGATCCTCAGTCTCATCCTGACTATCAGCCTGTGTCTAAGAAGTTGTGGCATCATATGACTCCTTCAATTTCAATTTAAAATTAAATTATTTAAATTATTTTTTTAAGAAAATTTTAAAACTTGTAAAGAAATTTTACTAACCAAAATCAGATGCTTGTGATCACCTCTAAACTCTCTAGTGATAGGATCGTTGTACATCCTCCTATAAACATAAAACTTTATAATATTGTTCAGTTTTACTACCTATATGAATATAAAATAAATAGAATACATTTAAAGTTTTATAAATTATTAAAAATAGGTACTTACCAAATGTTACCTATGCATACATAATGTATGACTACCAGCTTTGTGTGTCACCTCTAGTCTCCCCCAATTCTGTTGACCTACTAATGATATCCTCTAAAAATGATCTCTCATCCATTACAAACATAATCCATCCCAAACCTGATATAAAATGTAATCAGGTCAGTGGGCACAACATGACTGATCAAACTCTATGAATCATGCTTTCTGCATTGTTTTCCTCCTTAGATTGTGCAAAAATTGATGGCACCGCTCATGAATACAGACCTCCCATACCTCCAAGATAGATTTTTTCATACTATCATTGACAAGATACCATAAACCCTAAAAATAATTAATAATATCAAGTTATTAATTAAATAAATTTCAAAAAAAATATTATTTATTTATGTACCATCCAATGATCAAACATATGGTGTTGAACATTAATGGGAATCCTATTCCATGTAACCCATGGTCCATAAAAATAATTCCACAATATAAAACTCCCCTATCCGACATCTACATGTGAAAATATGTGAAAAAATAAAACAAATAATAAAACAATTAGTATATAAATAAATTAATGAAAATTAATGAAAATTAATTAAAATACACAATATAGCATACCTCTACATGTGTGGATTGAAGAAAAGACATGGTCATCACTCGAGGATACTGTTAGGAATCATCAATCATTTAAGACCATTCCCTCTCTGAGTCCTCCCGAAATAGCCAATAGTTTTAGGTTCAGATGATGCAACATCATGCTCATCACCTGGTAGATCATCCTAAATCAACTCACAAAACAAGTATGAGTCCATATGAACCATGAAATGATTTTTGTTAGAAAATAGTTGTAAATAACTATTATATATAGATATATATTATATTTGATTATAACCAATATTTAACTTTGTCAATATTCATCATCAACCTCATATTTGTATATGACGATGTTAATAATTATATTTTCCTCCTCAGTATCATCAATTTCCATAGGAGTTTCAGTTTCATCATCTCTTTCCATTTCAAATTCATTTGTAAAGTCAAAAAAATCATCATCACCATTGACCCTTAACTATGGGGTGTCATCATAGATATTTGTGTCTCTTTATGGAAAAGATATATTAAGAGTATTATCTTAAAAAAAATCAATTCCTTTCACTTTAGTGCAACCACATTCACTTGGAATAAACTGATTTTCCCAAGATTTCATTTTTATTATACTCCACCAATAACTTAACTCTCTTGAAATAGAATAATAATTTGCATAATAAATTTTATATTCTTGATGATCCATTAAAAGTGGTTCATTTACTATAAGACGGCTTTTATATTTAAAATCAATTATTCCATAATGTGAATAAACTTTCAAGCCTCTATCAGTATCTAACCACTAACATTTAAACAACATTATGTAATTCTATCCCAGATAACAAATTTCAATTATTTCTTCCAGCATACCATAAAAGTCAACTTCACTTTCTCTATGATGAGATCCTCTTAATAAAACACCACTATTCATTTTTTTTATTCCATATATAAACCTTTATGAAATCGAAAACCATTCACCACATATGTATTGTATGATTTAACCATTTTGGATGTTGGGTTACTTAATACACACAATCGATTATCAATTTTATCAGCAAGTTCAGATACCTGATAAATTTCAAAACAAATATCAATATAAAAAGTAATAAATTGATTTTATATGTCAAACTATAAAAAATTTATTTTAATAGTTTTTCAAAACTAGTTGGAAAAATTATTTTGTCCACCATCTTCAAGAGCACCTGTTGTAATTTATGGAAGATGTTTCTTGAAATGACTATCATACAATCTAAAAAAAAATTAATTTGTATTTATTGAAACAAATATTATAGAATAAGTGATAGGGTCACTCACATAAAAAATGGTTTCACTTATTCATAGTTTAGAAAAACATATGTATGAAGCATGTGATGTTCATCATTTAAAAGTCGACATTAATTAACTCCACCAAAGCCAAATTTAGACTGATTAAAAACTAAAAATTGATTTCTCATTTCATCATAAACATTTCCCTCATTGTGGATCATATAGTTATGTTTTTAGGGGTATTCATATTGAAAAAAATGAGATAAAAAAAAAAGAAATTTCCTCCTACAAATAAGCTTTTGCAATTGATCCTACCACTGATAATTTATAACATACCTTTTTATTCAATTTTTTCATGAATCTCTCAAAGGGGTACATCAATCAAAACTATACCAGATCTCTATATTTTTCTTCATGTGGAAAATTTAATATGAATTATTAAATTAAATCAAATAAAGTCAGTGGGAAGATTTTTTCTAATTTTTATAAAATTAAAACAACATCTTCTTGCAGTCTACATAGTGCATCATAGTCTATCACCACTTTACAAATCTCTCAAAAAAAATATGATATTTTTTTAGCGCATCCCAAATCATATAATTTAACAACCTTCTAAATCCAATTGGTATAAGTCTTTCCATTATCAAAATAGTTCTTCTCAATATGTATGGCATCCAACATGCGATGAAATAGAAAATCAAAACAATATGGAATATCCAAAAAATATTTTTTTATCCAATTGTTTTATTTCCCAAAGCCATAAATTTTCTTGTTGGTGTATAGTCAGTCCAAATGTAATGGGAGGTAATGAAGAGACAATAAATTTTAACTCAATACTTATGATCGTTGTCATAGTTCCATCTCTTTCATTTGTTCCTTTTCTAAAATGATATATGTTCCTCTAAAAATAATGATCATTAGGAATAAATCATTTATGATAGTTGAAGAAATATGTTTTTCATCCATTAACGGTCATAAATGCTTTGTTATATCCCATACATTAAGTACATGATTTTAGACCATGTGTACTCCAACTAGATAACATGTTATATGCAGGGAAGTCACTAATTATCCACATTAATGCAGCTTTCTGTATAAAATTTTATTTTTCAACAGCATCAAATACACTGACATCATTACTCTATAATAAATTAAACTTCTCAATTAATGTCTTTAAGTAAACATGGATATTATTTTTCGGATGTCCTAGAATTTATAAGTTTAAAAAGACATAGGGATCATTCTTTAACATCCAAGGAGGTAAATTTTACAAAGTTATAAAGATGGGAAAATAAGAATATTGACTACCATATGAACCAAATGGACAAAAACTATCAGTAAAAAGACCTAATTTCACATTACGAGCTTCTGAAATAAAAACAGATATAGTGGGTCATAATTTTTCCATGAATATCCATCATCGTGATGGTTTAATCCTTTACTAGTTGAAATATTCATTTTGTGCCATGACATCAATGACGTTGTGTTTGGAGACATAAATAAATTCTAGAATCTAGATTTAATCAGTAAATACCTCAATTTTTTTACAGGAATCAATCTAGACTTCCCTAGTTAAGCCTCTTTGTACCTCGATTATCCTCATGTAGTAAAACTAACAAATGAATCATTTTATTTATAATATAATATGCAATCATTTGAATCAACTTGAATATTCTGATAACTAAGACCTAAATTACAAACAATCCTCTTACTCTCATAGAAATTTATAGACAATACATTTCATTCAGGTAATGGTGCTTTAACCAAAGAGAATATCTGATCAAAATAGCTATTTGATATTCTGTTATATGATTTAATATCCATAAATTTTTCAACTACTTCTGATTTTCTTATCTTGCAACCAGTATATAAGGATTACTTGATAGAATTTAATAACTCATAAAATTGGGATGGTTCCAACTCTATAATGGAAACAATATCATTCTAAGTTTCAGTTTGTTGAAAAGATAGACCAACCACATCATGTACTAAATATTTATATCATGATGGATCTAGAACCAAATTATCAGTAGCATCTTCAAAACTACATTCACCATGTTGATACCAAAAAACATAATCATTTCAAAAACCAAATCACAATAGATGGCCCTCCAATGTTTTCAAATGTGTCAAACATCCTTAGATCACATTTCTTGCATCGACACTAAATTATCCCTTTTGAAACAAATTATGGTTTTGATTATGCAAATGATAAAAAAAGCTTCAACACCATCAATATATATAGGAATTATACCAGAACCATTTGGATTATTGCAATAATTTATCCAATTATGTTCATGTAATAAATACTATTATCGAATTCCTTGGTCCTTATTACTCAAAAAATATAAAATAAATAAATTTTTTATGATTAATTTGATCTAAGAAAAAAACAATCCAAAAAAAAGTAGATATTAAAAAAAATAGAATTCACTTGTAAATATTATAAATTTTATCTATTTACCACTATTTTCTTATGAATTAACGCTAATATTAACAAATTTTTTTATAAATTAATAAAAATTATTATAAATTACTATAAAGTAATAGAATATATAATAAATTACTAAAAAGGTGTAAATCATTGAATTTTCAATCTCCAGGACATGAAAAATGACTAATTTCTGTCAACTATGTATGTACAAATTTTTTATTAATCATTGCTTAAAAATTGATGACCTATTTCATTTTCACCTTTCTATTAATTTATCATAATATCTATTATTTTATAGTGATTTATAAAAAATTAATTAAAATTTTTACTGATCTACACTAGTTTATAATAATTTATACTAATTACCACTATTTATTATCAATTTCCACTAATTATTACTGAATACCACAAATTAGTAGTAATTTTTGTTATTTTATAATAGTAAATAATAATTAATACCAATTAATACTAATTATTTCTAATTATTATTAATTATTACTAATTATTACTAATTATTACTAATTATTACTAAATATTTCTCATTATTACTAATTATTTCTATTTATTACTAATTACAAATAATTATTACTATTTATTAATATTTATTACTAATTGTTTCTATTTATTACTAATTATTTCTATTTATTACTAATTATTACAATATATTTCTATTTATTACTATTTATTACTATTTATTACTATTTATTACTATTTATTACTACTTATTACTATTTATTACTATTTATTACTACTTGTTACTAATTATTACTAATTATTACTAATTGTTACTAATTATTACTAATTATTAATAATTAGTAACAATTAGTAACAATTAGTAATAATTATTAATATTTATTACTATTTATTAATATTTATTACTATTTATTACTAATTACTACTAATTATTATTAATTATTATTAATTATTATTAATTATTACGAATTATATTTAATTATTTTTAATTATTTCTAATTATTACTAATCATTACTAATCATTACTAATTATTAATAATTTTTACTAAGTATTACTAATTATTACTAATTATTACTAAATATTACTAATTATTAATAATTATTACTAATTATTACTAATTATTACTTTTTATTACTATTTATTACTATTTATTACTATTTATTAATAGTTATTACTAATTATTACTAATTATTACTAATTATTTCTATTTATTACTAATTATTACTAATTATTTCTATTTATTAATATTTATTACTAATTATTACTAATTATTACTATTTATTACTATTTATTACTATTTATTTCAATTTATTACTATTTATTACTATTTATTACTATTTATGACTATTTATTATTAATTATTACTAATTATTACAAATTATTACTATGTATTACTATGTGTTACAATTAATCACAATTTATTTCAATTTATTACAAAAGTTTCGGCTCTCTTCCGAGAGGCGCCCCAGTTATCACTGCTTCCGATGGAGTTAAATGGTGTTGCGGATCTGTGCAAGTATACCCTGGTGGCTCATTTTCGTCCCCATCAACCATCGGTGGAAGCGTTTGCTCAGGTAATCTCAAAATCTTGGGAACTTCATGAGCGGCCGGTCGTTGGGTTACTTGATCAGAGGCATATTATGGTTCGGTTTGGATTAGAGGAAGACTTGATTATCGCTTGGTCCAGGGCTCCTAGGTGCAGTGATTCTTCCTTTATTTTTTCCGATGGGGCTTTGAATTTCATATGCAGTGTGATCCTTCGTTGATTGCTACATGGGTAAGTCTCCCTGGTCTACCCCTTTCTTTTCAATATCCTTTGATTCTCTGTGAAATTGGGAATATGATTGGATGATTTCTTTGTTCTGGTCAACGAACTGAGTTGGTGTCTCACCTAATTTGTCTGTGTATATGTGTTAAGGTCGATGTTGTGAGACCTCCTGTGTGTTGTGTTTAGATTACTGATGAGAAGGAGTTTAGGTGGATGCAAGAGGTTGTTTTTGAGTCGTAGATGAAGTTTAGTGTGAAGTGTAGACGGTTTGGGCATTTAGTGGCCATTTTCTGTAGGGGAGGGTTCGATGTTAACTTGTAAAGGATGGGTGGACAGAATGGGAATGGTTGTGGGGTGCATGATGTTGTGAGGCCGACTCAGGTGGGTGTGAAGGATGGCCCTGTGGAATTCATTGTCTGTAGCAGTCCTGGAGGTGCTTCTGGGCAAAGAGATCGACTAAACTCTACTTGCACTGAAGGTGATTTGGTTGGAATGCAACCTATTGATCATACTGAGAGGGAGATGAGGCAGGTTCCTCCTGATGATGTGTCGGGCTTTGCATGCGGGCTGAAGATGGTGCAGGCGTCTTTGAACCCATCAGTAAAGCAAGTGTTTGACAGACTGAAGAGTGATCTTGGAGTTGAGTCCAGGTCTACGGTTGAAGATAGTGCTTTCCATTTTCAGCCGGCTCTTTCTGAGGAACATTTGGTCATTTTAGAGGGTGATCAGGAGGCGATAATCAGGAGTCCTATTACTGTTGGTCAAATGTTGAGCTGCAATCATGTTGAAAATATGATTCATGAGTCCATGTCAATGAAGATGGAGGGTGTTGTCTCGTAGGATGTGTTTATCAGCAATGAAGGTGCTGTGGAGGAGGGGGCAGAGAAGAAGCCCACTAATGGGAAGCAGGCTGCTTTTGGGAGTGTTGTGTAGGTGCAGTACTCAACCGGGCTGCAGGCTTTGAAGCAGGTGGCTGGTTTTGAGCTGAGTAATCGTTTTGCTGGCTTGGAGATGGATGACTTGGCGTTGGACCAAGATGGAGTTCTGTCTTTGGGTGGGAAAGCTTCAAAGGGGCAAGGTGCTGCAGAATCAGGTGTTTATGGTGAACCATTGCAAGGGAAGTATGATGTCAATGAAGATGGCACTGCTTCTCAGGAGGTTGTTACTGATGATGGTACTGTGAGGATGGGGACAAATGCTGGCTACGAGCTTTTGGGTCATTCACAGTGTCTTGACATGCTTGATCCAAACAGCCAACATCAGTCGGGTGTGGAAAATGAATGTGGCAAGGAAAATGAATGTGGCATGGTCCGGACATCCTACAGCGATGTTGTCCAAGGCAGGAAAGACAAGGTGCATGGGAATGCGGAAGAGATGACTGCCCTGCCGCAAAGAAGGCCGAGGAGGGATTATTCTCATTTGCCAAAGCCAATGACTACCAGGTCTTCCATTGGGAGGGAAGGTTGGGCTACGCAGTCTGCTAAGGAATTTATCTCTTTAGAAAAGTTAAATCTTAGAAGGAAGTACGCCAAGATTTTGAGACACCATGACAGCTCAGAGTGGGAATCGGCGACTGTGGAGGATGCACTCTATCATGGGTCTGGTGATGGGTCTGACTACTATGATCTGTAATTGTCCTTTTATTTTTTTTTTCCTGCTTGTTGGATTTATCTTTTCATTAATAATTGTTCAGAGGATTTCCTATGACTGAGCTTTCCAGGTATTACTGATTATTACTATTTATTACTATTTATTACTATTTATTACTATTTATTAATAATTATTACTAATTATTATTATTTATTGCTATTTATTACTATTTATTACTAATTATTATTATTTATTTCTATTTATTTCTATTCATTTCTATTCATTTCTATTCATTTCTAATTATTACTAGTTATTACTAATTATTACCAATTCTTTTTATTACTGATTATTACAAATTATTACATATTATTTCTAATTATTTCTAATTATTACTAATTATTTCTATTCTTTACTAATTATTTCTATTTATTACTATTTATTTCCATTTAATTCTATTTATTTATATTTAATTTTATTTATTACTAATTATTACTGATTATTACTAATTATTACTAATTATTACTAATTATCTCTATTTATTACCATTTATTTTTATTTATTTTTATTTATTTTTATTTATTTTTATTTATTTTTATTTATTTCTATTTATTTCTATTTATTTCTATTTATTTCTATTTATTTCAATTTATTACTATTTCTTTTTTTTATTAATAATTATAACTGGTTATTACTAATTATTTCTATTTATTACTAATTATTACTAAATATTACTAATTGTTACTAATTGTTACTATTTTTTACTATTTTTTACTATTTATTACTAATTATTACTATTTACTACTAAGTAATACTAATTACTACTAAATACTACTAATTATTACTAATTACTACTAATTAATACTATTTATTAACAATTACTACAATTTATTAAGAATTACTGCTTTTTATTTCTAATTAGTACTATTTATTACTAATTACTACTATTTTTTAAAAACAACTACTATCTATTACTAATTACTACTATTTATTAACAATTACTACTATTTATTTACAATTACAAGTATTTATTACTAATTACTACTATTTATTAACAATTACTGTCATTTATTAACAATTACTACAATTTATTAACAATTACTACAATTTATTACTATTTATAACTATTTGTTACTATTTATTAATATTTTTTACTATTTATTAATATTTTTTTACTAATTGTTAATATTTTTTACTAATTATTAATAATTATTACTATTTATTAATAATTATTACTAATAAAAAATAAAATAAAATAAAATGAATAAATATTTTTAAACTAGATTTTTCGTTGGATGCAAACCTCGAAAAATACTTCGTTGGAAAATCTTAAACATTGAAATAATTAGAGAGAAAATTTTGAGAGGAGAGAATGAGAGGGGGGTTGAGAGAAGAGTGAAATGGAAGAAAATCGGAGGGGGTATATAGAGGTTTGCTCATTTATGATGGGTGTATTTGCAACAGGATGACCATCGCAAAATGGTAGTCCCGTATTAATTACGATGGTGATTAAAAGAAACTATTTGCGATGGGAATGTACACCCATCACAAATAGTTAAAAACCACGGATACTATTTGCCACGGGTGTAAACACCCGTCGCAAATAGAGTTCCCGTGTTTTGGTGCGCATGGTGCGCCAAAACCTTTTGCGATGGGGAATAATTTCCCGACATAAATACCTATTTTCAATAACTATTTGTGACGAGAATAGAGACACGTCAAAAATAGTCTTCAATGACATACTTTTTGCAACTCACCTTCAGCTCGTCACAAAAATTTTGTTTTCCCCATATTGAGGGGAAGCCATTTGTTTGATCTGAGTGACACCAAAAAGCTTTTGATGTACTAAAGTAGTGGTTGAAGAGGGATCCTTTTATAAGGTTTCCAAAGGTTGGATATGAAAATGTAGTTTTCATTGATGCCACTAGCTCAAGGCTTGGTTGTGTTTTTATGTAAAGTCTAGTAGTGATTGTCTATTGGTTTATAAAATTGATACATAATGATCAAAATTATGAAACCCATGATTTAGAGTTGGCAGTGACAGAGTTTTTCTTGAATATGTAGAGGTTGTGCCTTCTTGGAAAGTGGTTTGTAGTCTAGAAAAACCATAAGATTACCAGGTATATTCTTACCTAGATAGATGTTAACCTAAGTTCAAGGTGTTTGTTAAAGTTATTGTAAGATAATGATTCAATATTTTCAATACACTTTTCTTAAAAAGGGAATCCCTGAGAGTGGCCTTTTTGAACCCTCCACTCTCAGGAACCCCCCTCCCCGCGAAGAGGTCTTCAATGCCTCCGACAGGAAGGAGTTGTTGCTAGCTGGAATAATAGAGCATCCCATAGGGTAACACCTCGATCTATGATGGTTCGACACAACAATCTATCAGCCAGGAGATGTGCACCCATTTTTTTTCACCTAGTGAGAAACTAATTGACCTGGCAAGACGAGTGGTACATTGGAGGAGGAAATTTCCCCAAGAGTTGGATTCCAAGAGTCAAACCCCAGACCTCACCAAACACCGTTGCTCTGGCCCTCGACCCTATACCACTACGCCACCACTAAAGCAGCAATATTTTCTATAATCTATGAAAGTATAATGTGGTGGTTGATTCCCATAGCTAGAAATCTAATTATCTATTTTGGGGGGTAGAGTTTTGGAAATTGTCCTTATTTTAGCTCTCTTTAGTAAATGAGTAAGAAGTATCTTATCTTTTATTGATGCTTGTTTTCCCTTTGCTTTTTTATCCTATTAGGGGTTCCATGTCATGAATTATCAATTATAAGGATTTTTGTGATTAGATATCCTTAGGTGATGTAATGTATGGATATTCTGGAGGTAGGGAGCATGTCATCCTCTTATAAGGATGGATAGTGGTGCCAATCCTACTACATTCGGAATGTGCTAAGGGATTTCCATGCTTCACACTCAATGATACATCCTTGAGTGAAATTAATATATCAAGACCTCATGTGTTGGATTTTATGGGAAATAATTAAAGGGAGTGTTTATAAGTTTATCTCATGATACCTAACCTATCAATAGGTGAAGATATCAAACCATATCCCAATAGGTTTGAAATAACCCCTTTACATTTTTACGTGGAAGTGGGGTAGAATATTAATGGATTTTAGGGTGAGCCTCCCATGATTAGTGAGAGGTCACAATTCTATCTGACTGGTCATAAAGTGAAGAACCAAGTATGTCCACTTACTTTTTATTTGAGAGTGGAGTTCGGTGGAGTCCTTCAGACATTTAAACATGGAGGAAGTCACTTGGCTACATGGAATACCCATGACAATCATTTTTAACTGAGACACTTGATTTATATCCTAGTTTTTTAGTGGTTTATATAATGCATTTGGGACATAGTTTTTGTTGAGTATAGCATTCTACCCTCAAATTGAATGAGAAACCAACCAAAACATACATTTTCTCATTGATATTTTGAGATCTTATGCATTTCATTTCAACAAAATTTGGGAGTATCACTTTCTTTTAGTGAATTTTTCATACAACAATTGTTATCACTCCACCATTTTCATGTTGACTTTTGAGGACCTATATCAAAGAAACTAATTGTCCCATATATGTTAGATGTATATAGAATAGTTATCACTGGTGGGGTTGTAGTCACTGTAAGTGATGATGGGGAAGTTTCACATGATCCAAGAGAATATAAGGACCACTTGGAGCCATTATAATCCTTACATGAATTGATGTCATAGGAATTTGGGCTTAATTAGGGAGATTATGTACTCCTAAAGTTTTTCCCATGATGTTGTTTACAATGAATTATTTTGGGAAGTAAGTTTTCCTAAAGGTTTAGTGTTCTATTCCAAGTCCTACACAGGTTGGGTGAGGTTTCTTATAGCATGGGATTTCCCTCATAATTAGACCAAATGAACAATATCTTCCACATATACCAACTAAATAGATACATGAATCACCCATCTTATATCATTTACTATGGTGATATATCCATTTAGGATAGTTACAATTTCTCAATGTACCCATTCATAATTGAGGACTAGAGTGAGATGACTCTTTTGTGGATGATCTATTATATATGTGTGTGTTCATTAGAAGTAGGGAACCTCTAAGAGAGCTAGTAGGAATTTGATAGTTAGATTTCGGATCAGTACCCACACTATTTTGAGTGGGTTTTACTTTTACGGAAAAAAATCCTTGAAGGTAGGTAGGATATAAATGACCTATTTTTTCTATTTGAACCCTTGGAATAATATAAATAATATTTTATGGATGGTTTGTTGAAACATTTTCTTCATTTGAGTGTTTTGGATCCTCGATAATAATATATTAAATATAATATATTGTTTTTAGCCCATGCACATGTGATCATGTAAAAATGTGATTTTTTCCTAATTAGAGCCTCAAATGGGAAATTTGACACTGCAGTTGCATTTGAAACAAGGGAATTACCCTAGGGATACTATAGATTTGTTTCATATATGGGTCTTGGGGAGGGCCCATTTATAGTGTCTCATAAATAAATTAATTAAATTCTAATTAAGTAATTTTTATATTCATTTGAAACCCTAAAACCCCATATTTAAGTCTTATTAATCTCTTTAATTTAGGGAGATCAACTATAAAACCGGATTAGGGAGATATGATGTGAAAGTGATTGTTGGAAGAATTGGATTCAGGGACCGACAAGCATATTCTTCAATGAGAATCGCTGATGAATTATTGATCATATGAAAACCTCTTTAATTAATAATATAATAAAGGGTTGGGATTATTTTTATTATCAAAATTGACTTATTCTCTCTAAGTATTTATCTTTATATAATTCTACACCCAATATTTGGTGACCTATATTCGTATCAGCTACAAGTAAACTTATCTATGATTTCCCCTACCTTATTCTTCCCCTTTTCTTTACAAAATAACAAATGGCCTTTACTTTGGGTGATAATCCAATAAATTGGGACACAAATCAATAAATGATAAAATTTTATCTTATGATCAATAGATTTGGGTAATACTGTTAATGTCATGGAATACAAGACTAATAAAATGCATAGATAGACCTTTAGAGGGTGTGATGAGTCATGATCAATGAAGGCAATGATGTGATAGGAATTGGGGATACATAAGAACCCCCACCCCCTTTCGATTAATTTTATTTGGTAAATAAAAGTTATAAATCAAAAATTGGAGGTGTGAAACCATTAGAAAAGTATTTTGGAAGAGATTCAGGCTTGATCAAGGGTCGGAATGATGAAAACTATGCAATTCTAGGTATTCTTTAGATTCTAGTCACTAAGATTCATTCATAATCTTGTGATGTATAACCACATTCTGGGAATTTCCCAAGTAGTAGTGGATAGTGTTTTTGTTAGAGATAAATATCATAAGACATGTAGCCTAAGTGAGCATGTCGTTTATCCCTAATATAGTGAACTGAGTGTGTATAGGGAGTACATGCCTAGGTGGTTATTTTTTCACACACACCATGTGAGTTAGAGTGGCACGCTATATATCCTCAATGGTACTTGACTCAGACTTCTATGTAAGTTAATTTTTAGTACTATCATAGGCCTTTCATGCCAATTTCATGCATACATACCACGTACAATTCTATATCATATCACATAGTCTATGTAGAAATGAATCAGGTTCCCTTATTCAGATATAATATTAAACAAAAACCTTCTAGACACAGACACCATATACCTTATTATACATTTCATATAGGTAAACCTATACCTTCAATGTGGTTAGATTGTACACAACTAGATTTTAGTTAAGGGGTTACACACCATGTACCCCTATAGTGCATATCAAGTCCTTTTATAGCCATAGAATCATTTAATATATCTTTTCCTAGGAACCAAATTTAGGAAAATGGGTAGTCCATCCTGATGATTTTCCTACATAGAATGTAATGGTAACCTTTGATTTGGAATTAATTGAGATACAATATGTAATAAAATTAATTTACTCTTATGATCCTTATATGGATGATAAAGTCAATTGGGAATAGTAATTACATTGTTCATGATGTAGTAACTCCCCTATAAATGTGTTTATGATAGGATATAGTTCTTTTGTGTTGATGATAAAGTTAGATACTGCCCCACATACTCAAGGCATGGCCCTTGATCAATGGAGTTAGTTACACCCTCATCTATATGATCAGACATAGTGTAGATGCTTCAATGAGTTTGGATACTCCCTAAACTAATACTTATCCTTTTAGTGAGTAGCAGTTCCCCCAATACAGTTTTAGATAGGTGATATATGTTTCTATGTTGGGTAGTTCATATTCTTAAGGTTTCTTTCTAATTCTCCAATAATAGGGATATATTGAGTGGGTATATATCTTATATCATGGGTTATAAACTTTAAATAATATATGGGTTTGTATAGGTTTCTTCTATCATTCTTGAATTTTTGGATTTGATCTGACTTGACTTTAATTATTTCTTTGTGGTTTTGTGGTGGCCAACTGGGTATGTATATACTCACCCATTCATGGGAATATTCACCCACATTTTTGTGCCTTATACATATGGTGTAAATTTTGATGGTGACTTGGTGGAAATAATGTTGCTGGAGGTTAGTAGTATATGGATGTGATAGTGGCAGACAACTTTTATATCCAGAGGTAGTTCATTATGGGTATCTCATGACCTCAGTTATTTCTGTTAGGTTTTTTTCATTGGGTTGTTTTTTGAGTAATTTTTCTTTACATTATATATTATACACTAGTTTTTTCTTTTTGGATCTTATCATATTTCAAATGAATTTGTATTATAGTTTATTATTTTCTTAGTTTTTAATGTTATTATATCCTACATGGATATGTGTGGTATGTATAGGTCCATTAGGATAAGTCCTCCCATCATGTGTGATATGACTAATTAGAGCTAGTTTCTAACCCCTTGACTATTGGAGGAAAGCTTAGTGTGTCACACTCAACTCACCACTACCCAAAAGGTGTCTTTTTGGGTTATTAAATTTCATAGGCACATCTCTAAAGCCTCTTTTTCCTACAACTAGAAGAGACAGTGCTACCAAAACCATAAGGCCCACAACTAGGACCTCCAAGAAAAGGAAGGTATCCTACTATAAAATCCTTCATTATGATCTTCCTAGATATAAGAGCCTTATTAAACACGTCAAAATAGGTCATTATTTTAAACATCCCCTCCTAGAACATTAGATCTTGTTGAAGACTGATCTCGAACAAGTGGGAATATTTTCCCTTATTCCCATACAATAAAGGGTAAAAGCTTAAAATGGCCATAAAAGAGGTGGAATAATATATCATTGATAAATACACTAGATTAATATCTATAAACTATATAAATTAATATATCTTTAGAAACTCTTAAAAAACTCATTAAAAAAGTGGTCCGTGAAGGACTCCTATTATCGGCCCTGATTCCTTTTATCCAAAATATAACAACCCTGCTCTTTATTGCACACATAAACGTGATTTATTACATAAAATTCAACTTAATACAAATATGAGGATTAATATTTCTAGTTTCTTGGGAAATTAGGAACATTACATAACAACTTAGAACATAAAACACAACATCTTTATTGAAAACTTCTTTTACATGACCACAACATTTCTCTGTACTTAGCATTGCATGGGATCACCTGAGGACATGCATAAGAAAAGGGTGAGCTATAAATCCCATTAAGAGAGTAAAAAAGTAATAACATATAGAATATAATACGTGATAGGAAAAAGTCATATCAATGGAGTACAAGAGAAACATGAACATAAAGACAAGATATGACAAGATTATCAAAACATGGAAATGTGGAAAAAACATTTAACAAGATATTAGTATGAGACAAGGCTCATTTCAGATGGAGCATGAGTAAAACCTCATTTAACTTGAATTATCATGAGTAAATCCTCATTTCACATGGCGTATCATGATACTATTCTTTACCCAATTCATTGGAGCACTATCAGGGTGCACCCTTTATAAACATTTCATTTCATGCATAAGTGTGCCACATTGATCATACAACATGGATTCATTAAACATCATAATTTATTCAACGAATAAGAGATGTGTAATACATAAATTTAAGTCCTCAATAAAAAATTACATGTCCATAAAGGTGAATTCCCTTGATATATAAACGGGTATGGTATTCACATACACAATAATGTTGGCATTGAAATTTTGGTATAACTTCGGCAGCATAATGATTTCAAATAGAAATAGTAAAATGGTTTGATGAGAGAAAATGGGGTATATCATAATTTATAAATGAAATCTAAAGTAAGGGGTTAATGGAACATAATATCCCAACATATGTAATGGAATTTAGATACATAATATAAAAAAAATTACTTGAATGTAAATGAGAAGAGAGAAATTCCTCACGGATTTTCAGCATGGTAATGGTTGTACATGGGAGGTATTAATGAGATATAAATAGGTATCTCATCATTAAAACATAAGGAGGGTGGTATAGGGGAGGTTTGAAATCATACCCAAAATTTGTAATTGAAAATAAAAGGGAATACCAACATAAGGAAAAACTTGGACAAAAATGAGAGAGGAATAAATCCCTTACTTGGAAGTGTGATCCCAAAGGCGTAATATAGGCTTGAGAGAGGATTATTGGGAGCTTGGTGTACCTTTGTAGGATTTTAGAGAGATTATGGAAGGGTAGGGACGTGTTATAAGGGTTTTGAGTGAAGATAAGTGGGAGCTTGGGTGGGATTATATAGGAAAAGAGGGGGAATTATTTATTATTTAGGTTTTGGATTCCACACATTAAACTAATCAAAACCAAAAACCATACCATGTTGTTTTCCCATGGTTTTTTCCGAAGTGTAGTAGAAATTTTTTTTTTATAAGTTCAATGGTCTAACCTATTAAAATATTAGTCTTTCTTATGTGAAGTTGAGTCACACTCTCCAGGAAAACATTTTAAAAGGTTAAAATATTTTATAAGCCTTGGAGGGTCCACTAAGGCATCATAAAATTAATCAAAAAAATATAAAATCACATTATTTTAAGGTTAAAACATATATTGGCCGAAAATCCTTTTTTTTGTATTTTATTACATCACTATTAGATCATTATGATGTCGTGAAACACATTATATATTTTAATGGTGTTTATTTTTTACCCAAAAATTCAATAGTCTCATAAAATTATGAAAAATTCACAATTGGATAATTTCGACATCCAGATTCCAAAAATAATATTCATTTTATATAAAAAAATTCTAAATATGTTAATTTTTACTTTTAAAATAAAAATTTACATTTATAAAAAATTCATGGGTTTTGAAAAAAACAACTTTCAAACCTTAATAAAAATTACAATTGTATTCATAAAAATTATATTATAATTTATATTTAATAAAAATTAATTTGGAAATAGTATTTTATTAAAATATTATTTAATTAAAAATCCATTAATTCATCCAAATAGATTTCTTAATTGAATATTAACTAAAAGTATTATTTGTGCTTCAAAAACCATTTACAAAGTAACAATAATGAAATTAATGTATATTATTTATACAAAAAATAAATCACATAATCATAGTGTTATAGTCTTGTTATATAACCCTATATAACACTCGCATAATACCTAAGGGTAAGGTGTGTGATGGTGACAAACTCTTGGGGTGGCTCGGATAACATCGCTCGATTTGTAATCTTTATTAACTTTCACTTCTCCCATAGGTGGTTCTGTTCAAGCATAACATGTTGAAGATCAGCTTGGGTTTGGTCAAGAGAGAGTCCTGGTGATGCCACCTCCTTTATGATCTATGAAAAATAGGCTTCATATGAAGCAATTCTATTGGATGATGCCATTGCTTCCTTTTTCTGAGTAAATTGGATTTGTTAAAGCCCTATATTTATACTAATCGTGTGATCATTGATCAAAATCTATATTAGAAATGGTAACAATTATTAATGGTATTTTGAAATCCAAAAACATAAAACCACGGAAGTTCATATTTTATATAACCATTTTACATAATAATGCATTTACTTAGATCAAGAGGAATTTTTATTAATTAAATTTTGGGTCATTATAATCTTCTCCCCTTAATAAATTTTTCCCTCAAAATTTTCTTTTCCCACACTAAAAAATATGAGGGTAACTCTTCTTCATCACTTCCTCCAATTCCTATGTTTCTTCTTCAAACTTTTACTTTCGCCACAACACCTTGATGAGGGGTATTGTCTTATTTTGTAGTAATTTTTCTCTACCATCTAAGATCATAACCAGATTCTCTTTATTGGAGAGGTTATTCTCCAATGGTACCACCTATGGATTGAGTACATGTGATGGGTCAAGTATGTACATACTCAATAGTGGTACATGAAATACATCATGTACTTGAGATAGGTTCGGTGGGATAGCTAGTCGATAGGCCACTACTCTAATGTGATCAAGGATATCAAAAGGTCCAATGTACCTTGGAATAAAATTTCCCTTATTCCAAAATCTCATAACTCTCTTCCATGGTGATATGCATAGTAATACCATGTCTCCAAAATCAAACTCTAGGTCTCATCGATGATTATTAGCATAGCCCTTTTATCGACTATTATCATCTTTAATGTGCAACTAGATGGTCTTAACCCTGTTATTGTAAGAGAACTCAATGACAGAATGATGTTGATCTCATCCTCCTTTTAAGTCCATTGAGCATGCTCTCAACATGCCCTCAATTGTTTTCATAGTATGCTTAGGTTGGCCATCAGTTTGAGGATGATAAGGGGTACTGAAGTTCAGCTCAGTATTCAGAGCATGTTGAAGAATCTTCCAGAATATAGAGATGAATCTTGTATCTTGATCAGATAAAGTAGATACTGGTACTCCATGAATCCTTCCCACTTCTTCGATATATATCTATGTCAATTGATTCAATGATAAATCCTCTATAATTACAATGAAGTGTGCAGTCTTTGTAAGACAATCCACAACAACCCAGATAGCATTGTTTCCTTTGGATGTCTTTGGAAGTCCAATGACAAAGACCATGGTGATGTTCTCCCATTTCGATGTGGGTATGGGTAATGGTTTCATCATCCCCTTAGAATTCTACCTCTCAGCCTTCACTTGTGGACATACCAAACACTTTGATGTATACTCAACAATATCCTTCTTCATGTTATCCCACTAATAATGCTCTCATAGATCTCAATACATCTATGTGTTTCCTAAGTGAATGGAGAAATTCAAACTATGTGCATCATCCAAAATTTCTTTCATTAACTCCATATTTGATGGAATGCATAGTTCTGACCCAAATCTCACAATTCCTTCTTCATTAACATTGAATTCTGAGGATTTACATTTTATGATAGTTTCCACTTTCTTTTGAATTTCTACATAATCCTTTTGATCATCCTTTAACATTTCCAAAAGATAATGTTAATCAATCATTTTTGAAAGGATTGATGATATTCCATTATTTACGATTCCCATGTCTATCTTTATAAAATATAAGAAGATTGGATCCTTTCCAATTCTCATCAATGATAGAATCACTATGTCCTTTCTACTTAGAGCATCTTCCACCTTGTTCGCTTTCACATGGTGATAATGAATTGAATAGCCATAATCTTTGATTAGATCTAACCATATTCGTTGGCACATGTTCAACTCTTTCTATGAGAATATATATTTGAGGCTTTTGTGATCTGAATATATTTCATACTTCTCCCCAAGGAGGTAATTCTGCCAAATCTTCAAAGAAAAGATTACTTCAGCCAACTCCAAATCATGTGTTGGATTTTTTTTCTCCTAAACATTCAATTTCCTTGAAATATAGGCAATGACTTTTTCATTTTTCATCAACACTTATCCCAAGCCCTTCTTCGAAGCATCACTAATTACCACAAAAAGTTCTCCACTTATGGTTAGTGTGAGCACAGATGTAGTGATAAGCCTCCTTCTCAACTCCTTAAATCTATCTTCACATCCATCACTCCAAGAAAAATTTACTCCCTTCCTAGTTATCATGGTAAAAGGGTTGGAAAATCATGAGAAAATTCACACAAATCGGCGATAAAATCCAGCTAAACCCAGGAATCAATGGATATCCGTTATTGATGTTGGCCTCAGCCATCCCTCAATTGCATCTGTCTTGGAGGGATCCACAGATATCCCAATTCTTGTGATGATATGACCCAAGAATGATACCTCTTTCAACCAAAACTCACACCATTTGTACTTTTCCTAGATCTTCTCCTTTCTTAAGGTCTCTAGTACAATACTTAGATTCTCCTCATACTCCTCCTTGGTTTTGGAGTATATTAGAATATCATTTATAAATACTACCATAAATTTGTCAAGGTAATATCTAAATACTATATTAATAAAGTCCATGAATATTTTTGGAGCATTAGTGAGTCTGAAAGGTATTACTATAAATTCATAGTGCCTGTATCTTGTACAAAAAGAAGTCTTGGGGATATCCTCCTTCTTCACCCTTACTTGATAATATCTCGACTGTAGATAAACCCTTTATCCAAAATTATTTTGTAGTTGTTTATTCAACTCCTCAATATCCACAAGAGCCATTCTATAAAGAGTCTTGGATATTGGCAATGCCCCAGGTATAAATCAATTGAGAATTCAACATCTCTTCAAGGAGGAGAGTGATTTACCTCTCACAGAAATTTATGTTGGATCTATATAATGAAATCTAATACATGCCAATAATTGCATCAAATTCCACGAGAGGGAGTATGACAAGGTTTTTTGGTAAGTTCAATCCAAAAATTTTGAAAGGGGTGGAGTTATATTCATGGGGTGAAATGATTTCCCCATTTTTCATTCTCACCTACATCATTTCTTCTATGATTTGCGGTGGTGTTGGAAATGTTATACTAAACATTTAAGATATAAAAGAATGTGTTAAACCAGAATAAAAAATTATATTCACTATTATTGAATAAATAACTAGCATACTAGTCACCACTTCATTTTTGAGGTTCACTTTGGTGAGAGTAATAGAAAAAACGCACCCTTGTTGCCTTGGATATTGTTGGTTGCCTCCAAAAACCCTTGGATTAGTGCACTAGTTTGCAAAGTGCACTGGTTCTTTACAGTTGAAGCAATGAACAATGTATTTAGGATCAAACGGAGAATTATTCTCCTCTGTCACAGCTGCGAGTATTTCTTATCAGTAGTTAATATCTTGGTTCCCTCATTTTCCACACCTAAACCATTTCCTCATCCCCTTTAGGAAATTTTTTGGGTGCTTATTTTGGCACCTTTGGCAAGTGGGGTGCTATTATTTCTTATCATTGTTGGATTTATACATTGGACATTCATAATTAAATTACACCTTACACTTCTTATCCCCATGATACCCCTGAGATTCATCAATCTACATTTCTACTTTGAGGGCACATCATACAATTTCTTCATAGCTCTCTAAGTCACAGATCGCTAGGGCTTTCCGTAGGCTAGGTTTTATCCCACCAAAGAAGAAGTAAACCTTGCATTTGGAGGTAATGACAAAGACAAAGTCATATCATACTATCCTTGTAATTTTTTCCTCTTATGCTCTGATATACTCATCATCTTTTTTCTTGAGGGTAAGGAAGCCTCTTTCCATCTTAAGTAGGAGGGTTCCAGGAAAGTATTTATTGAAAATCATTTTCCAAAAATCCTTCCATTCCAACATCTCAATATCCTCCTCAGGCTTCATATTTTGATAAATATCCACCATGGATCATATTGACCCTCCATACGATTAGAATCTAGAAGTAACTTCTCTTGTTCAAAACATTAATGTTTGGAGAAGATTTTTCAATGGAGTTGATCCACTGTTCGGCAATTAATATATTAGATGATCAATTAAAAGTAGGATTTCTTTGTCTCATGAAGTTCTTTATTGTAGCTTGTTCTTTTTTAGGGGGGGTTGAACATTCCTCTTGGATCATGTTTATATTCAAAACTTGAGTTAACTGAGAGAGTATCATGACAACTTTTGTGATTCCCGCTCCAAACGAATTGGGTATCTTATTACAATAGTCATCACATTGATCTTCGCATCGGTTGTCAGCTTGATTACTCCTACTACCAGCCACTGGATGGAATAAAAGGAATGTTAGCGGTAACACATAAAGGGTAATCCAAAGACAAAAATGGATGACTTATAAATTACTTTTATTTCTTTAAATTATGAATTTATAGGATTTAATCTATGTTATCGATGATCTACATCACAAGATATATTCTTAGGGGAAATTTTTTATTCCCTTAATAATGGTTCATATTAAGAATCTGAATTTACCAAAGTATATCCCCTGGGAGTTTCATAACCAAGAGTGTATCTATGCCCATTTTAGGGCACCAATTTCTGTTCGAGTCTAACTCAAAGTGTTGTTTTCAGGTTTTACCCCTAGATACATATGTGCTAGAGTCGTCTCTACCTGCTCATATCAAGAAATGGATCTATTTTCTTGATAAACCACTTTAGAAATTCTCACCAAAATTTAGGGATATTTTTATTATACTTAGTCTTATCCCTAAGTCTTTCACTATGATTTTTTAATCCTAATCCCAAAAATAATTAAACCTATCCTCTAATACTAACTATAACAACCCTGCTCTTTATTACACACATAAACTTGATTTATTACCTAAAATTGCACTTAATACAAATATAAGGATCAAGATGTATAGTTTCATGGGAAATTAGGAACATAACATAACAACTTAAAACATAAAACACAACAACTTTATTGAAAACTTCTTTTACTTGACCACAACATTCCTTCTTACATAGCATTGCACGGGATAATCTGAGGATATGCATAAGAAAAGGGTGATATATAAGCCCAATAAGGGAGTAAACAAGGAATAAAATAAATAATGTATTAAATTTTAGGAAATAGATATATCAATGGAGCACAAGAGAAACATGAACAAAAAGACAAGATATAACATGATTTTCATAGCATGGAAATGTGGCAACAACATTTAACAAGATATGAGCATGAGCCAAGGCTCACTGCACATAGAGCATAATTAAACCTTCATTATACTTAAATTATCATTATTAAACCCTCATTTCACATGGAGTATCATGATACTATTCTTTACCTAGTGCATCTGAGTGCTATTAGGGTGCACCCTTTATAAACATTTCATTTCATGCATAAGTGTGCCACATAGATCATACAACATAGATTCATTAAACATCATAATTTATTCCATGAATAAGAGATGTGGAATAAATAAATGTAATTCCTCAATCAAAAATTACATTTTTATAATGGTGAATACCCTTGATATAGATATGGGTATGGTGTTCACTTACACGATGATTTTGGCATGGAAATTTTGTTGTAACTTCAAAAGCATAACGACTTCAAATAGAAATCATAAAATGGATTGATGAGAGAGAAAGGTTTATCTCATCATTTATACAAGATATGTACAGTAATGTGGTCATGGAACATAATATCCCAACATATGTAATGGAATTTATATGCATAATATTAAATAATTTCTTGAATGTAAATGAGGAGAGAGAAATTCCTTACAGAATTTTGGCATGGTAATGGGTCCACATGGGAGGCATTAATGAGAGATAAATAGGTATATAATCATTCAAAAATAATGAGGTAAGTATAAGGGGGTTCTAAATAATACCCCAACAATTTTAATTGAAAATAAACTAGAATAGAAACATAATGAAACTTGGAAAAAAATTAGAAAGAAATAAATCCCTTACTTGGAAGTGTGATCTCAAAGGCTTGAGAGAGGATTAAGAGAGGCTTAAGAGAGGTTTATTAGGATATTGGGGTGATTTGGGAGGATTTTGTGATAGTAGGGCAAGTTAGGGACGTTATAAAGGGTTTTGAGTCAATAAAAGTGGGATATCGGGTGGGTTTATATAGGAAAATAGGGGGAATTCTTTATTATTTAGGTTTTGGACACCACACATTAAACTTATCAAAACCACAAACCATACCTTGGTTTTTACCATGGTTTTTGTAAAAGTGGACTGTAAAAAATTATTTTATAAGGATAATGGACGAAATTATTAAAATATTAGGCTTTCTTAAGTGTATTTGAGTCCCACTCCCAAGAAAAACATTTTAAAAGGTTAAAATATTTTATAAGTCATGCAGGGTCTACTAAGGCATCATAAAATTTATCAAACAAATATAAAATCACATTATTTTAAGTATAAAACATATATTGTCTGAACATCCTTTTTATAGTATTTTATTACATCACTATTAGGTCATTATGATGTCATAAAACACATTATATATTTAAAAGGTATTTAAATTTAACCCAAAAATTTGATAGTCTCAGAAAATTTTGAAGATTTCACCAGTTGATAATTTCTACATCCTAAATCCAAAAATAATATTAATTTTATCTAAATAATTTTATAAATATGTGAATTTTTACTTTTAAAATAAAAACTGATATTTATCGAAAATTCATGGGTTTTTACAAAAACAGCTTTCAAACCATAATAAAAATTACAATTTTATTCATAAAAATTATAAGATAATTTATATTTAATAAAAATAAATTTGGAAGCCATATTTCATTAAAATATTATTTAATTCAAAATCCATTAATTCATCAAAATATATTTCTTAATTGAATATTAACTAAAAATACTATTTGTGATTTAAAAACCATTTACAAAGTGACAATAATGACATTAATGTATATTCTTTATACAAAAAATAAAGTACATAATCATAGTTCTAGGGTCCTGTTACATAACCCCTTATAACACTCGTATAAGACATAAGGGTAAGGTGTGTGATGGTGATAGACTCTTGGGGTGGCTCGGATAACTTCTCTCAAGTGGTAATCTCTATTAACATTCACTTATCCCAGAGGCGGTTCTGTTCAAGATTAACGTGTTAAATCTCAGATTGGGTTTGGTCAAGAGAGAAGCCCAGTGAAGCCACCTCCTTTCCGAGCTCCAACAAGTTTGGAGAAATTCTATTGGATTAAGCCATCGCTTCCTTTTTCTGAGTAAATTGGATTTGTTAAAGCCTTATATTTATACTAATCTTGTGATTACTGATAAATGGCTATATTATCAATGGTAAAAATTCTTAAAAGTGTTTTGAAAACCAAAAACATAAAACCATGTAAGTGCATATTTTATATTACCATTTTACATAATATGACATTTAATTTGATCAAGATGAATTTTCATTAATAAAATCTTGGGTCGTTAAAATCTTCCCCCTTAAGAAATTTCTTCCCCAAAATTTTATTTTCCCACACTAAAACAAATGAGGTTAACTCTGATTCATCATTTCCTTTGATTCCCATGTTTCTTCTTCAAACTTTTGGTTTCTCCATAACACCTTGATGGGGGAATTGTCTTATTTTGTAGTACTTTTTCTTTATGATCTAAGATCTTCACCGGATTCTCTTCATAGGAGAGGTCATTCTACAATGGTACCACCTATGGATTGATTACATGTGATGGGTCATGTATGTATATACTCAGTAGTGATACATGGAATATATCATATACTTAATATAGGTTCGGTGGGAGAGCTAGTCGATAGGCCACTGCTCCAATGTGATCAAGGATCTCAAAATTGTCTATGTACCTTGGACTAAGCTTTTACTTCTTCCCAAATTTCATAACTCTCTTCCATAGTGATATGTGTAGGAATACCATGTCCCCAACATCAAACTATAGGCCTCATCGATGATTATCAACATAGCTCTTTTGTCGACTCTAATCAAATTTAATGTGCTATTGGATGGTCTTAACCTTCTCCACCATTTCTTCAACCATTTCTAGACCTAGGAGTTTTCTCTACTCAACTTCATCCCAACATTCTAGTGTTATGCACCTCTTTCCGTACATGGCTTTATGAGGAGGCATTTGGATGCTTGAGTGGAAATTGTTATTGTAAGAGGACTCAATGAGAGAAAGATGTTGATCCCATCCTCCTTTGAAGTCCCTTGACAATGCTCTCAACATGTCCTCAAGTGTTTGGATAGTCTACTCAGATTCGGTATCAGTTTGAGGATGATAAGTTGTAGTGATGTTCAGCTCAATATTCATAAGATGTTAAAGACACATCCAAAACTTAGAGGTGAATCTCAAATCTCGATCGGATACAATAGATAGTGGTACTCCATTAACCCTTACCACCTCTATCATATATATCATTTCCAATTGATCCAATGAGAAATCCTCATGAATTTTAATGAAGTGTTTAGTCTTAGTAAGTTGATTCATAATAACCCATATATAATTGTTTCCTTTGGATGTCTTCAGATGTTCGGTGACAATGTCCATAGTAATGTTCTCCCATTTTTCTGTTGGTATGAGTAATGGATGCATCATCCCCTTTTATTTCTTCCTCTCAGTCTTTACCTGCTGACATTCCACACACTTTGATGTATACTCAGTGATATCCTTCTTCATGTTACCCAACTAATAATGATGTAGAATATCTTGATACATATTTGTGTTTCTTGGGTGAATAGAGAAATTTTAACTATGTTCATCATCTAAAAGTTCATTCTTTAACTTCAAATTTTATGGAATGCATATTCATGACCCAAATGTCACAATTTATTCTTCATTAACATTGATCTCTGAGGATTTCCCTTTTCTGAAAGTTTCCACTTTCTTCTGAATTCCCACATCATACTTTTGAGCATCCTTTAACCTTTACAAAAGATTTTTTTGAGAAATCATTTGTGAAAGGATTGATGATGTTCCATTATTTATGATTCCCATGTCCATATTTATAAAATCTTAGAAGATTGGATCCTTTTCAATTATCATCAATGATAGAATCGATGGGTCCTTTCTAATTAGAGCATCTTCCACCTTGTTCGCTTTCACAGTGTGGTAATGGATTGAGCAGTCATAGTGTTTGATCTTCTCTAACCATATTCGTTGGCGCATGTTCAACTCTTTCTATGTGAATATATATTTTATTCTTTTGTGATCCATATATATTTCACACTTCTCCCCAAAGAGGTAATTCCACCAAATTTTCAAAGAGAATATTACTGAAGCCAACTCTAGATCATGTGTTGGATAGTTTTTCTCATTAACGTTAAATTGCCTTGAAGCATGGAAATGACTTTGTCATTTTGCATCAACTCACATCCCGGGAACTTCTTTGAAGAATCACTAAATACCAAAAAAAGTTATCCACTTGTGGGTAGTGTGAGCACAGGTGCAGTGATAAGCCTCCGTTTCAACTCCTTGAAGCTATCTTTACATTTATCACTCTAAGAAAAATTTAATCCCTTCTGATTTATCTTGGTAATATGGTTGGATAATCATGAGAAATTTCTCATAAATCATTGATAATATCCAGCTATACCCAGGAAGCTACGGATATCTATTACCAATGTTGGCCTCGGATATCCCTTAATTTTAGATTTCTTGGAGGAATCCACAGATTTCCCATTGCTTGTGATGATATAACCCAAGAATGAGACCTCTTTCTACCAGAACTCATGATTCTTGTACTTTTCATAAGGATTCTCCTTTTCCAAGGTCTCTAGTATAGTGCTTAGATTCCCCTCATGCTCCTCCTTTGTTTTGAAGTATATTAGAATATTATCTATAAATACTAAAATAAATTTGATGAGGTAATCTCTAAATACTCTATTCATCAATTCCATGAAGATTTATAGAGCATTAGTGAGTCCGAAAGGCATTACTATGAATTCATAGTGCCTGTATTTTGTACAAAAAGCATTCTTGAGGATGTCCTACTTCTTCACCCTTACTTGATAATATCCTGACCATAGATCCACTATGGAGAAGTATTGTGCTCCACATAGATGATAAAAAAAAATTCATCAATTTGTAGCAGAGTATACTTCTTATTTATTGTGATTTTTTTAAGCTCATGATAATCAATGAAAATGTGCATTGACCCATCCATATTTCTGACAAAGAGTACTAGTTCACCCCATAGTGAAGCACTTGGGAGTATAAACCCTTTATCCAGATTCTTTTGTAGTCATTTTTTCATATCCTCAAGCTCCAAAATATCCATTCTATATAGAGTCATGGATATTTTAAACACCCCAGGTATAAGATTAATTGATAATTCAACATCTCTTCTAAGAGGATGGCCTAGAAATTCCTCAGGAAACACTTCAGCGAATTCCCTCACAATAGGCATCTCTTCAAGGATGGTTTCTTCCATAGAATCAATCATCTGAGCAAGATATGAATCCTCATAGGGTAGTAATATTCATGATTTAGATGATATTTCTAAGGAAGATTTGTCCTCCTCCTTTCACTTGTATATAATAGGGGGTTGATTCTCTATATGGAGAGTGATTTCCCTCTCATGGAAATTTATGTTTGATCTATATAAGAAAAGCCAATCCCTTCCAATAATTGCATCAAATTCCACTAGAGGGATTATGGAGAGGTTTTACGGGAAGTTAAATCCACAAATTATGATATTGGATGAGTTATATTCATGGGATGTAATGATTTCCCCATTTTCCATTCTCACTTACGTCTTTTATTCCATGATTTGTGGTGGTTTTGGGATTGTTCTACTAAAATTTCAGGATATAAAAAAATCCATAGAACCAGAATCAAAAAGTATGTTTTCTATTCATGAATGAATAACTATCATACCTACCACCACATCGTTTTAGAGGTTCACTTCAGGGTTAGTGATGGAAAAATATTTCCCTTGCTACCTTGGAGGTTGTTGGTTACCTTTGAAAACCCATGGCTTAGTGTACTGGTTTGCAAAGAGCCCTGGTTCTTTGCAGTTGAAGGAATGAACAATGTGTTAAGGGTCGAATGAAGTGTTCCTATAATTTGTTGCAGCTGTGGGTTTTTCTTGTCGGTATTAAATCTACAGGTTTTATTCTCTTCCACACTTAAAGCATTTCCTCGTCCCCTTCAGAAAATTTCTGGGGTGCTTTTTTCCGCACCTTTGGAAAGTGGGGTGCTGGAATTTCTTAGAATTGTTGGATTTATCCATCAGACTGCTAGAATTAAATTCCACCTTACACTTTTATATACATGAAACCACTAAGATTCCCTGATATCTATTTTGACTTTGAGGGCACACAGGAAAATTTCTTCTTAGATCTCGAAGTTACAGATCGCTATGGCTTTCTGTTGGCTGGTTTTTAGCCCACCAAAGAAGTGGTCAACCTTGAATTCAGGGGTAAAAATAAATCCGGAGGCATATCATGCAAGACTTGTGATGTTTTCCTCATACTCTCTGATGTATTCATCATCTTTTTTCTTTAGGGCAAGGAAGTACCTTTACATCTTAAGTCGGAGGGTGTGGGGAAATTATTTATCGAAAAACATTTTCTGGAAATCCTTCCATTCCAATGCCTCAATATCCTCCAAAGGCTTCATATTTTTTATTAATGTCCACCATTGATAAACTTCACTCTCTATATGATAAGTATCCAGAAGAACCTTTTCTTGTTCGGAACAATGAAGGATGGAAAAGATCTTTTCAATGGAGTTGATCAATTTTTAAGCAATTGAGGAATCAGATGATCCATTAAAAGTAGGATGTATTTGGCTCATGAATCTCTCGATTGCAACTTGTTCGTTCTTAGGTGGGGTTGAACGTTCTTCTTTACCCTTGTTTCTATTCAAAACTTGAGTTAACTGAGAGAGTATCATGAAAACATTTGCAATTCCCGCTCCCATCGGATTGGGATCTCATTAGAATAGTCCTCACGTTGATCTTCGCATCGGTTGTTAGCCCAAGTCCTCCTATTACTAGCCATGGGCGGGAATAAAATGAACGTTAGGGGTAACACATAAAGGGTAATCCAAATACAAAAATGGATGACTTATAAATTACTTTTATTTCCTTAACTTGTGAATTTATAGGCTTAAATCTATGTTATCCATGTTCTACTTCCCAACATATATTCTTAGGAGAAATTTTTTTATTCCCATAATAATGGTTCATAATAAACTTATGAATTTACCAAATCATATCCCCTGGGATTTTCATAACCCAGAGTGCAGCAAGGACCATTGTCGTGCACTATTTCTCATTTGAGTCAAGCTCAATGTGGTGTTTTCGAGTTTTACCCCTAGATACATCTGTGCCAGAGCAACCTCTACCTGCTCGTATCTAGTCAGAGATGTATTTTCTTCATAAACCACTTACTCAATACTCACCAAAATTTGGGGTTTTTTATTATACTTAGTCTTATGCCTAAGGCTTTCACTATGGTTTTCTAATCCTAATCCCAAAAATTTATAAACCTATCCTCTGATACCAACTATAACAACCCTACTCTTTATTACAAACAAAAATGTGATTTATTACATAAATATTTACTTAAGACAACTTGTAGGATAGAGAGGTATAGTGTCTTGGGAAATTAGGAACATTACATAACCACTTAGAACATAAAACATAAAATCTTCATTGAAAACTTCTTTTACATGACCACAACATTCCTTCGAACATAGTGTTGCATGGAATAGCCTGAGTACATGCATAAGAAAAGGGTGAGCTATAAAGCCCAGTAAGGGAGTGAACAAGGAATAATGTGAAAAATATAGTACATTTTAGGCAATAGAAACATCAATGGGGCATAAGAGAAACATGAACATATAGGCATGATATAACATGATTATCATAACATGGAAACGTGGAAATAACATTTAACATGATATTAGCTTGAGACAAGGATCCTTGAAAATAGAGAATAAGTAAACCCTCATTACACTTGAATTATCATCGGTAAACCCTCATTGCACATATCATATCATGATATTATTCTTTACCCAGTGAACTGGAGCACTATCAGGGTGCAGCATTTATAAACATTTCATTTCATGCATAAGTGTTCCACATAGATCATAAAAATTTGATTCATTAAAAATAATAATTTATTCCATGAATAAGATATGTGGAATACATAAATGTAAGTACTAAATCAATAAGTACATGTTCATAAAGTTGAATACCCTTGATATAGATATTGGTATGGTATTCACTTACATGATGATTTTGGCAAGGAAATTTTGGTGTAACTTCGGTAACAAAATGACGTCAAATAGTAATCGCAAAATGGGTTGATGAGAGAGAAATGGGTATCTCATCATTTATACTTGAAATGGATAATAAGGGGGTCAAAAAACATAATATCTCAACATATTTAATGGAATTTATATGCATAATATAAAATAATTTCTTGAATGTAAATGAGGAGAGAGAAATTCTTTATGGAATTTTGACATGGTAACAGGTGTACATGGGAGGCATTAATGAGAGATAATGAGGTATCTCATCATTCAAAAATAAGGAGGGAAGTATAGGGGGTGTAAAATCAGGCCCCAACAATTTTAATTTAAAATAAAAGGGAATACCAACATAAAGAAACTTAGAAAAAATTGAGAAAGGAAGAAATCCCTTACTGGGAAGTGTGATCCCAAAGGCTTGGGAGAGGCTTGAGAGAGGCTTATTGGGATATTGGGGAACCTTGGGAGGATTTTAGAGATATGGGGGAAGGGTAGGGACATTTTAAAATGGTTTTGATTGAATAGAATTGGGATCTTGGGTGGGTTTATATCGGAAAAGATGTGGAATTCTTTATTATTTAGGTTTTGGACACCGCACATTAAACAAATCAAAACCATAAACCATACCTTGGTTTTTGCCCATGGTTTTGAAAAAGTGGAATAGAAAGCATTATTTTATATGGCTAATGGCCTAAATTTTTAAAATAATAGGTTTTCTTATGTGGATTTGAGTCACACTCCCAAGGAAAACATTTATAAAGGTTTAAATATTTTATAAGCCTTAGAGGGTCCACAAAGGCATCATAAAATTAATCAGACAAATATAAAATCACATTATTTTAAGGGTAAAACATATATTGGCCGAACATAATTTTTATAGTATTTTATTACATCACTATTAGGTCATTATGATCTCATAAAAACATTATATATTTAAATGGTATTTAATTTTTACCCAAAAAATTCGACAGTCACAGAAAATTAAGAAAAATTCACCATTGGATAATTTAGACTTCCTGATTCCAAAAATAATATTCATTTTATCTAAATAATTTTATAAATATATGAATTTTTACCTTTAAAATAAAAAACTAACTTATATAAAAAACTCATGGGTTTTGACAAAAATAGCTTTCAAACCTTAATAAAAATTACAATTGTATTTATAAAAATTATACGATCATTTATATTTAATAAAAATTAATTTGGTAAATATATTTTATTAAAATATTATTTAATTAAAAAATCCATTAATTCATCAAAATATATTTCTGAATGGAATATTAACTAAAAATAAAATTTGTTATTTAAAACACATTTACAAAGTAACAATAATGAAATGCATGTATGTTATTTATACAAAAAATATACCACATAATAATAGTGCTAGGGTCTTGTTACATAACCCCTTATAACACTCGCATAAGACCTAAGGTTACGGTGTGTTATGGTGATAGACTCTTGGGGTGGCTTGGATAGCATCGCTCGAGTGGTAATCCCTATTAAATTCCACTTTTCCCATAGGCAGTTCCGTTCAAGCTTAACGTGTTGAAGCTAGTCTTGGGTTTGGTCAAGAGATAATCCCAGTGATGCCAACTTCTTTCTGAGCTCTTACAAATTATCTTTGTATGGATCAATTCTATTGGATGAGGTCATCACTTCCTTTTTCTAAGTAAATTGGATTTTTTAAAGCCCTATATTTATACTAATCATGTGATCATTGTTCAACGGGTATATTAGCGATGGTAACAATTATTAATAGTATTTTGAAATCCAAAAACATAAAAATAAGGAAGTTCATATTTTATATAACCATTTTACATAACAATATATTTAATTATATCAAGAGGAATTTTCTTAACAAAAGTTTGGGTTGTTACACTAAACCATGGCACCCCCTGCATCTTTGAGTAGCTCTATAAAGTATATAGTATTTTAGTGTCACCTTTTGCTCATCAGGAATATTTAATAGATCAGAGATACCCTATAAGATCTTGATATAGTCCTTAAAATCCTGAGGGCTAACTGTTACCTAAAGAAAAAGATGGTTCTACTTAATGGCCTGACTCACTAGGGCATGCTTGACCGGTGGAAGGTTGAGCCACCACTACCCAAAGTCCACCTCCAATAGGCTAGGGGATGGATACTAGCTCCAAGTAGGCATATCACACACGTGGTGGGGCTTAGAATAAGATACCTATACACATGCACCCACAACCATCTCCATGAAACGGTACAAAGATAATAAAAAACTGATAGAAAAATGTATGTATACATCTATATCTCACAAATTGAGAATGATAGTAATAAAAATTAATAAAAAGTTAAAAGTACAAGACCACCAAAAAAACTAAAAAAGATAGAAACCTTATCAATATGAGGGTATTGTGATCAAATGCATGATTGGTATACTCCTTTATCTGACCAGCCCATAACAATACTCCACCCACTCCTGGTCCTCCTATGATAGTTCTAGAATAGTTATAGTCTACACAAGAAAAAAATGTGTGGGAATATCTAGTGTAGGGGTGTGTATAAAAATACATATTAGGTGCCCCAAAATCACAAAACAAAAGGGATTAACTGATAGGTATCAGTTAACTTGACCAAAATCTATAGGAGAAAACCCAAGCATGAGATAAATCTCCATCTTAGCCACTCCTCATATATAAAAGGCTAGTCATTTCATCACCCACTAGTAAGTCAAGAAAGATGAAACATACCACAAGGTCTCCTAGAATTTCCCAAATATACTCAAAACACACTCTATGTCTCGTGGTCCTCAACCATAAATCCAACCATAGCCACCAACTCGAGGCTCCAACGTATAGCTCATCTAGGAGTACTCACTCCACGAGACTCACCATCCTAGATAGAAATCATCTAAGAAATGTCACACATTATGAACCTCAAAGTTAATGTCACATACTTTCCGTCCCATATGGAATTCGGTTGATAGATTTCACTCCATCAGGTATTGCTAAATTGATGGCACAACCCTGTCATCCCTAGTAGTAACTATCCAAGAGGGCATGTTCATTAGACATTGTTCGAATGAAAGTCACCAAGTGGCCCATTAAATATATAAAAAAATAGGGATCACTCCTAAGACTGCTGGGGGACACTAAAAATAATATCTGAAACATCAAACATAGAAAATGGTATTTCACTACAAACAAACTTCGGAACAACTGTCTAATCAATAGATCGATGCCTACATAGTGTAGGTCATGCGGATTCCACAAAATCCACCAAGGAAAAAAAATTTGGTACAAAATCGAAGGAAACTAAAGTAATTCATCAAAGATACACACTTCATTAGAATAATACCTCATCAAAAAGAAAATATCTTGATACACAAATATGGGTTAGCACCCAAGGCTCAATGGGGGCTCTGTCCTATACTGGAAACATAATCTCAGATAGGTGATTGATACCCATGTAAATATTGATCATGTAAATTAGAAAAACCCTACATATGGAAACATGAATGGACATGAGGATTGGTATGGGCCTATTCAATGGATACATGATCCATACTACTGAGTCTGTAGTCGAAGCAGACTGAGACAACTCACTCCATAATATGGGAACACGCCCACACTACACAATATCGGGGCAACCATAGAGGGGTTATGATCTTGTGATGAGGATGTGATTCCACACTCAACCCTCATAGGAAATAGACCAAGGTAACTCACTCAATTGATGCTTGTCTAGACATTCCTAACTGAAGTGACCCACAACGTCACCTCACATCACATCTTAAAATCCAAAAACAAATTCCACCTTTATGTCCTATGAGGAAAACTACATAGGATAGTCTACTCATAGGCCTCCATATGAAACCTGAAGGAGTAGATGCATAAGGTAGAAAAGTCTATAGGGATATTACATGGTGTGTACCCATGGTACATGGTGTGTCTTTTGACACCATCCCCTATTCATTTCCACTTAGGTTCTCAGTATGTATAAAAGGAAATACATGGTTTGTACCCCATTTCACATAATGTTTTACCTCTTTTGAAGCTATGAGTGTGTTCATTCCCATACACATCCTTATTTTCTATGTAACCATACATGATGTGTACCCTCAATACACATTATGGACTCCCTCACCTTTCCCAATCACATGTCCTTTGGTCATTCTTGTGTAATAAATCCCATTTACATGTACATGTTCATGTACTTTCACATGGTCATGTCCCGTGACATGGTCATGTCCCACGACATGGCTATCTTGGCCATGTCCCACAGCCACATGACCTAGGATCACTACACGGTGTGTACCCCCAGTACATAGAATGTAGTTTCCAAAATTTTATCTTCCATGAATGGGAAGAACTCACAGTGTGTGTTCCTTTACTACACGTTGAGTGATCAAAAATTCTAGATGGGAATTTCCTCTGAGCCACTAGAAAAACTCTGATTTTCACCTGAAAATCATATATCGACCCCCACAGGGTCCCTAGAATTCTTCTAAGTGATATAAAACCTTAAAAATGCATGAAAAGTAGTTTAGGGTGTAAATATCATAAATCCTCTTACCTCACGGTGAAAATCTGAAATATTGGGTCCAAAATAATGCTCGGAACATGTAGTTCCTCAGTCTGGTGTTGATCAACATCAAAAATGGGGCTTTGTGGTGCCTCCTCTCCTTGGTTTTGTCTCAGTTCATCTATAACCACAAGGGAATCCACCCTCACTATATATACATGTGAGAACAAAAGAGGGAGGGATATATTATTTTATTTAATTTAAATAAACTAATATATCATCAGCACACTCACTAACACTCACCATCACCTGGGCACCTGACACTGACAAACATTTTGTCTCACCTAGGGTAAAATCCACATTCTAAACTCAACAGTAATATAGTATTTTTAATCTGAGTATCCACTAAGTATTTACTACATATTTACAAAATAATTGTTCATGTATGATAAAATATATTTTATATTTTTCACAATAACGCTATGAGGCTCTCCGAACCCCAAAATCCCACACTAACTCATCACATGGATTTAAAAATATTTTTAATAATATTCAAAAGTATTTCACAGCAAAACTAAAGTCACTAAACTCTCCCTATATTCAATAATTTTTTTTCTAAAAAAAAAACCTATGCACAAGGGAGAAAAACAAGAACACAACAAGATCTCCAATTCTGACAAGTTTTTTAGACAGTTCTTATGCTTCCAAAAAACATTCACCTAGGGGAACCAATTTCCCAAATAGGGTCTTCTCTTAGAAAAAAACTCTGCACTCAAAGCACAGATCATCCAAGAGGACATTGAGAAACAATTCGTGCACAAGTCTCTTCAGTTGCAGCAGGAGGAAAGCACTCATCCTCTGACCTAACAGTCATGAAAGGGTCTATAGGAACACCATTTTTCTAACCCAAACAACAACAAAAGAAAGGGTTTATGAACTTTGGTTATAGATTTCCACCCTAAAAAACTCTCCATAATCTTCAATAAGGCATTCTCTCACTGAACACAGGACCACATCATCGAACTCCTAGGGCCACTAAAATCACTACTAAAGGATTTTGGTACTACCACCCATATCTTGGGTGTACTACCAAGGACAGAAACCACCACATCGCCACATCTCGCTGCATGACCAGTTTCATCATCAACCCTCAGAAGGGTGAAGTATGCCCCACCTTTGTAAAATATAGTAATAACATGTCCAATGGATATCCATACATGTGATACCTCACAAGAAAAAACTTCAAGTTGTTCCTCCCCCACATGCTGAAAATGTGGAGGGGTGATAACTATTAACTATAGATATGTTGCACTGACCACAATCCCAATGGTCAATTTTAATAATTCAACTGGTCCATCACCTCTCTCACCAAAAATAGATAGATAAATTCATTACAATCATCTATCGCAACCCTCTAAAATTCATACCAACACTCCAGCATCTAAGAAAAAAAATATTGGGAAGTGGACCCTGTAAATCTAGATCCAATACTTTGAGATATTCCCATATGTTCAGTACTCTATGATCATGTCTATCGATATACTCAATTATATCAAGTATGAAAATCTAGATGCCAAGTACACTAGGATATTTCCCAAGAAGAATACCTATAACTGGTCTAACAAGGGTCAAGGAACTGGTCCATTAGTATTACAACACCTTTGTGGAATCCAACATGCTAAAATGTGTCACTACAAACCCAAGAGAAACTCCACTTGGACTTGGAGTTGGTGATAACCTAACCTGAGATAAAACATCAAAAAACAAATTTTTCCAAGCCTCTGGGTAAATAATTCCTTGACTCTTTAGTGTTAGTACTCCTCCCTAATAGTCACCTGATTCATGAAATGTTAACCAAACCAAACCTCAAGTACTCTACCTCCATGGTGAACAATATAGAGCTACCTAAGTGAAGACATTAGGTTTTACAAGTGATTCAACTACACCACATCTCATATAATACTATGGAAATACTGAGACCTATTGGTCAATATAAAATGGTTCATTTGGTGTCACTAGGCCTTAGACAGAGGCTACACATAGAAAAAAGTGGCTCCTGACTTTGTGAAAACTACAACTGAGGAAAAGCAGTCACATATCATACCTCAATCCACACTTGAGACACCAGGGTAAAATTTCATTATTCCTAAATTTTATCCTTCCCTAGATCATATTTCATCACCAACCAAGGCCTACTATAACATCTAAACACACCAACCCACCCCGAACACACAAGTCAAAGGACTCATCCACCACACCTCGACAATACAACTTTAGACAACACTAACTTTCCTACATGGTTTTGTATCACATCACAAGAACACATCTTAGTGGAGGTAGAGTCTCTCTTTCCTAATAATTTTAATACATGTTAAACAACAACAAAAATGGGTAGCGCCAATGTCCTCTGTCACCCTGAAAAATACTCAAACAAGAAGTGGAAGGGAAAGAGTATCACATCTGTATTAAACAAAACTACTATAAAAAGTTGAAAGGATACATAGTTGATTGTGAGAAAATTTACCCAAGTTACATGGTTTAAGCATTCACTTGTAGTAAAACATGGTTTATCAAATCCATAAGGACAAAAAATAAACCGTGAGACACTTAGATTTGATGGAGGATTAGCTATGAAGGGGCCATCTTCAGAGTTGATTTTAATTAGAGAACTAGTGATTTAATTTAAAGAACAAAAAAACTATTATGAGAACTAAAATTTTTTGATGGTGGGTTGATCCTAGGATTTTGGTTGGGGTGAATTAGATTAATTTCATTTCTTATAAATTTTCCATTCAATAGTTCAAGAGGTATCTAATCAATGAGATAACTCTCTGGTATCATTCTCTGTTTTAATTCATACACAATACCAAGGATAATTACCAATGAACTTAAAGGATCACTTTCATGATCAATACAAGGAATTGGATGATACTATCACTCAAAAGTTGGAGTTGATAAATTTAGTGAAGAAAAATCAAAAGATAAGTCAATGAGAGAAACTCTTAAAATAATGAACTAATTAAAGAATTTAAGATCATAAAATAACATTCAATCCAACCCATGAAACACCCTATGACCAAACTATAAAATTTTATCCCTAAATTTATGTTATTATATCAATGGAAGTAGAAATTATACTTAAAGAAGCATGATTGAAGAAGAAAAACAATAATAAAAATGAACACTCCACCGTTTTGTGAGGAATTAACAAGTACTAGTGTGAATAAATTCACACCTTGATTCAACGGTATCAGCATGTGAAGAAAAAGAAAAGAATAAGTTAATAAGAATAAAAACTTTTATTATGAAACTAAAATGATTGAAAAACATACATGGAAAAAATGAAGATGTGATTACAAAGTGAAAGTGGGAAATTACAATTGAAAGAAAGACTTCGATGTAAAGGAAAAACATGGATAGAAAAGAAAAACATTGATAAAAAAGAAAAACATTGATGACAATTCCTTTCACCACCAACTCCTTATATAGACATATTTTGAGTATTAGTTTTACCCACAATTAATACATTGCTTCCCCATTAATTAAGAGAGTCAAAATGATAGTTACAAAATCAAGGGAAATTTGACATTTCAAAGTTGACTCAGAAAATCATCCAGATTCATCCCCCTTGTTGACGTGTGAATTTGTAACTGAAGATGGCCAAATTTGAAGGGGTAATATAATTAAAATATCTTCTTCCATTTTTCCTATAAGATCTTTAAAAATTTATAGGAAAATTGGTACAGCTTTTTGGATGTTATTCTCCATCTAGTGGGATGACATTATGGGTGTTCAAATTTGGCCCACCATTTAAATGTCAACTTCGGCTCCCTTTATCTGTATAAAAAATTCAGAATTAGCTTTGGCCATATTTTAATGAAATTATCCCCATATTTTTTTCTTTATACAGTAAAAAATTGAGCTTCATTGGCCTTTGATTGTGGGCCACACTTTTGTTTTATAAGCCTCAGGCCCATAATGATTTGTCCAGAAAATTTCTTCATTCATGCTAAAAAATATCCATCTTTCCTTAGGTTTCATCCATTAAAACTAACAGATAAAATGTTCCAAAAAAAGTGATAAATCATTTCCCAAAATATTAATTTCAAAAATTTAAATAAATTAATTCTATAAATATATGATTTATTGGGCCCAAATTTTCACTTTAAACATGAATTTCACTTATGATAAGAAATGAATTTAAATTTATAAAATACACTAAAATTGAAGTTTATGGATTTTGAACAGATTAATATTAAAATATTAACAATGAATATTATCCTCTTTTAGTGGCTAATCAACCCCCCCCCCAATTTGAGTTTTTCTAGTCCCGAACAAAAACTATCTCAAAAATATGAAATTGAATTCCATTTTTCAAAAACATTTTAACATAATTTTCTCAAAAAAATACATCTTTCCAAAAAATCATGAAACATATAAAAATCATTTCACGCAAGCTAGTTTCACAAGAATATCCCAATCTAAAGCCCATTCCATTTTTAAAATTCATGGTCACGTTTTATTCAATTTCAATTAAGCATGATGATGTGTTGTGCATCACAAAAGACATGGGGCCTGTTTTATTGTTGGCGGGGAAACAAATAAAAGCACTGGGTAGGAATCACATTAAACCTTAAGATGAGTATCCAGTATTTTTATTTTGTTTTTTGTTTTTTTTTTGTTTTTTTTTGTTTACTTTTTTTAACCACAAATGATATAAAAGGACTAACTCTAGGAAATACAACTATGGAGTCATGATCCCCATGTTTCGGACTCCACGCATATTGTCAACTAAATTCTATAAAATAGTTATATAAAGCCTAACTTTGGGCAATACAACTATGGAGTCACGATCTCTAAGTGATGGATGCCATACATTTGGAGAAAACATTTATTTATGTGGTAATTATTTCAATTTATTTATATATATATATATATTTGGGATACTCAAATTAAAATAAAAGTGGCCCTAAACCCTATGAAACTATTAATGGGACCCAATAATTCAAACTTACACCCAAGATCCGATGGACGTCCATTGTGGAATTTTTATTAAGAGTATGAAAATGTAAACCTTGAAAAATCAAATCTGAAAACTGCACTTTCCAAAAACTATTCTCGTGAACTTAAATATGCATTCAAATAATAATCAAGGCATTCAAAATCATTCGAAATTTAGTTTTCATATTTCAAAATGTACATTAATTCATTTAAGGATAATGAATTAAATTTTTTTAATTCAAATTTTTTATCATAAAATCTCAATATTTTTTCTTAAAATACCAGATTTTCACTCCCCCGTCATAGAATGAAACTGCCCTTAGTTTTGAATGAGAAAAAAATAGATATATTAGAATTGGGAAGAAATAGGCGAGATGTGATTTGATATTAATCCATGGAATTAAACTATCTGGTTTTAAGTTTATGTCCCATCAATAAAAAAAAATTACTTTGGATTCACATCACATGTAGACTCCTCTATGATGATTTATTGATGGTTTTGAACTTTATAAAGTATGGTTTTTATTTTGAAACATTAAAATGTTGCAGCTTCTAAATTTCACAAACAAGATCCATTTGATCACATTTGAACCCAAAGGGGTTCCCCTAAAAAACATAAAAACACACAAAATAAAATAAAATAAATGAATAAGCTAGGTTGCCTCCCAAAAAGTGATTAATTTAAAGTCTTTATCTCAACTTGGACCCCCCAACTTATCCAATAAAAACTTTCAACATTTTTAGGAACCCATTCTTCTCAACTTCTAAATGATTTAGATTGATTATTTTTTTAGAATTTTTTTCATGTGAAAACCCAAGTTCAACAATGAGTGTGAATGTTCGAGGAATTTTGGTAATGGTTGATCGAGTTTCATATGGAGTCTTTCTTAAGATTTCAAGGGTAATTCCTCCTTTTTGGGATTCTTGATGAAAATGGATGATAATTTAATGTTCTTGGTTATCATAAATGAAGGTATTATTGAGTGGGGAAAGAAAGATCATAACTTTTAATTCAGTTTCATTGAATTTTCCCAAAGAAAAATAGAAATTTGAATCAAAATCTGTTTCTTCTCCAAAAATATTTAATAGAATTAGATCCTTTTAAAAATATAATTCATCCACAATATTGTCTATTTGAATGTATGGAGTGCGTATAGACTCAATATATGTTACCTCTTCCAATGTTTCAATGATTTTTGCATCTAATAAAACATTATTCGAGAAATATTTAGGGCATTTAATCCATAATGTAAAATTTCCCTCTTGTGAATACAAAAAATCATTTTCCTCTTGATTTAAAAAAACATAAACAATTCCTTCATGTTCTAAAATCCCCCTAGATTCAAATAGTGGTACATAAGTAAATTCAATAGTGTTTTTTGGGTAATAAGATTCTTCTATAAATGTTGAGGTGGGGAAAACCTGAGTGGGATTGGGTTGTACAATAGTTTCAAGGCTTTGTAGTTCAACTGTCAAGGATGAAACTTCTGAATTCATTTTATCCATTTGTTCACACAAGTGTTCAATTAATTGTTGGGGATTTGGCTGGATAGAAGTTTTTATATCATTTACATCCCTAATATTGATCTCATTAACCATTCTTGAGAAGTATAGAAATTGATCCTTGAAACATACATCATCCAAGTGATTGTACATCTCATTAGGTGTTGTGCAATCATTCCAAGGATGATCAATGAAACTCCATATGTGTGGTGCTTCATAATATTTATTTCCAATTTGATTTAATCTGAAGTTTATGTTAGGGTACTATTATATATATTCCATTAGAGCATACTGATGTTTGGATTTGAGATTTTTTGGACACAAGGAAATAGAAATGGGAAAAGAAAAGTGAAATGGTTGTGAGAAAATAATGTGAGTGCCTAAGATACTTACTTGGGTCCCCAATAATGGAACTAAAATTTGGTTTCACCCAAATTTATGCAAGTTAAATGGTGTAAGTGCTCTCTTTTAGTACAACATGGGTTATCAAATTCATAGGGACTGAAAAAGAAACCATGAGACACTCACCTTTGATGGAGGATTGGCTATGAAGTGGCCATATTTTGGGTTGATTTTAATTAGCGAACTAATGGTTTAATTTAAAGAACAAAAATACTATTATGTGAACAAAACAATTTGTTATGGTGGGTTGATACTAGATTTTTTTGGGTGTATTGGATGAATTTCATTTCATATGAATTTTCTGTTCAATAGTTCAAGAGGTATCCAATCAATGAGATAACTCCCTGATATCATTCTCCATTTAATCCATATGAAATACCAAGTCTAATCACCAATGCACTTATAGGATAACTTTCATGATAACTCCATGGAATTGGATCATACTATCACTCAGAATGTGTAGTCATTAATATCAATGAAGAAAAAGAAGAAGATAAGTCAATGAGAGGAACTCTTAAAATAATGAATTGATTAATGAATTTAAGATCATAAAATAACATTCAATCCACCTCATGTAACTCCCTAAGACCAAACCATAAAATTTTATCCCTCTATTGATGTTATTATATCAATATAAGTGGGAATTATACTTATATAATGGGGATTTAAGAATAAAAACATTATGAAAAATGAACACTCCACCATTGTGTGAGGAATTCACAATTACGGGTGTGAATAAATTCCCACCTTAATTCAATGGTATCAACGTGTGAAGAAATAGAAAAAAATAATTTAAGTTGAATAAAAACTTTTATTATGAAACTAAAATGATTGAAAAACTTACATGGAAAAAATGAAGATGTGATTACAAAATGAAAGCGAGAAATAACAATTGAAAGAAAGACTTTGATGTAAAGGAAAAACATGGATAGAAAGGAAAAAAATTGATAGAAAGAAAAAACATTGATGATAATTACATTCACCACCAGATATTTATATAATAATTTTTGGAGTCTTAGTTTGACCCACCATCAATACATTCTTTCCCCATTAATTGAAATAGTCTAAAGGAAGGTGACAAAATCAAGGGAAATTTGACGTTTCAATGTTGACCAGGAAAATTTTCCAGATACATCCCCCTCATTGATATGTGAATTTGTAGTATAATATGGAAGAATACTAGGTGTTTATAGAAGGAAAATATATCCTTCCAAATTTCCTCTAAACGTTTTCAAAATTTCAGGAAAATTTGCACAACCGTTTGGAAGTTATTCTTGATATAGTGGGATGAATTTATGGGTGTTCAAATATGGTCCACCATTTAAATGTCAACTTTGGCTACCTTTATCTCTAATAAAACTACAAAAATAGCTATGGACATAGTTTAATTAAATTACTCCTATGTTTTTCTCTTTTGATACTAAAATTTTTTAGCTTCATTGGACTTCGATTGTGGGACACACTTTTTTTTTATAGGCCTTAGGCCCATTATGCTTTGTCTATAAAATTTCTTCATTCATACTGAAAAATATCCATCTTCCCTTTGGATTCATCCATCGATCCTAAAAGATAAAATTTCCTAAAAAAAAGTGATCAATAATGTCCCAAAATATTAATTTCAAAAAATAAAATAAATTAATTCCACAAATAGATGATTGATTGGGCCCAAATTTTCACTTTAAACATGAATTACACTTGTGATAAGAAATGAAGTTCAATTTATAAAATGCACAAAAATTGATGTTTATAAACTTTTAAACACATGAATATTAAAATATTAACAATGAATATTATCCAATTTCAGCGGATAATCAAGAGTGTACCTAAAACCACTCCTAGATCCTCTAGGTTAGAAACCTATCGTGCCTAAAACTTCCCATTTCCCTATACACCAGCTTAATGAGCCTAGCCTGGACCACATGGGTGGTGGTGGTGGAGTCAAAAAATCAAAGCACCATCCACTTCTTGTTTCCCCTCTAAATACTATTCCATATCCTCTACCCTGAATACCTCATTGAAACTTTTTCCTCTGTCTTGGCAGTCTAATGAACATCTCTCTTCTTACTACTTGACAAGTAGGACACTCCCTCACAAGATGTCCATACCCATCACAAGCATAACAATACCTCATCCCCAGAGGACTAAGATTTCCCCGAGGTCTTTGTATATGACAGTGCCTCCCGCGTCGCATGCTTTCTGTATGTGTATCTTGTTCAACCAAGACCATAAGTGATCCCTGCCTTAGAAGCCCATGATATGCACTTGATCCTTATGTATCATTTTCTAAAACCATCATATCCATACATGATTCAGTCTAACAAGACGCATCCACCTAAACTCTCAGAGCTGGATCTACACATTACTCAACAAGTGGAAGCTCTACTAGCTACCCACTAGGAAGAAAACCTACCTTGTGACCAAGCTCATTCATGAAAACGTCATCACTCATCAAGTCATACCCTTTACCCAGTTGTGAAAAACTTGAAGGTTGTTGTCATGAAAATATCCTAAAATAAGACAAGATGAGCCATGGCCATGAATATATCTAAGGAGCTGACTTAACAAGTACATGAAACACATATCCCAATACTATATCATACATGTATGAAATTTTTTCCTGTAACCAGTTCCTAAATTCTCTGAGTCAACGAGTAGGTTATCAGAGTCCTAGCGAATAGATACATCCACTACCGCACCAATATTAGATTCACAAGCCTAAAATCTAAACTTGAGACACCATAACATTGTTTACCTAAATCCCAAACCAAGATCATAGTAAAAAAACTTCTAACTCTCCATTCCTAAGGAGGGGCCTCCTTTGATACAACTTAATAATAACCCGAAACACTAGGGCCATCCAAGATAGTGGAAGGCCAAGATTCCACTACAAAAATCACGCCTCTAATAGGCCAGGGGCTAGAGACTAGTACCGAGTAGGTATATCACACACATGGGATTACATATCCTAATACACCTATAAACACAAACACTCATCCGTCTTCATATAATAGTGTAGGGATAATAATAAAACTGATACAAAAAAACTCATTTATACAACTATATCACACAAACAGAGTACGACATTACTAGAAAGAAATAAAAATGAAAAAAATACAAACCCACCAAAAGACTCTACAAAATATTCAAGCCATATCAGTAGGAGGGTACTGCGATCAAATGCATGTCTTGTACACTCCTCTATCTGACCAGCCTAGAACTATGATTCACCCACTCCCAGTCCTCCTGGGATAGTGCTAGAATACTGGTAGTCTTCATAAGACATGACATGTGTGGGAAGAGCCCGTATAGGGTTGAGTATAAAAATACCAAGTAGGTTCCCTAGAAACCCAAAACAAAAGAGATTAACTTATATGCATTAGTTAAATCAGCCAAAATCCATAAGAGAAAACCCAAGAAATAGAGAAAACTCCATCTCGACCACTCCTTGGCTATGCAAGGCTAGTGTGTTCATAACCCTTTGGTATGTGAAGTAATATGACACATACCATAAGGTCTCCTAAAATATCATAGATATACTCACAATAGACTCTATGTCTCATGGTCCTCAACCATAAATCAAATCACAACCACTAACTTGAGGCTCCAATGTATCACTAGTCTATGAGTACTCGCTCCATGATCCTAGTCATATCAGATGGCGTATCATCAATAGAAGTCACACATCAATAATATCAAAAATTTTGTCACATCCATACTATCCCATATAGAACTCAATCAAGATATATCACTCCATCTGTAATTGTTAAAGTAGGGGAACAACCCTACCATCCTAGTGGGAACTATCCTAAAGGAAATTCTCATCATACATCGATGCGGAGAAAGCCATCCAGTGACCCGATAGATTTCCAAATAAAGATAGGGGTCACTCCCAGAACTTCTTGGGGATACTATGAACCCTATATGAAATTTCAAACATAAAAAAGGGTATCACATTGAAACCAAACACTAGAACAACTCTCTAAGCAGAGGATTGACACCCATATAGTGTGGGTTACACCGATTATACAAACTCGGCCTAGGGAAAACATCATGGTACAATTCCAAATGAAACTGAGGGGGTTTATCTGAGATACACACTCCATTGAAATATTAACCCATCAAAAAGATCAAATATCGATACATATATAGAAGGTTAGTGACCAGGGCTCACTAGGGGATTTATCCCTTACTAGAAACATCCTTCTAAATAGGGTATTGATGCATGTGTAAATATTGGTCACACTGATACCACAAACCCTACCAAGGGAAACACGGACATACATGAGGATTGCTTTGGGCCTCTCGGAGGGATACATGCTCCATGCCATTGAATCTGTAGTCGAAGCGGACTAAGACAAATCACTCCAAAATGTGGGAACACACCCATTTTTTACAATATCAGGGCATCCATAGATGTGTCACAGTCCAGCGATGAGGATGTGATGCCACACTAAACCCTCATAGAAAATAGACTAAGGGAAATCTCTCAACTGATGTTGATCCTAACATCACTAAATAAGGTGACCCACAATGTCACCTTGCGTCACATCTTGAAATCCAAAATTGCGCCCACCATTGTTCCCTACACTAAAAACTACTCAGGATAGGATAATCACATGCCTCCATCCAAGTCATGAATGATGATATATGTAAGGGATAAAAGTCTTCAGGAGAATTACATGGAATGTACCCACATATAAAGTGTCTCTCTCGACACTATCCCCTGACTATATCCCCTTAGGTACACTACATGTATAAAATGAAATACACAGCATGTGCCTCATGTCACACAGTGTATGACCTCATCCAAAGCTCTGGGCATGTCCTTTATAATACATAACCTCATTGGTCATGTAACCACACATGTCCTGAACCCTCAGTATATGAATATTTCTCCCTAAGCAATTCTGATCTCATGTCCTTTGTTTATTCCCATGTAATTAAATCCATGTATGTGTACTTGTCCATGTACTTTCACATGGCCATTTCCCTCGACATATCCATCCTGACCATGTCCCGTAACCACACAGATTGGGATCACTACACAACATATACCCCCAAGACACAACGTGTAGTCCCAAAAAGTTACTCTTCCAAAAATTGGAAGAACACATGGTAGTTCTCCTACACTACATACCATGTGATCAGAAATTCTATATGGGAATTCTTTTCGAGCCACCTAAAACCCCCTATTTTCAACTAAAAACAATATATCATCCCCCAAAGGGTCCCTTGTAGTCATCTAAGGGCTCAAAAACCTTAAAATAATTCATTATAAGGGGTTTGGACATAAATCTCATTAATCGTCCTACCTCCTGTAAAAATACCAATGCATTGAGTCCAAAATGACACCCAGAATGTGTTGCTCCTTGATCTGGTGATGATCGACATGAAAAATGGGGATCGATGTTCCCTTCTCTCCTTAGTTCAGCCTCGGTTCATCCATCACAAAAATAGTCCCATCCCTCCATATCTATGCACATGAGAACAATAAGAGAGGTAAAAATAGTTTATTTATTTAAAATAAACTAATATATCATCAACACGCTCTCTAACAAACTTTGTCACCCAGGCACCTGACGTTGAAAAAAATATGTTATGCCTAGGGTAAAATGTAACACCCCAAGGCATTACAAAATTTTTATTTTTGAATAAATTAAATTTTTTATAACTTTTTTTATACACAATACCATGTTAATCTTATGCTACCCACAATAATGAGTTATCTTGCATTACACGCAAGACTGAGTTTTATTGTACATTAATATATTATTAAAATATTATTATTTAATATAATAAGATATAACTAAGCCATTAAGTTGGTGGATATAAATATTATTAAATAAATTATTAAAATATATGGCTGAATTCATTGGTTAAAAATTAATTAGAAATTAATATACGAACCAACTGAATATAAAGGAAATTTTTTTTATAAAGAACTATTTTTATGCTCACAAAATCATTTTATCCTAATAAATTAAACTAATGAAAATTAGTGAATGATATTAATGTAATATATATTCAATAAAATATTTTTTACATTCATATAATATATTTAATAGTTATAATATCATAAAAAACTCAATTTTATATATAAAAACCTATAGTTTTCTAAAGGCAGTTTTACCGCCTTTCAATATCGAACCTATTTTAAATCCAATTTTTGATACTTTTATATATTTTATTTGAAAAAATAAACTTAATATTTTAAATATTAATATAAAAATTTACTTTGGTTTAATTTTTTTATTTTTTTGATAAGTTTCATATTTTGATTAATAGTGATAAAATATTGCATTTTAACTAAAAACTGATTTTTCATCAAAATAATCTATAATGTTAAATTATATTTTTAATTAGTTTTAAAGTATAATTTGATCAATTATTTATCATTTATTATAATTTATTTCATTTTAATCAATTTTACATTGAATTTAGATATAAAAACATTTTGATCTTTTGAACGTTTTCACTTTAAAAACTTGTTCTCTCATTTTGTCAACATGATTAATTTTAAATTAATTCTAGCCAATTCTGTGTTTTGAATTTTGAAAAAAAGATCCCATATTCATAATAGTAAGATCCAAATTTATTAATTTGTCCCCTTTATTTTTTTTAAAAAAATATGAATAGTAAATTTACTATTTTATTTAATTACCACGGTTAAGAGTAAATTGGGTAATTAAGGGTAAAAATAAAAATACAATTATTATAAAATTACCCTAAAATTTGTCCAGAAATTATCAAATGAGATATTTTTGACTAAAATTATCTTTGAGCCTATTTTATGTCCTCTTGGATCCACTTGGATGACTTTATGGATTTTATAGTGTTTTATTCTAAGGAAAGTCCAATATGTCACACTCATGTTTTTAATAAGTATTATATTTTATATATATGAATATTTAGAATATATTTTCAACTATAAATATTAATTTTAAATATAAAATGTTTATCTTCATTATGATAATTTATTTTTAATTTTTAGGGAATAAATTAATTAATTAAAGGCTTGCACAATGATGGTGTGGTAATTATTTAATTAATGGACATATCAAATAAATGTTATTAAAAATATTAAGATAAATATAATTTTATCTAATTAATGTCATACAAAAAAATTATAGAATACCTATGCATATTAGGAATGTATAAAAGGTTTTGGTTCAAATTTATCTTATTTATTGATACATTTTAAAAAGTCAAGAAATGAATAGTGTCAAAATTGACATTAATGATATTTTAAATTAAATAATATTTCATTAAATGATTTAAAATAGATAAAAATATAAACTTCAAAAAAATTATTGTAAAAAAGTTGAAAATTTCATTTATGACTCATTTATGGCTTGTTTGTAATTTTATAGTAACTCTATTAACCTTCAAGGAGTAAAAAGCTAAGTTGTCACGATAAGAGTTAAAGGGTTTAACTAAGAGTTAATTCCAAAAGATAAAGGTAACAATGTGACAAAAACTTGTCTAAAAATTATTGGTTTAGATTATTTCGAACCATAATCATCTTATATTTAAAATAAATTACTTTGTATCCATTTTGAATTGAAAATGAATTTATATTAATTTAATATTTTCAGAGTTTCCAAAAGTACCGCTCAACTAAATCATAAAAGGGAACCTCCTCCTCACTTTATCACACCACTTTGAGCCTTCTATATTAACCAATATAACACCAAGAAATTCTAAAGGACCTTACATTAAATAGAATTCATGACACATGAAACCAAGTGTGTGAGTGCATATAATACTCTGATACTTTAAAATATATTTACTATTTTAAATAAATTGGATATATTATATATTTTTCAATACATAAAACACCAAGTTATCATGTGTTACAAACAAGATATAATTTCTTTGAGAGCTTACGTTACATGAAAGACCATGTTTTAATCGAACAATAATATATTATTAAAATATTATTATTTAATATAATTAGTGGTTATGAATATAATTAACTATATTATGAAAATATATGGTTTACACAAAAATAAAATGAATTCATAGGTTATAAATTAATTATAAATGAATATAATAACCTATTGAATATAAATTAAAATATTATTATTTCATGCTCACAAAGTTGTTTTAGCATAATAAATTAAATTAATTATAATTAGTGACTGATATTAATGTGATATATATATTATATATCCAATAAAAAAACTTGATATTCATCAAATAGATTTTATAGGATTAAGATAAAAATAATCCCAATTTTATGTACAAAATATTATATTTTTATTGAGGTATTTTTACAACCTTTTAATGGATAATCCATTTTAAATCCAATTTTTGACACTTTTATAAATTTAATATGTCATAATAAACTTATTATTTAGAAGCGAAACATAAAAATTAGCTTAGGATGATTTTTTTGTATTTTTATATGAAGATTAATTTTTAATTAATAATGAAAATTGACTGAAAATTGATTTTTTATTATTGGTGTCAATTTCAAATTGAAATTGACTATAAAAACATAGCAATTTTTTGGATGTTTTTACTTTAAATACTAGTATTGTCATCCTGAATATGGAATTAAATTTAAATTAATTTCTATAAATTTTTTATAGTAATTTGGAAAAATGGATTCTATATTTATAATAATTATAATATATATTGTATAATAATACCAATTTTGTTTTTTAATAAAAATATTAGTGAAAGTAATTAAAATTAATTACAATTATGAAGGTAAAATTAAGCTTAATAAAGTATAAAACTTTTACATTAAAGGACCCAAATGAATTTCTTACCTTTCCAACACCCATTTTATAGCCTTAAATCATCCATGAACCTTTCATTATTGATTTTGGCTGGTTATTTAATACTTCTGTTAGGTAAAAACATGGGTACACCTAACTTCTTTTCAAAAATACCATTTTCTCCCTTATAAAATGCCACCACCTCTCCTTATTCCTCACACCTCTAAAACCACTTATGTTTGACTAATATCTAACCATATATCTTCCCAACATCCCTCCAATTGACCTTTAATCCTTCGTTTGAGGATAAATCCTTCCAAGTAAGCCTTTTGGTACAAACCAAAAGAAGTTACCTGATTAAGAGGTTACGTCTTCTCTTAAACTCTCTAGTTTCATTTCCATTATCCACTCCCTAAAATATATTTATTCCATGATTATATAACAACACCAGTATCCTCAATATACTAGTATTTTTTTATTTAAGTGGTTCTATCTACACTTACACACACCTCCATCTAATGGGTAACGAACATACTATTTCTATGTACGGAGAACTATTGCTCACGAAATGATAATTGTTCATTTTTTCTTTTATCACCTATCATGGTGGAAAATATGATGTAAAATATATTTATATATGATATATATGATATTTATTATGTATTTATACTTATTTAATCCTTTTATAATGAATTCCTTTAATACTTCTCATTTCGTGCTAATATGATAACATCGTTTAAGGAAGTGTGGACTACCGCCCCCTCGAAGCGATGTGATTCATTCACACTATATATGGAACATATTAATGATGATTATAATAAACCTATGTAACATATATAACATTGATATGACATTTTAATTATAATATACATATGTATCATTCATTTTTCATTCTTTTAATGAAAAGAAGAAATGAAAGTAACGTTTATGCGTACGTACGGCCTACTATCTCCATGCATGGTGCGCTTCATTTCTTATCTCCAAATATTATGGAATATTATAAATACATATGTACTGAATATATAATATAATTAATTCATGTTTTAAGTTATGTAGATGATGAAATAATGATCTAATAAATAGTAACAAAATATACTTGAGAAAACTAGGCACCTGAAATAGCTAAAATAATGAATGAGTGTTAAAAAAAGGGTAATAAAATGTAATAGAAAATTAATATATGATATTATAAACAATAGTATTGTTATGGTATAATTTAGTAACATATTTTAAACCACTATATATGAGGATAAATACCAAACAACAAAAGGAAGGTTCAGGTAAGGTATTTCATCTCAATTTACATTCCATTAAGACTTACATGTTATTATGAACCAATTTACTTTTATTTTGTATATTTACTAACCTCTAACATGTTATATAATGAATATCCTTACTCTAATGATTTTATAAGTTTCATTTAATATAATTCCTTCCTGGGTTTTATGATTTAAATGTTTCAATGTGGTATGGGACACATTGGAATGTTTAAAATGTTATTTCCCTCAAGATTATTTTTATGATATTTCAATGGTATTTCAATTCATTAATGTCAAAAACCCTTGTTGTTACTTTTCATCCCCTAAGTTATTATTGATAAATCCATATTCTTTATTAAATATGAATATTTGATAAGGCATATTATTTATTTGATATATGAGGAATGCTTTGAGCTGGTACAACACAGGTGGGTCCTGGTTATAGATAGCCCCTAGATGAATTGGTAGTCTCATGAGATGAATCATTTGGTCAAATAAGATGTGTTTTTACCTGATATGTTGTAAACCGTCTTCTGAAAAGTCTTAATTGTAAAGGTACCATGTACCTAGGAAACATGGCATCCAATAATTAAGTATTTTCCTAATTTAGATTCAGTTATTATCTATCCATTAGATTTTTTATTGACATATCTATGGATATATTTCATTATTAGTTTATTGATTTAGATGGCATGAGTTTTAGTTTCTTACCTTTCCATGTTGATATTTCATTATCTAGTTATTTTAATTCCATGTGTTATCAGTTATTTATATTTTGATGTTAATTTATTCATATTGATTTATTATTGATTCTTCTTTACTTACCTTTATTGAGAATTTGAGATCACCCATATTATGTTTTCTTTTCCATATTTATAAAGATGAAATCTTTGAATAAGAATTCAAGGATGTTATTTATTTATTTTTATTATGTATCATGTTTTTATTTCCTATTTATCAATGTATTATGGGTATCATATATGTAATCTGTCATTCCAAGACTACTAAACTGATGAGCCCTTCAAGATTTGATTCCTTGTAATCATGATAATATAATAAAATAATGCAACGGGTCTGGTTTTCTCAGTCAGGGAGTTATAATTTGTATCAAAGGAAATTTAGGAACAACCTCAGAAACTAAATTTATAAAACATAGATTAGTGAGCACAACCATAAGATAGACATTGCAGATAAGTATATAGGAACAAACAAGAATTTTGGTAAGATAGATATTCTGTGGGTATACCTAGAAATACAACCCTGTCTGGATACTACAAGTAGAAGTGGTTCTGGCATAGATGTACCTAAGAGAAATAACACTAACAAGGTGTTTTGGCCTTGAGTCAGGGTAACCTGGTATATGACGACGGACCTTTCTAAGAACCTATTTTGACACTCCCAGGGTATATTCATAGGATAATTCATATTTTATTTACATACCATTATGAAGGATTTAAAACAAAGATTCCCCCAAAGTATCCCAATTTTATTATTCTAGGATTTATGATGCATAAATATATGTGCTATTCCATATATGGAATTATACATTATGTTATGATTTAATTTAGTATATTCCATTATTTATAAATGGAACCTAGAAGGTATAATGTTATCAGTTCTCATAGTAAATGTATATATTTCCCTACTGAGGAAACAAATAAATCTGGTATTGGAACTGATCAAGTTATGTATATACTAGGTCAACTTATTCAGGTTATGAAAAATAACCTTTCCTGAATGCAGAAAGATATTCCATGAAGATAATATCTTATAATGTATCAATTTATGTGATATAATCTTCCCTTATTTAGTGGGACTACTAATCCAATTATAGTTGAGCAATGGATTGAGTCACTGGAGAAGATATCTATGGCCTTGGAGTGAAGCAAAAAGGAAAAGGATACACTTATTCTATATTATCTCCAAGGTGATGTTGATCGATGGTTATCCTTGGTCTAGAATACTAGGGAGGAATACATAATAAAACTCATAAAATAGAGAGAATTTAAGGATACATTTTTTTATAAATACTTCCCTTATGATCAGCATATTAAGATGAACAAAAAGTTTCTTATCTTAAATAAAAAGGAAGAAGAGAGTGTTGTAGATTATAAAGATACCATTAAAAGGTTAGATAGGTATTACATCAATTATATATGCAACTCAAATTCCAAGATAGAACACTTCCATGAAAGTATTAATCCAAATATTCAAAGGGTGCTAGTTTATTATAATTTTTCATCATACGAAGAAATAGTTTTATGTGCCATTAAGACGGAGAAGGAATTATAAAAATCCTATAAATTCAAATGAAACCAAGATAAGAAGATGTATTATATACACCATGAAAAAGGGAATGAGTCAAGGAAGATGAAGGGAAAGAAGGATTTTCCAACTGGTGATAACTATGGAAAGTATCATCCTATTAAATGCTTGAAAGGATTGAGAGTTTTTTATAAGTATGGAGAAAAAGGTCACCAAGAAAAAGAGTGAAAAGGAAATAATGAAAACACTAGTATTCAATGTTACAGCAACAAGGAGATGGGGAACTATGCAAATGAAATCCCCAAGCGTCAAGAGAATATACCTATGAAGAAACTAAGGATCAAGTTTAAGCAGATTTTATTAACACAACCAATGTGGAATGATTAATGTACTTTTGTATTTATATCTATGAAATATGTTTTAAAGGTATTTTTTATGATGTTCTCATCATATGTTTTAGGTAAGGATTGTATTGTAGTACTTTTTCATTAAGGATTTAAGATCATTTGTTGAATTATAACAAGAAAACATATTATGTATAAATTTAAACTTTTTAGAAAACACATGATTGAGGGGAAGAAAACCCTTAATATGTTCCTAATGTTGAGATAATGATGAATAAATGATTGATTTGGAAAAGTTATGACAACCTTGGAACTGATTATTAACTTTTCGACAAGTGGTCTATTCCATCACCGATAAAGTTTACAACACATTGGGATTTAAGGAATATATCCAATAACGTGTGTTTTACTTAAGGAATAAGAAATAATTCATGTTTCCAATAAGGTGGTATGGTAATTTGAGTTACTACCATGTTTTAATAGGATACATGATGAAGTTATTAACAGGTTCATAATGTAAAAATTTAGATCTACTTCATATTGATTAAATTTTAATGATAAGTTCATTCTATAAATTTAGTGACCATATTTCTAAAGTGTCGGAACATAATATTTTATAAAATTTAACTAAAAATGAAATGGTTTAAGTTGAAATTTGTATGTGGTTTTAGAGATTGATATATTACATCACTATTTGATGAATATTGTTCTAAGAGATAAAGTATAAATAGTTAAAGGTATGACCAAAGGATAAGATTGTTCTTATATAAATGTACTAATTATATTTATGTATATTATTATAGACTGAAAGCATTACTCAACTACAAGAAAAATGATCTTAAAACCAAAAATGTTGTCCTAAAACCTTCGATTTCGATGAATCAAATAGCCCTTAGATCGTAATGGATTTAGGTATTTCTGATTGTTAACTTTCTTCTAACCATATTATCAAGAACTCTCCATCAAAACATAATGGTTATATTTTTCTTCTGTATCCATGATTTCATCTCTAACCTATGTTCTACTACTAAAAAACTTAGTTACATTATCATTGTACTTTCCTTTTTCTTTTATATAGAATATGTGATATTAACCCTTTTATGATGTGGATCTTTCAACAATAGTTTATTTTCAATCCCAATATTTCTGAGATCAAGTTTAAATTGGGAGGATGAAATTTATTTAAGGTGGGAGAATGTAACACCCTAAAACTCTAATGTAAGGACCTTATATTCAATATCATGCATGACACGCGACACTAAGTGTGTAAAGGGATATAATACCATGATAATTTAAAATGCATCTACTATTTTAAATAGATTTGATATATTATATATTTTTTAATGCATAAAACACTGAATTAGCTAGCGTTACATGCAAGAGAGACAATCTTCGAAAGCTTGAATTACACACAAGACTAGGTTTTAACTAAACAATAATATATTATTAAAATATTATTATTTAATATAATAATTGGTTATGAATATAATTGACTATATTATGAAAATATATGTTTTTAGAAAATATAAAAATTAATTTATAGGTTATAAATTAATTAAAAATGAATATAAGAACCGATTGAATATAAAAGAAAATATTATTATTTGTATCCCCACAAAGTTGTTTTACCATAATAAATTAAATTAATTATAATTATTGAGTAATATTAATACGATATATATATATTAGATATCCAATAAAATATTTTTGATATTCATCCAATATATTTTATAGGCTTAAGATAAAAAACAAACCCAATTTTATGCATAAAATACTATATTTTTATTAAGGCATTTTTACCACCTTTTAATGCGAACCAATTTTAAATACAAATTTTGAAACTTTTATAAATTTAATATTTAAAAATAAACTTATTATTTGAAATTGAAACATAAAAATTAGATTAGGGTAAATTTTTGGTATTTTTCTGTGAAGATTCATTTTTTAATTAATAGTGAAAAATACAAAATTTTGGGTCAAAACTACTTTTTCACCTAAATTAATTATAAAGGTAAATTATTTTTCAGATTAGTTTTCTATTTTAATTAAATCATAGTTTTATCAATTAATCTAATTTAGTTCATTTGTATCAACCTCACTTTGAAATTATCTATAAATACATAGCAAACTTTTGGACGTTTTTACCTTAAAACTCGCAATGTCGTCCTAACTACAAGATTAAATTTAAATTAATTTATTCCACTTAGGTGAATGGAATTTGGAAAAATAAATTCTATATTTGTAATCATAATAATTTATAATTTCTAATAAGACCAATTTTTTAACAAAAATATTAGTGAAACTATTTAAAATTAATTACAATTCGTAAGGTAAAATTAAGCTTAATAAAGGAGTAAACCTTTAACTTAAGGGCCCAAATGACCTATAAAATTGTCAAAAACCCATTTTATGAACATAATTAGACTATAAACCATACATTATTTAAATTTTTTTTTTTGAAGTCTTTTTTAGGAAAAAATGTGGGAACACCTAACTTCTTTTCAAAAATACCAAGTGAGTCATTTTCTTCCCTATTAAAAGGACACTACCTCTCTCCATTCCTCACACCTCTCAAAACACTTAGGTTCAGCAAATATATGCCCATATATCTTCCCAAAATCCCTACCCTATACCTTTAATCCTCCATTTGGGCATAAATCCTTCCAATGATGACTTTTGGTACAAACCAAAAGAAGTCAACCGATTAAGAGGTAACATCTTCTCTCAAGCTCACTAATTTCATTTCCATTATCCACACCCTAAAATATTATTATTACGTTCTTATATAACAAAACCAGTATACTCAATATATTTTTATTTTTTATTTAAATGGTTTAACCTACACTTACACACACCTTCATCTAATGGGTAACGAACATATTGTTTCTGTGTACAGAAAACTATTGCCTCACAAAATAATGATTGATAATTTTTCTTTTACCACTATCATGTTGGAAATTAGAATGGAAGCTATATTTATATATGATATATATGATATTTATTATGTTTCTATACTTATTTAATTCTTTTATAATATAAATCATTAATACTTCCCATTTTTCGTTACTATGATAACATCGTTTGAGGAAGTGTGGACTACCACCCCCTCGAAGCTATGTGATTCATTCACGCAATACATGGAACGTATTAAGGATGATTTTAATAAAAATATGTAACATATATAACATGTATATGACACTAAAATTATAATATACATATTTACCATTTTTTCATTCTTTTAATATGACAAAGAAATGAAAGTAGCGTTCATTTGTACGTACGGTCTACTGTCTCTATGAACGATGCACTTCATTTCTTATCACAAAATATTATGAACTATTATAAATACATATATAATTAATATATAAAATAATTAATTCATGTTTAACATTATGGAATTGATTAAATTGTGATCAAATAAATAGGAACAATAAGTAACAAATCAAAACATACTTGAGAAAACTAGGTAATTAACAACTGAAATAGCTAAAATAATGAAAGATTGTTAACAAAAGAGTAATAAAATATTGTAATAAGTTAATATATGATTTTATAAATAAGATTATGGTTATTATATAAGTTATTAACTTATTTTAAACCATTATAATATATGATAAAGACCACACAACAAAAATAATGTTAAGGTAATGCAATTGGTCTCAATTTACATTCCATTGAGACTTATTTGTTATTATGCACAAATTTAATTTTATTTGGTGTATTTACTAACCATTAACATGTAATATCATGAATATACTTACTTGAATAATATTATAAGTTTCATTTAATATGATTCATTCTTGGGTTTTATGATTTACATGTTTCAATGTGTTATTGGACACATTGAAATGTTTAAAATGTTATTTCCCTCGATATTGTTTTTATGATATTTCAATGGAATTTCCAATAATTAATGTAAACAAACCTTGTTGTTACTTATCCTACTATAATATATTGTTGATAAGTCCATATTACTTATTAAATATGTATATTTTATAAATTTCATTATTTATTTGATATACAAGGAATGCTTTTGACTGGTACTGCACAAGTGGGGTCTGGTTATAGATAGCCACTCGATGCATCGGTGGTCTCATGAGATGAATCATCTGGAAAAATTAGATGGGTTTTTAGCCGATATTTTGTAAACCATATTGTGTAAGTTATTTATGGTAAAGTTATCATGTACCTGGAAAACATGGTGTCTAATAATTAAACATTTCCCACATTTAGATTCAATTATTATTCATCTTTGAGATTTTGTGTCGACATATCTATAGATATATTTCATTCTTAGTTTATTGATTTAGATGGAATTAGTTTCATTTTATTAAATTTAAATATTAATATTTCCTTATATAGTTATTTTAATGTCATTTGTTATCGGTTATTTACCTATACATGTTAATTTATTTCTATTGATTCATTATTACTTTCACTTTACTTACCCCTACTGAGCATTTGAGTTCACTATTATTATGTTTCCATTCCCAAGGTTATGATAAAGAAATATTTTAATAAGAATTAAATTGTTATTTTTATTTATTTTATTATGTATTATATTTTTATTTCCTATTTCCCAATTTATTATGGGTATCATGTATGTAATATGGATTTCCAATATTGATAAACCAATCGGTCCTTCAGGATTTGATTCCTTGTAATCATGCCAATGTAATAAAATAATGCACCGGCTCTAGGTTTCTGGGTCGAGGTGTTACAAAAAACCCTTGAAAAATAAGATCCTAACTTCCCTACTATCATACAAGAAGCCTCACATTGGGAAGAAATAAAACCAAGGAAAGCTTTTGGTATAAACAAAAAGGAGTTACCCAAATCAGAGGTAACATTCTTCAATGATCTCTTTAGTTTTATTTTAGTCCACATGCCTTCATTTCTTATTATTAAAATATTATATAATAACACCAGTATCCTAAATATTTTTATATTTTGTTATTTTAAGGTTTATAGTTACACCTTCACACACTTCCATCAAATTTGTAATGAATTTACCATTTGTGTACAACGAACTATCGTCTTGCAAAACAATGCCGTTTGTTTTTCCTTTACCACCTATCATGGTTGGTCATTATTATGGACATGATATTTTTATATGATATATATGATATTTATGTTATCCTTATATTACTTTAATTTTTATATAACACATACCTTTGTGTTTTTCATTTTTTGTAAATATGATAACATCGTTTTTGGAAGTGGAGACTATAATCTTCTCAAAGATATTTGATTCGTTCACATTATACTTGGAACCTATGAAGGATGGTTTTAATAAAAACATATTATATATATATGACATATATATGAAAATTTAATTATAATATACAAATATATCATTTAATTTTCATTATTTTAATATGGAAAATAAATGAAAGTAGCGTCTACACGTACGTACAACCAACCGCCTCTAAGAACGGTGCATTTCATTTCATATATCCAGATTTTTGGGCTTGTCATAAATATATATATAATTAATATATATGGTATTTACATCATGTTTTACAATATTAAGATAATTAAATCATGTTCTAATTAATTAGAACAACAAATAAAAATTCAAAACATACTCGAGAAAGTATGAAATTAACACTGAAAATAGTGAAAATGATGAACGGTTATTAACAAACGGGCGATAAAATAATATAATAAGTTCATATAAAATATAATAAATATAAATAAAGTTATTATATAAATTAATAATATGATTTAAAACATTATAAATTATTTTAAATAACATAAAACTAAAAAGGAAGTGTGAGGTAAGGGATCTTTGTCTCACTTTTATTTTTCTAGGACACATGCCTTATACACTACTTGTTTCTTTTGTGTGGTGTATATACCACCCATGAATTTATTTTATGAGTATTATTATATATATTATGGTATGTTAATATTCAAATAATTTTGTTTCTTTCATGGGAATAATATTCTACAGATTATAAAGTGGTAAGGAGTTATCTCACAATCACATCGTTATTCAGGATTGTTTTTAGTTAAGTCTTCACTAGGGAATATTTATATACCATGTTAGTGTTTTCTAAAAAATGTTTTAAAAAATGTTTTTACTATTATCCAATGATTATTTTAATTATTTTTTTACCATTATTAAATTTTTAAAAAATTATTTTAAAGTAATCTTCCTCTCATTTCCCAAAAGAAGGTACTTTATGACTTTTCTTACAAAGGTAAAATCTAATATTTTTTAACTTATACAGCATAAATAGAATTTTCCACTACCAGGATGCCTTAATTTTTTGAAGATTAATTTAAAATTTTAAAAGGTTCTTTTTAAATAAAAAATTTTATTTTATAAATGTGAATCCTTTTAATTAAAATATTATAGAGTAGTAAGGGATTTCATCTCAATTTCATTTCATTGGGGCATATTGTAATGTTATGCACCTAGTTTCTTTTATATGGTGTATATATTAACCTTTTGACATGTTATATCATGAATCTCCTTATTGTAATGAAATTTTATGATTAATTTAAAATTATTTCTTCATGGGAATTATGATTCAAATATTTCAAAGTGGTATGGGAGACTTTAAAATGTTTAAAGATTATTTTCCTCAAGAATTTTTTAATGATATTTCAATATTATCTCCATTTAACAACATAAAAAACCTTGTTGTTACTAATCCTTGATTGGTTACTTATTGATAAATTTGTATTATTTATTCAATATGTATATTTTATAAGTCATATTAATAATTAATTAAATCCATTACATGATATAAGGAATACTTTGGACTGGAAATGATGGGTAGGTCCCAGACTTTATATAGCCCCTCGATGCATCAACAAGTTCCCATGAGACAAATAAGTTGGCCAAATTAAATGGGTTTATACCTATAGGTTTAAACCATCTTTTGAAAGTTCTTAATGGTATAGGTTTTCATGTGCCTCATACATGACACCCAGTAATTAAGTATTTCATTTATAGATATTTCAATTATCATTGTTTTTAACGATGAGGTTTTTATATGATAAAATAAATGGATTCATTTAATTATAAATTTGTTTATTAAATGGTATTTTTTTCAGTTATTTACCATTCCATATTGATTATTCCCTATTCAGTTATTTGAATGGCATGTGTTTGAGTTATTTACCTTGCCCTATTGATTATGCCTTATCCAGTTATTTGAATGGAATGTGTCATCAGTTATTTACCTTTACATATTGATTTATTATTTTCAATTAATTAATTATTCTAATTTACTTTACCTTACTAATAATTTGAGTTGACCATTTTATTTTTTCTATTTTTCCTAGGTTATGAAGATGAATTTTTTTGAATGAGTTCATGGATGTAAATTATTTTTTCTTTGTTATGTTTTATGTTTTACCAATGAACTAAGGGAACTATTTATGTATCTATTTATTAAAGAATACTAAATGGATCCATCCTTCAAAATTTTATTCTTATAGTCGTGCCAATGTAATAAAATAATGCACCATCTCAATGCTTTTGGGGTTGGGGTGCTATAATTGGTATCAAAGGAAATTTATTATCAACCTTAGGAACTAGATTTATAAAATAATGCATTAAAGAACGCAACCTATTGGTTTATTATGTGTGAAAATTTTATTTAATCAATAATTCCTTTAAATTTTATGGAAATATGTTTAAAGGTAAGGATAATCATTAGGTTTTATATAATTTTTTAATTTATGGTAATTACTGGTATTTTTATTATAGGGATTACAAAATGAAACATATGAGATAACACTTGTAGTTAAAACATTTATTTAATGTTGAATATATTTAAGTTTTTTTTGTGTATGCCTATAACATTTATGGATAATATTAATATGGTTTTAGAAAATGGACAACCTGTACACCAGGTGACAACCCGTCGTGTCCGGTAAGGCTACGGGGTTGGAACCCACAATTGAAGGGCGACAAGGGCATAGTTTTTTTAGTTAAACTATTTAATGGTCAAAGGTAATTTTTATTTTAGGGAAATATTTGTATCAAATATATTAACTTGGTAATGGAAAATGATTTGGTGATTAAGTGATTAATATTATTTTGGAATATGTTCACTATTTTGGGAACCCTATATGATGAAGGTAAACAAAATACTATGGAATTTTAGTTGAAAGGTAAAAGTTGAATTATATTTTGGAATAATTTATGATTTATTGTGGACTTATAGTTATTTGATTATTTTATAGAAATGGTTATCTTATCTTGGAGAATATATGATTTAGGCAATTAAATTTTTGGTATAACACATTAATATTAATTATTATTATTTGAAAGACTATATTATGGGTTTCAATATTTTTTTAGAATATTTTTGAGTAAAAATAGTTATTTTCTAAATGATCTATATTGATATTTGGGTATTGCTATTTAATTTTTAAGAATAAGGTTGTTTTTCATCATATAAAGGTTTATTATCTTTGAGTAATTATCTTACCTTATCCTAACCTTTTTGTTTTTGGTTAATGTATAAAGATAGGAGGAATAGATAGTTATACTTTTGTGGATTTTTTAATCCATATAAATTTAATAAAATTCTTTAATAAAGGTAAAAAACTAATCTTAAATACTCATTGTTTGGAAAAAAATGAGTTTATGGTGGAAATTGATTTAAGGGTGAAAATATACTTGTCAAGTAAGTATGTTTCCTTATGTTCTTAGTCTAGGAATTAAATGAATTATTTAACTCTAGGAAAATTATTTTAAAATAAATCATTTTTTATTTAATTTTCTTACTAAGAAATCAATGGCCTCTTTAACCCATCACTGATTTATGATCTTGTGATGGTAAACTTTATTATGACCATGTTCTCCATCATTATTCATCAGAAATTGATAGTTATATTTCTCTTCCATATCCATGTTTTAACTAATGTTCTCCTATTAGAAATCCTGATTTTTTGGTGACCTTCACATTTCCTTTTCCCTCATATTAAGAATATTTTTTGTTAACCCTATTTAGGATGTGGGTTTTTCAACAATTTTTTATTTTCAAATTTCAAACCCTAGACTACTGAGATAAATTTTAAATTATAAGAATTAAATTTAATTAAGGTGGGGAGAATGTAACACCCCAATACTTTAAAACATTTTAATTTTTGAATAAATTTAATTTTTTTTATAGCTTTCATTATATGCAACACCATGTTAAGCTTACGCTACACACAATAATGAGTCGGCTTGCATTACACACAAAGCTGAGTTTTACCAAACAATAGTATATTATTAAAATATATTATTTAATATAATAAGATATAACCTAGATTTTAATTTTGTGGTTATAAATAGTATTAACTAACTTATAAAAATATGTGTTTGAATTTATTTGTTGCCAATTAATTATAAATGAATATAGGTGCCAACTGAATATATAGGAAATGTTTTTTTATAAAGTACTATTTTTATGCTCAAAAAGTTGTTTTATCCTAATAAATTAAATTAATTAAAATTATTGAAATATATTATTGTAATATATATTCAATCAAATATTTTTTACATTCATCCAATGTATTTGATAGGAAAAAGGTAATAATAAACCTAATTTTACACATAAAAACTGTATTTTTTCAAAGGGAGTTTTACCACATTTTTCACACTTTTATATATTTTTTTGGAAAAAAACTTCTAATTTTAAATTGGAATATAAAAAAAATAATTTTTGGTACTTTTCTGATAATTTTCAGATTTTGATAAATAGTGATAAAATATTGCATTTAAATTGAAAATGGCTTTTTCATATAAATAATTTATAATGTTAATTTATATTTTTAATTGGTTTTAAATTATAATTATATCATTTTTTATCATTTAATCTAATATAGGTAATTTTAATAAAATTAAATATAATTTTAACATAAAAATATTTCAATCATTTTAACGTTTTCACTTTAAAAACTCGTTCTCTTATTCCATCAACAGGATTAATTTTAAATTAATTTTATTCAATTCCTTTTTTTGAAATTTGAAAAATGAATTCATTATTTGTAATCATAAGTTACAAATTTATTAATTTGGTCCCTTATATTTTTAGACAAAATATAAATAGTAACTTTAGTATTTTATTTAATTACCTTGATTAAGAGTAAATCGGGTAATTATAGGTAAAAATAATATTAAAAGTATTATGAAATAACCCTAACACTTGTCCAAATTATATTTTATGAGATATTATACACCAAAATCATATTTGTTCCTATTTTATTACCTCTTGAAGCCACTTGGATGACTTTAAGGCTTTTATATTATTTTATTCTAAGGAAAGTCCAATATGTCATACTCATGTTTTTAATAAGTATTACATTTTTTATATATGAATATTAAAAATATATTTTTAACTATAAATAGTAATTTTAAATATAAAATTTTTATATTCATAATGATAATTTATTTTTAATTTTTAGGGAATAAATAATTAAATTAATGTCTTACATAATTATGATGTGGTAATTATTTAATTGTTGGACATATCAAATAAATGTTATTAAAAAATATTAAAATAAATATAATTTAACATAATTTATGTAATCCAATAATTTTATATTTTAATTAGACATATTAAAGATGTCTTAAAGGTTTTTTTATAATATTGTTTACTGATATTTTTTAAAAAGTAAAGAAATGAATAGTGCCCAAATTGACATTAAATATATTTTAAAATAAATAATATTTTATTAAATGATATAAAACTCATAAAAATATAAAATTCATAAAAAATATTGGGATAAAGTAACAAAATTTCTTCCATGACTCATTTATTAATCATTTTTCATTTTATAGTAACTATATTAACCCTTAAAGAGAAAAAATCCAAGTTGTTGCGGTAAGAGTTAAAGGGTTTAAGTGAGAGTTAATGTCAAAAGATAAGGGTAATAATGTGACCTAAAGTTGTCTAGAAATTATTGTTTCAGATTATTTAAACCTGTACTCATCTTATATTCTAATTAACTCACTTTTTATCTATTTTTAAAATAAAATTAATTTATATTAATTTAATATTTTGAGAGTTTCTAAAAGCAACTCTCACCTAAATTATAAAAGGGAACCTTATCCCTCACTTTCTAACACCACTTTGATCCTTCTATATTAACCAAACCTGAACAAAATAAGCTCTAAACTTCCCTAAACTCATACTATAATCCTCATATTGGTCAAAAAGAAAACCAAAAGAGGATTTTGGTATAAACAAAAAGGAGTTATGAAAATAAAAGGTAATATTCTTCAATGATTGCTTTAGTTTTATTTCTTTCCCCACTCCTTCAATTATTTTTATTCCATGATTATATAATAAAACTAGTATCCTCAAAATACTTATATGTTTTTATGTTATGTTTTTGGCATACACCTACACACACTTCCATCAAATGGGTAATGAATTTAGTGTTTGTGTACAGAGAATTTCCATCTCATGAAATGGTGTCGTTTGTTTTTCCATTACCACCTCTCATGGTTTGTCATTATAATAGAAATTGTATTTTTATATGATAAATAAAATATTTATGTTATATTTATACTACTTTAATTTTTATATAACACAAAACTTCATTATTTCCATTTTTGAAAATATGATAACAATGTTTTTGGAAATGTAGACTACTGCCTCCTCAAAGCGATGTGATTCGTTCACACTATACATGGAACGTATAATGGATTTTTTAATAAAACAATATATGTTATATATGAAATATATATTATAATTTAATTATAATATAAATATATATCATTTAATTTCCATTCTTTTAATATAGAAAAGAAATGAAAGAAACATTCATACATACACATGGTGTAACGACCCAAAACTTTTATCAATGAAAATTCATCTTTATCTAATTAAATGTCTTATTATGAAAAATTGTTATATAAAATATGTACTTCTTTGGTTTTATGTTTTTGGATTTCAAAATACCATTAATAATTGTTATCATTGCTAATATAGCTATTGAACAGTGATCACGTGATTATTATAAATATAGGGCTTTAACAAATCCAATTTACTCTAAAAAAGGAAGCGATGACCTCATCCAGTAAACTTTCCCCCTACGAAGCCCATTTGTCAAAGCTCAAAAAGGATGTGTCTTCATTGGGATTATATCTTTAATAAGACCAAACCGAGCTTCATCAAGTTAATCTTGAGCAGAACTGCTAATAGAAGAAGTGGAAGTTGATAGAGATTGCCACCCGAGCGATGTTATCTGATCCACCACAAGAGTCTGTCACCATCGCACACCTTACCCTTCGGTATTATGTGGGTGTTATAAGGGTTTATGTAAAAAGACCTTAGCACTATGATTATGTTAATTATTTTTATATATAAAAAATAATATACATTCATTTTATTATTGTTACTTTGTAAATAGTTTTAAATAAAAAAATAGTATTTTAGTTAATATTAAACTAAGGAATCTATTTTGATAAATTAATGGATTTTTGAATTAAATAAATTTTAATAAAATATTATTATTGTAATGTCCCAGAATTTCTGTATAATTTTTTTTATTTATATGGAATTATTTCGAGACCGTGAAATCTAACGATGCATAATTCTGAGGACTAGAGTGCCCTGAATGATCCGTCGAAATATGTTAAGTTTAAAAATAGCACGCGTGGGTAGTTTTTCTAAAAATATAGAATGAATCTTAAATAGGTTCCCAGATTAGAAATCTAAGGGAACCTTTGCATTCAGGATGGTGGGTTTACCCTAGGTGCGGTGTAAGTTTAGTCCTCGTAGGCCTCCAGTGGGAAAACCTGAAAATGGCATAACCATAAATAAAATTATTTTATTTTTAAAATTCTTATAAATCACGAACAGTAACTCAGATTGAAAATATGATACCACCGGTAAACTCATGAGGGTATACTTTCCTTAGGCTGATACTAAAATTGGCCAGTGTGGGCCTCCAGTGAAAGTTAGTTTTTGGCCGTAAATAAAATAATTAAGTGACAATTATTTTATTGTAAAATCCATAACTTCTAAACGGTAACTCAGATTAAAAATTTGAGAGTACTGTTAAGTTCATTGGGACATGTTTCCATTAGACAAAGCCTAACCTTGACCGGCGCGGGTCGAGGGTGACTATTAATAATTTCCTGAACGTTTTTTTCAGGTACATTCAGTAAACGCGCAGGCTGTGTTTTCTATCTTTTGACTCGTTGCTCAGATAGAAAATTCGAGAGCACCTTTCAATCCACAACGCTGGGATTCGCTAAAGGGAGGATTCACTTTGACCATAGTAAGTCAGGAGAAAAAGTTAGATTTTGTACTTTTTAAAAGAATAATAAAATAACTTTGTTATTTTATTTCTTTCTTCCAGTTCCTCCAACGGACAAGTTGCAGTGGGGGGACCAATAACATGTCAAGCCATTAAATAGAAGGAGTTATCAAATACTTTGTAACAACCCCCACCTGAGATAGGGACCCTACCTCAAAGTAGCCAAGCCACACACGGTGGATGACATAACATATCAACCCTCCTGCACACAGCCCTCCTGCACCAGCCCCCCATACGTTTAGCTGGTATACAAGTTTCAATTCATAACCTCCTCTACCATGTCCTACAATACCCACATATATAATATACAATAATACCACTACTCTATATGTCTAATCATGAAATAATAGTCATTATTATTTTATGGTATCCTATAATCATGGAATAACTAGAAATAAAAATATTTGACAACATGTAACATGATATAATAACCCAAGAAGTTCCATAGAATGGGTTAGAATACCCATTCACAGAAAATTTATTAAAAATAAAGTGGAGATACGATAAATAGAATTTAGAGATATGTGTAGACATCACCCTTTACATTATAGTGATAAAGGTGAAGAAATTCATCATTGAGATAAAAAACCAAAATAAATTCCCATTATCTAAAAAATTATTAGATAGTGCATCGAACACTATATTAGCCTCCCTACATATGTGAGATTTCATGAAGTGTATCTTATCTCAATAACAATAATAATCCATCCATTCCTTGTAGAGCTGCACTGGGAACAATGTAGATTTACACCTGAGTATGTTGACCACCAACAAGAATTCAATTTCGATCCATAACTTATTCCATCCATAATTCTTATATATTTAACTGCATGAATTACCGCCCAAAGTTCAACTTCAAGAGTAATAAAGTTGTCAACCAATTGTTAGAATCATCCCTTGATGAAGACTCTACTAGTTTTGAAAATCCCACCACAACTTGAGGGTCTAGGTTCTCTAATATTGCCTATCTTAATGATTGGAAATTTTCAATCACTATCAAACCAACCCACTGCCCATGATCGTAGGCAATTCATTGAATCCAAGTGGCATGTGTGTGCAATTACGAGAATGAGAGAAGAAGCAATTAAAATAAAAAGAAAGTAGAAACTGCCTAATGATTATGAAATTAAAAACAACCATAGAAGTAAGCAGGAGGGTTAAGCATTAACGGGTATAATTAAACAAGGATGATGGGTGGATTATATTTAGTGTGACCAAAAATGGCCTAATGTGCCATAATCAGAGTATTACAACAGAATGAAATAAAATATGGTAGTGAAAAGCAGTAAAATCATGATTGATCTAGTCTTGGAAGCACCCCCACCTCTATTGAATAGTGGTCCCACTTATAGAAATACTCAAGGTTTTTCAATCCTCCATTATCTGCCACAAGATTAGCATGAACTTTAACTTCAATAAACCTAGAAATTCTGAATTATTCTTCAAATTCCAAGTCCATCTCCCTTTCTTAAAATTTTCACCTCATGCATAGCTTGATGGTCGAGATTTCTTCATGAGAGAGCATCATTAGAATTTTCCTTGTTAAATCATTCCCCTCCCACAATCGAGCTATGTACTCTTTCGTGAAGTATTGGAGGGTCAAATGCTTTGGTGAATCGTGGCTATGGTGGAAGTCTTACTCTGCTCAGCGTGCTCGCGTGATGAGGAGCCTTACTGATTTACATGCTTCTGATATTCAGACCTGGTTCTAGACAACTTAGGCCTCTTGGGCATGAGAAGTTGGTCCATGGGCTTTAATATTGGGCATAGAAATACTTCTAGTATTCATCAAGCTAGATTCTTCACACTTGTGCAGATCTTAACATGGTCACCTTTATTTTCAACCAAACACTTAATTTGTGGAATATCTTCAAACTGGTTCCAGACTTCAATAGGAAGGTGTGGCTTAGCAGGCTGGAACTTCATTTGAGAATTTTTTTCGTGCACCTGGCATGGGTTGGCATTTCTCCTAATTTTTTAATGTTGAAGAAACTGGTGTTTCAAGTGGTGAAGTCAACTAATCTCACAGAGGAAATTTGTCAAACACCTTCTGTGTATTCTCTTCCGGAACAATGTCATCTTCTTTAGTGCCATCACCTTCAATGGGAACTTCGTTGGAGCATTCACGTAATCACCTTCCATGAAGGTTCCTTCAAAACTAAAACTACAGTGGTAAAGAGGGAAGAGGTCCCCACCGTCTTTGTTACTGATTTCAGACAAAATCAACTAACGACGTGTCATCAATGAGCAAGCTTGATCAGGTTCACATGTTGTAGTTCATCTAAGATACAGACTCAATCAGTTGATTTTGGAATTTCCTCAACCAGTATAATGAATTCTCAGCTCTCTTCAACTCTAGTCGTGGGATCAGCGTGCCTGGCCCTATCATCTTCATCGATTCAAACATCTGACACGCTAGTCTGAAGCTCAACCAAAGCTTGATTGAACATCTTTTATTTCCTCATTTGTATGAATTAAAACTTCAATTTGGTTTCATATGTGCTGCTCTGAAACCCAAATAGTCACTGACGCTTCAATCGAACCAACATCATGATGTGCGCAGCGTTCTTCAATCCCGTATAGCTAGTTCATCATCATCCTCCTGATCCAACTCACTTCAGTCAAATTCGACTGAAGTCACAGACTCACGTGGTGTAAAACTCAAGGACTCAGCTTCATCAATCTCTAACCTCATGATTTCCAAGATATAAATTCCATCATCACCTCGAAATCTGTCCAACTCGTCGTTAGGTCTTCTCACCTTGGGTCGAATTTTTCCTTTAAACGTGGAAAACGTTGGGACTTGGTTTCATCGAAATTTGGTTGTGCTCCCCCTTAGGTCAGAGTTTCGATTTAGTTTCGTCTCAGGTGGAATTTCTCAGTGACATTTCAAGGCTGGAATCAAAAGCAAGACTCATGGAATACTATCACTGCAAACTGCCACGGGGTGTCATCCTGGATTAGGGCCAAATCATGGCGTGACCGTGGCGTGACCGTGTCGTGACCGTGGCATGACCGCGGTGTGACCGCGGAGTGACCGCGGCGTGACCCCAGCATGACTGCAGTGTGATCGCGGCGTGTTGGCCTTGTCCAGCGACATCCGTGGGGCAGCATCTTCCGGTCAGGAGCGAAGGGAGCGGGAGGAGGTGGGGCAACATTCTGGTCGTCGCCCCGCTGGAAGAAATTGTGATTAGTCAGTCTCAACATTGATCACAAGATTCATGGAATACTATCACTGCGAACTACCACGGGGTGTCGTCCTGGAGCAAGGCCAAATCACGGCGTGACCGCGGCGTGACCACGGCCTGACCGCGGCGTGACCGCAGCGTGACCCCATCGTGACCGCGGCATGTTGGCCCTGTCTAGCGATATCCACGGGGCAGCATCTTCCCGTCAGGAGCGAAGGGAGCAGGAGGAGGTGGGGCAACATTCCTGTCGTCGCCCCGCCGGCAGAAATTGTGATTATTCAGTCTCAACATTGATCACAAGACTCATGGAATACTATCACTGCGAACTACCACGGGGTGTCTTCCTGGAGCAGGTCCAAATCAGAGCGTGACCGCGGCGTGACCGCGGCGTGAATGCAGCATGACCGTGGTGTGACCCCGGCGTGACTGCGGTGTGTTGGCCCTATCTAGCGACATCCGCAGGGCAGTATCTTCCGGTCAGGAGCAAAGGGAGCGGGAGGATGCGGGGAAAAATTTTGGCCGTTTCCCTATCGGTAGAAATTGTGATTAGTCAGTCTCAACATTGATCACAAGACTCATGGAATACTATCATTACGAACTGCCATGGGGTTTCATCCTAGAGAAGGGCCAAATCACGGCATGACCGTGGTGTGACCGCGGCGTGTTGGCTCTGTCCAGCGACATCCGCGGGGCAGCATCTTCCGGCCAAGAGCGAAGGGAGCGGGAGGAGGCGGGGCAACATTCCGACCATCACCCCACCGAAATATGATAGAACAGATCAACTATTTAATTTGGTATAACAAGGGATCGTCAGAGACGCAATGTCTAAAGAGAAACAAAATGACAGAAAAGAATTATACACCCTACACAAACCATTTACAAATTTATTCACTTTGCTTAAACATGGAAATTTTATTTATAATATTCAAAGTGTGAAAAGCAAAGTGTCATGGTTAAGGAATATGCCTACTCGGGCAATGTCATTTGAGTTAAACAAGTATGATAAGACAATTTATATTATTTGAAGAAAACAAAAACTAACTAGCCACAAAACAAACCCCAACAAGAGGCATATGAAAGACTCAAACCAAATCTAAACATGATACAAATAACTATCACTACTCTTTGGTTTAGAAGATAGCGCACCTCCATTAGAGGAGTTTTATTATAAAATCATGGCATTGATTTATCACATAATTCATTTAATTATATTTAAAATTTATTCTAAAACTCATTCAGCAGAAATCAAATGCAATAATTTAAGCAACTAGATCAACATAACTATCACTGTGAGTTTTCATAGATAGCGCACCTCTGTTGGAGGGGTTTTATTATAAAAACATGACTTTATTTATCAAATGAAACAATTATATTAAATAACACTTATTCAATATATGAAATTTAATATAATTAAACAGAATTAAGAAAGAAGCTAAATTCAATTTAAAGCATTCTTGAATTAAAGAGGCTAGAAGAGGGACCCTACCTCAAGGTGGAACCAAACCGTCCACTTCAGCTCTTGGAGCTTTCTAACTAAAAGTTTCGGCTCCCCCACTGGGAATACGCACCTTCACACACATGAAATATTTCCAATAAGTGGTAGTATGAATGAATTTTTCATTTTCATGCATGCAGTAATTAAACAGAATTATGAGGGTGTTCTCTTTCTGTTTCTCCTCAGGAGTCCCCTCCTTTCTTCTCTCTCTTATTCTTGACCTTTTTCTCTTGTGTCATTTTTCATTGTCATGCATGTAGTAATATGTTTTCACGTGTCCAAGTAGTTGCCACATGCTCCCCTTTTCATACCTCTAATGATCTCTATCATAATGGAAAAATATCTGATGTATTTTTTCACCCATGACCTTGGAATGAATATGGGAATGAATTATCATCTCTACTATTAAAAATTTGAGATCTTCTTGTCCTATTATAAAAAATATAGTATGATTTACTCCAAATAGGGATGGAATCAAAACAATCATATAAATGAAGAGTCTTGATAAAAGATGAAATCTCTTAATATTTATTTAGATTAGTCTCTAATAATGATAATGAAGTCAAAATATTATAATTTGATTGGGATACGATGTCCTCCTATTTTGTTATCTGAGTGGTCAAATCATCTATATGGGCATGCATCTGATAGATTATCTAATGTATATATTCAAGAACCTTTGAATATTCCCTTATTAATTTGGCCAGGGGAGTCCCGTCATCAAAACTATGAAAGTCCCCATCATTGATAACCAATTTTTGTAGGGTTAGGAAAAAAATTCTCTTGATATCATACAATGGTTGGTAATCAAATCTACCTGCCCCCATACCGTGAAAAAGCTGGAGTAGGTGTTCCTATTGGCCAAATAACTCTTCCAAGGGAGTCTCAGTAATCAGGGCATGGATTTTATGCCAGATATTCCATCATGGTATATGGGTTTCTGAAACCACTTGGGTGGGTATTCCAAAAGTAGGAATGATTATCTGAGAAGATGAAGAAGCAAGAGAATAAGTTTTATGTTCTCTCCAAGTAATTGACACATCTTCCATCACTGATATTAAGGGACCATCCCCCTAAAAAAAATTTCCCGCTAATGAGATGTTCATCAATATGATGATAACACTTCCTTAGTGGCTCACCTATGTCCTAATTAAACTCTATTTCTAATATAGATAAGGGATTCAGTGAAGCACGGGTCTTGTCTACCTAATGGATCGGTCGATTAAATAAACCACCCAGATAATCTTCCACCCAAAACTGGGCATAGTCATAAAATATGAAGATAGGTGAATCAACCAGTGGAAGAATAATCTCAACATTTTTGTCTTCACATTCCAATATAAGATGAATTTTGTGGATAAGTCCAGGATGTTGTTTGACTCTCATGGCATCTTAAGGGAGAGGAGAAACTCTTTCAATGCAAACAAACTAGAGAGAAACTAATAGGGGGAATATGAAATGTATATAGTTATCTCTTATAAGGAGCCATAAGAACCCCATCCTATAGATAAATATTGTATGACCTCTCATTCAGAGATCCCCTTCCATTATCAAAAATTATTCCAGAAGGTGCAGGATAGGGCATGAAGTTAAAATGATAATGTTGTATCAACATGCCAATAACCTCATAAGGACCTAGTGGCATCACCCCAACCCTTAAAACATTCAACATATGAGAATAGATCAAATCATCAAGGATTCCTTTAGTGTTATAATATTTGTAACACTGGAAATGCTCTCCTTTCTATCCAAATAAGAATTGGAAGGGTCCTCCAATCCAGTAAGGGATGTTTCCTTACCTAATATGAATGTGGATTTGATAAAGGCAACCAAGAGTCATCATTACTAGATTAAGAAGGCACACCTATCCCAATCGGACTACCATCACCAATATGATTACTTGAATTCCCAATAATGTGTCCTCATATAGGAAAATCCATCTATTCAAAAACATGGTTATAAACCCCTCGAGCGGAAGGCTTGGGGATACCTCTAGTCTCAGTCATCAGCCCCATGTGGTATACTCCCTAGCTTCAAGGATGGCCCAATAAAATCTTATTCTATCATGAACCTATTAGGAAGAGTATCAATGAGGGTGTATTGTATTTGGCCGAGACCTGTTGTGGTAGAAAAATATATTAATCCAATCCTTAAAAGAAACAAGTGACTGTAGGTTTAGATCCTTAACTTATCCTTAACAATGGTGAGAACATCCCTTTCCAATATCAAATCTCATGAGGTGTCATCCCAAACATCTTTAACTGGAATATTTTCTTCATACATCTCCCAAAGAAGAGGTATTCCACCCAATCAATAAAAATCCCAAACATCAATCCCTACTTTTCCATGGGATAAAATTAAGGAATTAGTTCTAGGAAACCAATGGATAAGTATCTCTTTAAGTTCTAATTGATGATACATGATGAAATGAGAAGTCCCTACTACCTCATAAAGATAGATAACAAGTAACTGTTCAGAGAATTATGATCATATCTTCCTAACCTAAAAAGGCCATGCACATTCATCAGAGAAGTTACCTCTAGGTCATAAGTCCCACTTAGAGATCCAACTAGTTGTAAGAGAATTCAAGGAGGATATGAGTGTGCTCAAATAAATTTGATCAATTGGTTGGTGGAAAATATTTAAACCTTCTATATCTCGAGGGAAGTTAACCTACAGGTAGGATAACCCATGGAGGAGTGGTATAAAAAATTGAGTGTCTTTAGAAATCATTGTTTGAATAAAATCAAGGGGATATGAGGGTTAGTAAGATGAAAGATTATAACCATGTGAAGGAGTGTAAACATCATCCAGTATACCGAATCCATTCAAATAAATTAAGTGTAATAGGGGATATCTCTTAAGTTCATGAGGTATAATCCCTTTAAATTCCTTATTGGTAGAGAACACATCATAATGAGGATTGACATTTGATTCCCAGTAATCATATTACTATGTATGGTTACATTGGAAGATTTCTATGAACTAGAATCCATCTATATGAACACAAGAAACACAAATATTTTATTATCAATAATTCTTATATCACCATCACTGTGTATGGTTACCTTATATGTTCAACATCATCACATCAATATGCCTTCAATTTCTACTCATACTCTACCCATGTCTTCTATAAATACAAGTGTAAGGGAGATCTAAACAACCATCACATGAAATTAAAATCACATTATAACCTTAAAATCAGAATATTGATGAAATAATATGGTATAAAATATCTGTGTGGATTGGATGCCAGGAGGAGGGAGCTGCGGTTATAGGTCATCAGAGAGGAGGGAACCGCGATGAGAGAGGTCTTTGGGGAGGAGGGTGCTGCTGTGAGAGAGGTCGTCAGGAGGATGGCATCGCGGTGAGAGAGTTCGTCAAAGAGGAGGGCATCGCGGTGAGGAGAAAACATCGGGGAGGAGAAGTCATCGGGGGAGTAGGGAGTCGCAGTCAGGCGAGGCTGGGGAGGAGGGAGACATGGTCATGCAAGGTTGGGGAGAAGAACTCGTCGGGAGGAGAAGAAGACGAGAGGAGAAGAAGTCAGGAGGAGAAAATCGGGGACCCCAATACCAAATAGGAAAACAATTGCTATAGCCACGGTTATTAAATTAAACCATGGAAATTAGGAAGATATAGCCACGAACCAATAAAACTGTGTCTATAGGTCCGTGGCTATAGCTTTAATTTCTAGTAGTGTTAATTCTGCAACTCCAGCAATATCATTGCCTCTTTTAGATATGGGGATAGAAAACAGTACTAGGATATCTAAATTGAGAACCATGATACTTCTGGAAAGAAATGAGAACTGCACATCTCTCTGTTTTACCAACTTCATCGATGATGAAGAGATCAGTAGTCTAAACACCATCAACAAATAAAACAATTAACTAATCAAAAATCATTATGATATATTATAATTTTTTTTGAGATCAATCTATTTATAAGTGGGTATGGGGTTATTTATCTAATGTCCACATCAAGGCCGTATTCCACATATTATTTCAGTATCGATAGGAAAGATCAAACTCATTATTCATTGGATGGGTTACGTGTGTCTATCTATGAAGTTTGTTATGTCTTTATCTAAACTCTTCAATCTCCTATATTTTCTTTAAAATATCCCATAAATAATAAAATAATATTAGGAAAAATCATTCCAAGATGTCAAATTCATCTCATTTGAATATAGAAAATCATTTTTCTCTATATTTTAACACCCGTCAACAATTTCCACTTGTTCTTATGGTTGAATTTCAATATTCTCTAACCAATTCACTCATTATCCAGCTCTGATTTTTCAGTTTCTAATGTTGGTTATTCAATTTTTTCATATGATTTTTAAGACTCTAATTGTTTAGGAATCAATGGTTTAGGTTTTAAAATTGTTTTCCCACTCTTGGTAATAGTAACTACATTGAGTTATTCATGAGAGGTTTGTGTCTAACAAGATTCTTCTAAGATATTGAGGAAAAGTATACCTGAGTGGTAATGGATTCCATAACCATTTAAATGTATTATATATCTAATCTCAATGATAAAAATTGATAATTCATTTTCAATATTTTTTTAAAAAATATTATAATAATTTATATGGAAAATATTGGATTCGATGTTGAGATGGTTGGGATTAAAATTGGCCATGGGTTGGAAAATTTTCCAGATGTTTAGGATTTAGACCATGTATTTGATTGGGTAATTGATTATCCAACCAATTGAATTTAGTATTTTCATAGTACAAGTGATGGAAATTGTTTTATTCATAAATATCTTGATTATTCAGATCATTCTCCTCCATTAATGTTATCCCTAGAAGAACTTCCTTGATTGATGTAATAGTTGGGATATTATTGATCACTCAAGAAGAATATTTTATTGGAAAATCATGCACTTTGGGAGTCTAAAGTGGTGAATAATGATGGTTTCACCACTAACAATAATTTCATAGTAATGTGGAATATCCCCTATAATGTGATAGATAACAAGAATCTCATAAGGTATCTCTTTACTGGATAAATTTTATGCAGAAAAGTTCCCCTCCCTCTAAGTATGAATGATATTTGTGCCTTGATCGATGGGGGTCCTAAACTTCCTAATATTATAAACTGAATACCAATGAGCACTTGCATCATCATGTAAGAGTCTTAAAAGAATCTTGGAGTTCTACTCAACCATAAAAATATTGAGGTTATCTATCATCCAAATTTAAATCCGGTGAGTAATGATATTTTCTCCACCTAGATAGAATTACCTAAACCATAAAAGAAACTATATTCGATAACCATAGATCCCCTATAATCATGCACAATCCCTCCTCATAACTCCCTATTTACATGACCCATTCACATTATGTTTTATTCCAACATTGGGGTGTATCCACTTGATCGACCACCCTAGAGGATCTCTATCATTTGTAATCACATCCCTAGGGAGGATCCACTTACTAGTAGCCATTCTCTTTTCAATAGGAAGAAGGGAACCTAGTTTTTCCATGAGAGAGATCATATGAACATGAATGAATATAGGGAGCTATTCTTTCCTTCACGACCCTTGTTCCTTGTCTCCTAAACCACCCAAAACACCACTGAAAACACTATTACATGAAGGTAAACCATATATGAATGTTTCTCAACACTTTGAAATAATGTACACAAAATGTCAGAGATGTATCCCCCCTAAAATTGAAATCCCATAAGTTTCCCAACAGGGTCCCAAGAAAAGAGGGACCATTCTACATCAAAAAATATGTTCTAGACTAACTCAAATTTTAGCCTCTCACAACACATACATGGTGAGGGTATCTAAATTAATTTTCTATGGATATTAATTTCAGTTGGTATGCCCTTACTACAAAACCTCTAGAAATATATTTTCAACTTAATTGGGATTCATTTAGACAAGACTTTTCTAACCCACTCATCATTCTCCAGGTTGGATCTTAATAACAAGTTAAACTCTAAAGCATTTAATTATCCTAAGGTAAACATTGAGAATGTGGACATATCTGGTTCATCGATCATATAAATCCTATCATAAAAAATCTTATGATCCTCATCAAGGGATTTTGATATAAACCCAAGGTTTAATCTCACATTCCTAAAGTAAATGTGAGGGATTGGGAGTCTAGGGATGAAGTGAAAATGAACTAACATGTTTTCTTTCTAGTAATTGATGTCACCCCACCTTCAAACCAACAAACCAATTGTGGGATCCTCTAAGAAATTTTTTTGAATAGCAGGAATGGGAATTGATTTTAGGATGTCTATTTCAATTTTTGGGTATTCCAGATTTTAATCCCCACTGTCAACCATACCTAGAAACTTTTCTAAGTGTGGGATCATACCTAGATAGGGTACCAATGAAATCAACACTAGATAAATGTTCCTTATTCATGGATCGATCACATGTATGATCAGGGCCAGCCCTAGGTCAAGCCCCGCAAGCTCCCGGGTTAGGGAAACAAGTAGGTTGGGGGCAACTAGCCACTCCTTTTCTTTGCCTGATTCATCTCTATCTTTGCGCGCCACCCATCCTCCCTGCGATCTCGACAACCCTGACCTCACTACCATAGACATTGTCAATTCCAGGATTTCATCTGAGAGTAACATGATGTTCATCCAGGTCACTGTCTGCAACATGTTTTGCCCCTTCCACATTTTTTCCTCACTCATCACTCTTGTTGAGGCTGTCATATACATCACATCCATTTTCACTGCAACCACTTCCTCTTTGCGCGATTCTTCACTAGTTTCAGCTGGCCCAGTTTCTTTATTTATTTATTTAGATTTTTTGTCTTAAGAACCTAATTATAGAGGTTGTAACACGCAATATTAGATGGGGATACCCAAAAATGAAGTGGATGACTGTGAGGTTTCCAATCCAAGAAATTACTGCTATTGAAAGGGATCATCACCTGGTCTTGATTTTCAAGACGCCCATGTAAAACCCCTTTGATTCATTTGAAATCTAGATTATTCATTCTAATTTTCTAACTAAATTAAATGGAAACAATTTCAGGACTTAACCTGGGCAATGGAATTTCTTGGGCCGGCCTTGTGTATGATGAGGATCCAAGGAGTTGGGGTGGCCGTGTCGAAGGAGGAGGATCCCGGGAGGTGAGGTGACCACGTAAGACCCGTGCTGGAGCCTCATCGTAGAAGGAGGGTCGCAGGGAGGTGGGGTATCCACAGAGACATCAGGAGAGGAGGAGGATCACGGGGGGGTGGAGGTGGTCATGTCGGAATCATGCCGGAGCCACGTTGGAGAAGGAGGGTCGCGGGCAGGTGGGGTGGTCGCGTTGGAGATTTCAGGAGAGGAGGAGGATCACAGGAGGGAGTAGGATCGCGGGGTAGTGGGGATCGGAAACTCATGAGGATGGGGGGAGGAAAGGGCTCACGTAGGGAGCTAATTCTACGGAGAGCAAAACAGGTGTGGGTATAAGTGATCTATAGCAACGATTTGTATCGTCTATGGCTATAGATCTATGGATGTAGGTCCAAATTCTAGTATTGTAGGTATTTATTTTGTTATAATTTCAAGTGATTGTTGAATCCCTTTTCCTGCCCCATGTTTTCAAGCTAATTTGGAGGGTGTGGGCCAAACAAACGTGGCCCAAACCCTTCGCTACATTGTTTGCCCTTGCGTTCTTGGTGGAATATTGTCGGCGTTGTGGCACCGACCATCCACGATGGAGGCAGCATGCTTTCGTGCGCCGTAGGAGGAGGTTGTGACACTATGTCGAGGTAGTTAGTAGATTGGTAAGCACTGGCCAACCGTAGAGGAGGTGCGGCCTGCTGTCGCACACCGCTAGAGGGCAAGGGCCACAGCCGAAGCCGCGGAAGGTGAAGAAAGCGGTCGGGCCGAACCGGCCACGAAAGGTGGAGGCGGATCGGTGCATCATCGTGCACCACGGCTCAAGTCCATGACAGGTGGAGAGTGGCATGACCCTCACGTCCCACCAGGTCGACAGACCCCTAGTCGGCCGAAACGGACCACCGTTATGCGGTGGGGAAGCACCCCAACGGCTGGCTAAAATGGCCCTGCACCTGTAGGGCCAACTAGGAAGATCGGTCCCCATTCTGGCAGACCGGGCCAGATGTGAGTTGTTTGAGTAGGCCAGACCCACCCAACAGACCAGACCCATGGCCTAGCAGGCCTGACCCACCAGTGGACTGGGACGAACTAACGGCCCAGTGGGTTAACGCGGGTAGGCCGAGCCCCACCTAACGGGTCGGGCCAATGACGTCCCAGGCCTATGAATCGAACCAGGACAACCCGACCGGCCGGACCCAATAAGGTGGGCCAAACCTTAGTAGGCCAGACCTGAGTGGGGTCAGGTAGACCATGGGACCCGTTGTGTCAGGCTGGTCGGACTGAGTCAGACCGAACCCAGACCCAACCGGTCCTCAGATAAAGAAACACCTGTAACTGATAAACAGGGTGTCTGATTGACTCATTGTCAATGGAATTGGGACCCCTTTTTTGGAAGCGGTCCCATGGCATATCATGGTGTTCCTGACTGAGTTGGGATGGACCGAGGTGTGATCACCCTTGTTTCACAGAAAGGGGTGTAACTAACAAACCAGGCATCCGGTTGACGCGTCGTCTATGGAATAAGGTTTCTTGTGACAAGGAGGTCCTTTTGAGATACTCTAATTGAGTTTTTTTAAATGTTTGAGTATGATCGGGTTGGATTGCACACAAATTCAATCGGGCCCTCGGCACTAAAATGTCTATAACTCACAGATCGGGCTTCCGATTGACGCACCATCTGTCGCGTTGGAACCCTTACGACATGGCAGTTTATTAGGATACTTCTTAGTAGATCTTTATGGAGGTTGAGGTATGACTGATGGCTTGAGGAGCGGTTCTCCTAGAATCAATCATACTATGAGCAGGAATCTAATGGCTGGCAGTGAGGCGGAGGTTGGAGATAGATCATACAGTGATTAGTATCGAGCAATCCTGTGTGGGTTAGCACTGATCCTATGTGGGACAGATCCTATTTGGGTTAGCACTCAGTGATCCTGTTTGGGTCAGATCATACCAATACTATGTAGGTCAAATCCTGTGTGGGTCAGCGCTCAGCAATCCTGTGTGGGTCTGCACATACCAATCATGTGTGGGTCAGATCCTATGTGGGTCATTGCGAGGGATAGTGCCTATTGACTCGGGGTGGGTCGAATCCTATGTGGATCATTATGAGGGTTAGTACCTATTGATCCTGTGTTGGTCAAACTCTATATAATCAGTAGTAGTGCCTCTTGACAGAATAAGATGATCTATCTTCTCAACAAATCATTCTTACTTACGTGCCTTACTTATATATCCTGACGTGAGCTGAGTATTTTACCTTTGTAGTGATACCTGTGTGGTACTTTTATCTTCGTGGTGATATCTTCGTGGTGATACCTATGTGGTACTTTTACCTTCATGGTGATATCTTCGTGGTGTTACCTATATGGTACTTTTACCTTCATGGCGTTATCTTTGTGGTGTTACATGTGTGGTACTTTTACCTTTGTGGTGTTATCTCTATGGTGTTACCTTTTTTATATTCTTCCCTCATGTATGAGATGAGTATATTTTGATAACTTTGGTATATGTATAGGTATATACCTAAGTAGAGTTGATGATTGCTTAGTGCTTTGTGATTTCAGTCTTGCTTGTTTGTTTTTCCCTTAGTGGAACTCTGGAAGACCTTCGGGGGGCTCGAGGTCCCTACTAAGTATTGTTATACTCACCCCAGCATGGGCTTCACCCACACCTTATTGTGTCTTGTGAAGATGACATATAATGTTGATCGAGGCTGAGGGATTCAGGACTAGACAGTGCCCAGAGGTGGACCATTTGACGTGTCTTGACACAGGACTACTGATCGTGAGATGTATCAACCCTTCATGTAGGATCCTCGGTGAAAGATCCATGAATTGTTTTTCTCTTTTCAGTTGTACTTGTACTTTCTAGTTGGGATTGTATTCTGGCCCCTTTACGTTCAACACACTTTTTACTATAGCAGTTTACTTCATGGTTTCCTCTTTTTATACTCATTGATTTGTGTGTTTGTACAGGTTTAAAGGCAATGTCTTCCTGTTATAGGGACACGCCTTTCCGGTGCTAGTCGCCAGCCCCTAGACGATAGAAGGCGGGCTTGGGGTAGTCACTGCTTGGGCCCCAAATTACGGGTTATGAAAATTATTATTAAATTACTTTTTATTAAGTAAAAATGATCGTATTGTTTTTATGAAAACAGTTGAAATTTTTAAGGTTTGAAAGTTGTGTTTGTCAAAACCCATGAATTTTCAATAAATGTCGAATTATATTTTAGAAGTAAAAAATTCAAAAATTTAGAAAATTATTTAGATAAAATTAATATTACTTTTGGAATCAGGACATCGAAATTATCCAATGGTGAATTTTTCATAATTTTCTGAGAGTTGAATTTTTGGGTTAAAATTAAATATCGTTTAAATATATAATGTGTTGTATGACATCATAATGACCCAATAGTAATGTAATAAAATAATATAAACATTATGTTAATCCTATAGATGGTTTAACATTAAAATAATGTGATTTTAGTTTTGTTTGATTTATTTTAGAAATCCTTAGTGGACCCTCCAAGCCTTATAAAACATTTTATCTTTTTAAATTGATTTCCTTGAGAGTGTGACTCACCTACACATAAGCAACCCTATTATTTTAAGAAGTTATTACATTTTACTTATAAAATATTTTTTTCCAATCCACTTTTGCAAAAAACTATGGGCAAAAACCATGGTCTGGTTTGTGTTTTTGATTAGTTTAATGTGTGGTGTCCCAAACCTAAATAATAAAGAATTCCTTCTCCTTTCTTACATAAACCTACCCAAGATCCTACTTCCTCTTCACTCAAAGATTTTGTATTTTGACCAAACCCTTACCTCCTATCTCTATAATCCTCCAAAGGTGCCCCAAAATCTCAAGAAGCCTCTCTAAAGCCCCTCCCAAGCCTTTGGGATAACACTTCCAAGAAAGTGATTTCTTCCTTTCTCATTTTTGTCCAGATTTCATTATGTTTTTATGCCATTTTATTTTCAATTAAATATGTTTTGGTATGATTTCAAACCTCCCCCATACTTTCCTCTTATTATTGTAATGATTAGATACCCCTTTTCTCTCTCATTAATGCCTCTCATATATACCCGTTACCATGCTGAAATTCCGTAAGGAATTTCTCTCTCCTCATTTACATTCAAGAAATTATTTTATATTATTCATATAAATTCCATTCCATATGTTGGTATATTATGTCTCTTGATCCCCTTATTTTCCATTTAATTTATAAATGATGAGAGACCCCTTTCACTCTCATTAACCCATTATACTAATTTTTACTTGACGTCGTTATGCTGTCGAAATTACACCAAAATTTCCATGCCAAAATCATTGTGTAGTGAATACCATACCCACTTCTCTATCAAGGGTATTCAACTTTACGAAAATGTACTTATTGATTGAAGACTTAAATTTATTTATTTTACATATCTTATTAATGGAATGAATTGTGATGTTAATGAATCCATGTTGTATGATCCATGTGGCACACTTGTGCATGAAATGAAATGATTATGAAGGGTGTTCCCTGATAGTGCTCCAATGCATTCGGTAAAGTATAGTATCATGATATATCATTTGCAATGGGTGTTGACTCATGCTAATTCAAGTGCAATAAGGGTTTACTCGTGCTTCATGTTCAATGAGGGTTTACTCATGCTTCATGTGCAATGATCCTTGGCCCATGATAATTCCATGTTAAGTGTTGTTGTCACATCTCCATGTTATGATTATCATGCTTTATCATGACTTTAATTTAATGTTTCTCCTATAATCCATTGATATGCCTATTGACTAACATGTATTTTATTCCTTAGGTTATTCCTTGTCTATTCCCTTACTATGCTTTATATCTCACCCCTTTCTTATGTATGTCCTCAGGTTATCCTACGACATGTTAAGTACGAAGGAATGTTGTCGTCATGTAAATAAATTTTTCAATAAAGAAGTTGTATTTCATGTTTTTAAGTTGTAATTTAATGGTCCTAATCCCCAAAGACATTGGAATTATCGATCTTTAATGTTATATCAAGTAATTATTTTATGTAATAAATCATGTTTAAGTGTGTAAAAAAAGTAGGGTTGTTATAGTTGGTATTAGAGGATAGGTTTAGTTATTTTTGGGGTTAGGATTAGAAAACCCTAGTGAAAGAGATAGGGATAAGACTAAGTATAATAAAAACATCCCTAAATTTTGGTGTGTATTGAGTAAGTGGTTTATCAATCAAATACATCCCTGTCTGGATACAAGCAGGTAGAGGCGGCTCTGGCACAGATGTACCTAGGAGTGAAAACTCCAACAAGGAATTTCAAGCTTGACCTGGGGTATCCCAGTACACAAAAATGGGTCTTGCTGCACTCTTGATTATGACACTCCCAGGGGATATTCTTTGGTAAATTTACAAGCTTAGTATGAACCATTATTAAGGGGATTAAAAAAATCCCCTAAGAATATATATTAGAAAGTAGATCATGGATAACATGGATTGAAGCCTATATATTCATAAGTTAAGAAAATAAAATTAATTTATAAGTCATTTGTTTTCTCCTTGGTTTACCCTTTATGTGTTACCCCTAACTTTTCTTTTATTCCATCCAATGGATGGTAATAGGAGGACTCGGGCTAACAACCTATGAAAAGTCCAATGTGGTGATTGTCTTAATGAGATGCCTTATCTGATGGGAGTAGGAATTGAAAACTTTGCCATGATTCTCTCCCAGTTAACTCAAGATTTGAATAGAAACATGGGTCAAGAGGAATATTCAACCACCCCTAATAAAGAACAAGTCGCTATCGAGATCTTTATGAGAAAAAGGCCTCCTAATTTTAATGGATCATCTGGTCCCTTAATTGCCAAACAATGGATCAACACCATTGAAAAGATCTTCTCCATCCTTCAATGTTCCGAACAAGAGAAGGTTTTTCTAGATGCTTATCGTGTGGAGGGTGAATCCAATCAATGGTGTAATTTGATCAAAAATACAAAGCCTAATGTGGAGATCGAGGCGTTAGAATGTAAGGATTTCCAGAAGATTTTTTTGATAAATATTTTTTGTACACCCTCCGACTAAAGATGGAAGGGGACTTTCTTGACCTCAATCAAAAATACGACGAATCCATCAAAGAATACGAGTAAAACTTCACAAGGCTTGCACGATACTCCATCATCTTTGTCATTACCCCTGAATACTGGGTTGAATACTTCTTGGGTGGGCTGAAACCTAGCCTGTGGAAATCACTAGTGATCCGTGACTTCAACAGCTATGTGGAAATTTTATAATGTTCCATAAAGGTCGAAATAGATATTGGAGAATATTAGGGGTGTCATGGGAATAAGAAGAGTAATGTGGACTTCAATTTTTAAATTCTAATGGATAAATACAGCAGTTATAAGAAAATCCATCACCCAACTTAGTAAAGTTGTGGAAAGAAGAAACTTAGAAATTGACTGAAGGGGATGAGGAAATGCTTTAGGTGTAGAAGAGAAGGGAACCTAGCCATTAACTGCCAACAATAAAAACCCATGGCTGTGAAAGAGGAGAAGAACGCTTTGTTCGACTCTCAACGCAGTGTCCATTTCGTCAACTGCAAAGAACTAGGGAACCTTGCAAATCATTTCCCTAAGACAAGGGTTTTCGGAGGCAACCAACAACGTCTAAGGCAGCAAGGGTGTGCTTTTCCATCACTACTACCAAAGTGAACCCCAACAATGAAGTGGTGACAGGTACTGTTGTTATTCATTCAAGAATAGCGAGTGTACTTTTTGATTCTTGATCTACACATTCTTTTATATCCTGAAAGTTTAGTAGAACAATCCCAACACCACCGAAAATCATGGAAGTAAAGATGTCGGTGATTATGGAAAATGGGGAAATCATTTCATCACATAAATATAACTCATCCCCTATCATAATTTTTGTATTACACTTCCCATAGAACCTCATCATACTCTCTCTGGTAGAATTTGATGCAATTTTTTACATAGATTGGATTTCCTTATATAGAGACTACATAAATTGTTGTGAGAGGGAAATCACTCTCCATATAGAGAATCGACCCCCGATTCTATACAAGTACAAGGAGGAAGATGAATCTTCTTTAGCACCATCATCTAAAGAATGGATATTATTTCCCTATGAGCATGCATATCTAGCTTAGATGATTGATTCTGAGGAGGCAACCATCCTTGAAGACAATCCTATTGTGAGGGAATTCGCTGAAGTGTTTCCCAAGGAATTTCATTGTCTTCCTCTTAGAAGAGATGTTAAATTCTCAATTGACCTTATATCTGGGGCATTTCTAATATCCAAGACTCCATATAGAATGGATTTCATGGAGCTTTAGGAGATAAAGAAACAACTATAGAAGAATCTGGATAAATGTTTTATACGCCCAAGTGCTTTACCATGGGGTGTACCAGTCCTCTTCGTCAAGAAGAATGATGGGTCAATGCAACTTTGCATCGATTATCGTGAGCTTAACAAAATCACGATAAAGAACATGTATCCTCTACCATGAATTGATGACTTGTTCGATTAGCTGTGTGGAGCAAAATGCTTATCCAAGGTAGATTTGTAGTCAGGATATTATCAAGTAAGGGTGAAGAAGGAAGATATCCCCAAGACTGCTTTTCGTACAAGATATGGGCACTATGAATTTATAGAAATTCCTTTCTAACTCACTAATGCTCCAGAAATCTTAATGGACTTGATGAATATAGTCTTTAGAGATTAACTCAACAAATTTTTGTTAGCCTTTATAGTGTATATTCTAATATACTCTAAAACTAAAGAGTGTCATGAGGAGCATATATGAACTGTACTAGAAACCTTGCAGAAGGAGAATCTCTATGAAATGTATAGAATGTGTGAGTTCTGGTTGAAGGAGGTATCATTCTTGTGTCGTATCATCACAAGTAATGGGATATCTATGGATCCCTCCAAGATAGCTACAATTGAGGGATAGCTGAGGCCAACATTGGTAATAGATATATGTAGCTTCTTGGGGTTAGCTAGATATTCCCACTGATTTGTGAGAAATTTCTCATGATTGTACAACCCTCTTACCAAGATAACTCGGATGGGAGTAAAGTTTGCTTGGAGTGATGAATATAAAGATAGCTTCAAGGAGTTGAAAATGAGGATTATCACTATGATCATGCTCACACTACCCACATGTGGAGAAATTTTGTGGTATTTAGTGATTCTTAGAAAAAGGGAATGGGTTATGTGTTGATAAATAAAGATAAAGTGATAGCCTACACCACAAGGTAGCTGAAAATCAATGAGAGAAACTATCCCACGCATGATCTGGAATTGGTGGTTGTGATCTTTGCGTTGAAAATCTGGAGGCATTATCTCTATAGAGAGAAGTGTGAGATATATACTGATCACAAGAGCCTAAAATATATATTCACACTAAAAGAGATTAATATGTACCAACGAAGAAGGATTGAACTCATCCAGAATTATGAATGCTCGATCCACTAAAATCTAAGAAAGGTAGCCAAGGTGGTGGATGCTCTAAGTAGAAAGGATCCTACATCATTATCAATGATGAGAATTGAAAAGAATTAAATCTTCTTAGATTTGTAGAGGATGGACATGGGAATTATTAAGGCGAGAACATCATTAATCCTTTCTCGAATGATTTCTCAACTGTCCCTCATGGAGAAAATAAAGGATGCTCAAAGAAAGGATGTGGAAATTCTAAAAAGGGTGGAAGCTATCAGAATTGGGAAATCATCAGAGTTCTTGGTTGACAAGGATAGAATTGTGAGATTTGGGCCACAATTATGTGTACTATCCGATCCAGAGATAAAGAAGGAGCTTCTGAATGACGCACATAGCTCAACCTTATCTATTCACCTGGGGAGCACAAAGATGTATCGAGATCTCTGAGAAAACTTTTGGTGGGACAATATGAAAAGGGAGATTGCTGAATATACATAAGAGTTCTTAGTATGTCAAAAAGTTAAGGCCGAGAGGTAAAAGTCTAAGGGGATGATGCAACCACTATCCATACCAACATGGAAGTGGGACAACATTACCATGGACTTTGTCACTGGACTTACAAGGAAATCTAGAGGAAATAATGTTATATGGGTCGTTGTGGATCATATTATGAAGACATCTCACTTTATTGCGATTCGAGAGGACTTCTAATTGGATCAACTTGAACAGATTTACATCAAAGAAGTGCTAAGGCTGCATGGAGTACCATTATCTATTGTATCTGATCATAATCCTAGATTCACCTTGAAGTTCTAGAAAACTCTCCAATATTATCTAAGCACTGAACTGAACTTTAGTACTGCCTATCATCCTCAAACCGATGGCCAATCTGATCAAACTATTCAGACACTGAAAGATATGTTAATATCTTGTTTTATGGACTTCAAAGGAGGATGGGACAAACATCTTCCACTGGTTGAATCTCCTACAATAACAATTTTCACTCGAGCATCTGAATGGAACCATATGAAGCCCTTTATGGGAAAAGGTGAAGAACACTAGTGCATTGGGAAGAATTCAGTGAGCGTGAGCTGCTAGGGCCTAAAATGGTCAAAGAAATGGTGGAGAAGGTGAAAACCATTTAGTAGTATATCAAGGAAACCCAAAGTCGACATAAGAGTTATGCAGATAATTGTTGACGATACCAAGAGTTCAAAGTTGGAGACATGGTATTTCAACACATATCTCTATGGAATAAGGTCATGAGGTTTGTAAAGAAAGGTAAGTTAAGTCCTAGGTACATCGGCTCCTTCTAGATTCTTGATTGGGTTGGGGCTGTGACCTATCGACTAGCACTTCCACCCACCATGGTCAAAGTACATGATGTATTTCATGTATCCCTCTTAAGGAAGTACATACCAGACCCTTCACGTGTACTCTCTTCAAAGGTAGTATAGTTAGATGATGATCTTTCTTATGAGGAGAAACCAGTGAAGATCTTAGATCGTAGAGAAAAGGTTATATGAAATAAGACAATGCCCCTTGTCAAAGTGTTGTGGCACAACCACAAGTTCAAAGAGGCAACATGGTAATCAGAGGAATGGTTGAAGAAGAGTTACCCACATCTATTTTATTGTGGGAAAAAGGAAATTTCAAGGGTGAAATTACTTAAGGGGGAAGATTGTAACAACCCAAAACTTGTATCAATGAAAATTCATCTTGATCTAATTGAATGTCTAATTATGAAAAATAGTTATATAAAATATAAACTTCCTTGGTTTTATGTTTTTGGATTTCAAAATACAATTAAGAATTTTTACTGTTGCTAATAAATTCATTGAATAGTGATCACATGATTAGTATAAATATAGGTCTTTAAAAAATTCAATTTACTCAGACAAAGGAAGCGATGGCCTCATTCAGTAGACTTGACCCATAAAAATCCCATTTTTCAGATCTCGGAAATTAGGTGGTTTCATTGGGATTCTCTCTTGACCAAGCCCAAGCCACACTTTAGCACATTAATCTCGAGCAGAACCACCTATAGGAGAAGTGGAAGTTGATAGATATTACCACTTGAGCGATGTTATCCGACCCACCCCAAGTGTATATCACCATCACACACCTTACCCTTCAGTCATATGTGGGTGTTATAAGGGGTTATGTAACAAGACCTTAACACAATGATTATGTGAATTATTTTTGTATATAATAAAGAATATACATTCATTTTATTATTGTTACTTTGTAAATAGTTTTTAAAGCACAAATAGTATTTTTAGTTAATATTCAACTAAGGAATATATTTTGATAAATTAATGGATTTTTGAATTAAATAATATTTTAATAAAAATATTATTATTATTAAATTGCTTTTTATTAAGTATAAATGATTGTATAATTTTTATGAATACAATTGTAATTTTTAAGGTTTGAAAGTTGTTTTTGTCAAAACCCATTATTTTTCAATAAATGTCGATTTATATTTTAAAAGTAAAAATTCACATATTTAGAAAATTATTTAGATAAAATGAATATTATTTTTGGAATTAGGACATCGAAATTATCTAGCAGTGAATTTTTCATAATTTTCTAAGACATTCAAATTTTTGGGTAAAAATTAAATATCGTTTAAATATAAAATGTGTTTTATGACATCATAATGACCCAATAGTGATGTAATAAAATACTATAAACATTATGTTTGAAAAATATATGTTTTATCATTAAAATAATTTAATTTTAGGTTTGTTTTATGTATTTTAGAAATACTTAGTGGACCCTCCAAGCCTTATAAAACATTTTAGCTTTTTAAATTGATTTCATTGAGAGTTTGACTCACCTATACATAACCAACCCTATTATTGTAAGAATTTAAGAAATTTGAATTATAAAATATTATTTTCCACTCCCCTTTGGAAAAAAACTATGGGCAAAAACTATGGGTTGGTTTGTGGTTTTGATTAGTTTAATGTATGGTGTCCCAAACCTAAGTAATAAAACATTTCCTCTCCTTTCCTATATAAACCTACCCAAGATCCCACTTCCTTTTCACTCAAAGCCTTTGGAGTTTGACCAACCCCTTTCATCCTCTCTATAGAATCATCCAAAGGTGTCCAAGGATCTCAATAATCCTCTCTCAAGCCCCTCCCAATCCTTTGGTATCACACTTCCAAGTAAGGGATTTCTTTCTTTCTCATTTTTGCCCAAATTTCATTATATTGTTATGCCCTTTTATTTTTAATTAAAAATATTGGGGTTTGATTTCTCACCTCCCCCATACATCCCTATTAATTTTTTAATTATTAGATACCCCTTTTCTCTCTCATTAATGCCTCTCATGTACACCTGTTGCCATGCCGAAATTCCGTAAGGAATTTCTCTCTCCTCATTTACATTCAAGCAATTATTTTATATTATGCATCTAAATTACATTCCATATGTTGGTATATTATGTCCCCTGATCCCATTATTCTACATTTAATGTATAAATTATGGGAGATCCATTTCACTCTCATCAATCCATTTTACAAATTTCTATTTGACGTCGTTATACTGCCGAAATTACACCAAAATTTACATGCCAAAATCATTGTGTAGTGAATACCATACCCACTCCTCTATCAAGGGTATTTACCTTTATAAAAATGTACTTATTGATTGAGGAATTAAATTTATTTATTCCACATATCTTATTCATGGAATTAATTATGATTTTAATGAATCAATGTTGTATGATCTATATGGCACACTTATGCATGAAATGAAATGATTATAAAGGGTGCGCACTGATAGCGCTCTAATGCATTGGGTAAAGTATAGAAGTCTTGAGAAAAGTCTTGAGAAAAGTATACTATAATATCAATGACCAAATTTTTACCTATAAATTAAATTGTAACTATGAGAAACACACAAAAAATTGTATCAGAAGTATGAACCACTGGAGAAACCTCTATATCATACTCAACTCTACTCTACTAATTATCTAGAGGTATAGTAGGATAATTTTAAACCTCCATGAAATCCTAAACCCTATCCCAATTTGACACCACTAGACTTCATTTTGGTGGAATATTTTTTAAATGGTAAGGAAAAAACATATAATTCCTTTAAAGGCTCAAATTTCAAAAGATTTTAAGAATTAACTGGCACACATGCATACATACTACTAAGTGACACAACTTAAGGGTACACTATAAGATATGTTAGAACTCGATCACCCATAACTTACTCAAGTCCTATTCCCATATCACCTACTTCTTCACATTATTCTTTATCATATATAAAACACTTGTTTTTAATAAATTATATTCACCAATTATAACACCCTAAGATTTCATATTATGTTATCTCTTTAAAGTAATTCAACAGTTTGTGTCACACGCAACACCGAGTTCGAGCACACCACGACTTACCAAACTAGCTGTTTAAAAAGTGGTTATGAATATTATTAACTAAATTTTGAATTTTATATAATATGTATAATTTTATCTTCCATATTATGTGTTTTTTAGACATAATATAAGAACAAATCCAATTTTTCAGATAAAAGAAGTGTTTTTCAAAAAAAATGCAATTTTACCACCTTTTAATGGTGAACCCTTTTTAAATCCAATATTTGACACTTTTATATATTAAATTTGACAAAATAAACTTCTTATTTAGAATTGGGAGATAAAAATTTAGTTTGGATAATTTTTTGGTTTTTTTCTGATAACTTTCATATTTTGATGAATAGTGAAAAATACTAAATTTTAATTGAAAACAGCTTTTTTAATCAAAATAATTTATATTGTTAAATTATAAATTTGAATTGTTTTGAAGTATAATTATATTATATTTTTATAATTTAATCTAATTTTGGTCATTGGAAGTAATCTTACATTTAAATTGGACATAAACACATATCAATCTTTTAATAGTTTTTACTTCTCAAAACCCTGCTTTCTGGTTTTGAAAACGGTAATTAATTTTAAATTAAATAATTAAACTAATATGTTTTAAATTAGGTAAAATAGACATCATTTTTGAATTTGTAATATCAAAATTTTCTTATGGTGAATTTTTTGTATTTTTATGAAAACTTTCAATTTTTGATGAATAGTGAAAAACACTTCTTTATTGTTTAAAACCAGATTTTTATTTAAATAATTATTATTATTATTTAAATTTGATTTAACTTCAAAATAGATACATAATACCTATATAAGTTCAATTTAATTCATTGGATTCATTTTATAAAAATATTAGATATATAAAATTTTATTGAACTATTCAACGCCTTTTACCTACCTTCTAGGTCCATTTGAAAATTTGCATAAAATGTAATTTTACCGATTTTGTGAATTGAATTTCAAAAATATGAGAGACATGGTTGATATCAATAAGTAAAATGTGGTTCAATAGGATGAAAATAATTTTTGGTTAATAGTAACTTTTGAAATTTATTTACCATGGTTAAAAGTAAATATGGTAATTAAAGGTAAAATGATATTATAATTACCCCAACACGTCCTAATTTTATTGGAAAAGTGTATTTTGACAAAAAATAAACCTTAGGAATAAATTATGATCCTTTTGGCCCACTTGGATTAGATTAGGACATTTATTATTATTTTATGTAAAGAAGAGTTAAAATTGTTAAATTCAATGTTTAATAACTAAACCATTTTTAATATAGGTTTATACATAAGATAAATTCGACTCTAAATATTCATTATAAAGATAATAATATTTCCTACATAATGGTATTTTATTTATAATTTTTATACATTAAATAATTAAATTTATTTATGACACAATGATGATGTAGTAATTACCTTATTATTGAAAGATTAAAATAATTAACATTATAAATATTAATATAATTGTAAATTGAGACTTTTTATGTATTAAAATAATTTTATAGGTTAATATGACATTTTAGGGTTGATTAAATAATTTTTTTTCAAAGTGATAAAGTTTTTATGACTTTCAAAAAAACCAAATACTAAATAGTGTCAAAATTGACATAAATGAGTTTTTAAAACAAATACTATATTATTAATTGATATAATATTCCTAAAAATCTATGGTTAGGTCAAAGGACTTAGATAAGGTTATATATATCAATAATTAACCACTTAGGGTTCTCTTGGTTTTTTATAGTAATTTTATTAACCATTTATTATAATAATACAAGAATACATGGTAAAAGTTAAACTATTTAACTAAGAGTTAAATCTAAAAGATAAGGTTAATATGGTGACCTAAACCAGTTTAAAACCTATTAGTTAAGTGGTTTTCGACCTATACTCACCTTATCCTCTAACTAAATCCTTTTAGAGCCATTATAAACTGAATATTATTGTATAATAAAATAATATTTCACGCTTTTCCTAAAGTGACCCTCACCTCTCTTATAAAAGGGTACATCCCATTATCTCAAAATAACACCTTAAAATCCATTTGTCTCAGCCAAACCCTGCTCAAATATCCTCCCGAATACCATAAATTTAACCTATAGGCCATAGTTTTATCATAATCCAACCTAAGGAGCCCTTTTGATCAAAGCAAAAGGAAGCACCCGAAGAAGACGTAATAATTTCATCACCTATTTCAAAGTTATTTTCTTATTCCACTTAATCTTTCTTTATTTTTTCCATACCAAAATAAAAAATCCAGTACCTTATACTTTTTGTGATGTTATTATAAATATGGTACAACCATATTCATTATTCTATCCATCCTACAAATGACAAAGTCACCATACGTGCGTACGTACGACTTACCATCTCCACGTCATGGTGTAGTCTGTTATTCAACACTTCATTATTTGGATGGGTATAATAATGAGTATAATTGATGTAAATAATAAATATTACATGTTAATTAATATTTATATATGATATACTATCCAATTATATACGATTTCACCATAAATAGAATGATATTGTCACTCGTGTGTACGTACGGATTACCGTCTCCACGAACGCGATGAGATTTATTCCCCATCATTGTCATTCGAGAATAATTTTTATTTTATGATTAAAAATAATGTTTATGAAATTAATATCATTCTGGATATGAATCAAATACATCCTATCCATAACAATCATGACTTACATGACAAAATATATAAAGGAAAACCAATCTGTTAACACCCAAAACAATGATACTACTGAAATAATATTAAAAAATAAATATTATAAGATCATATATGATATCATATTTATGTATGTAGTTATTGTATAATATAAAAACAGTGATTTAACTATTATACAAGAGGTTAACATACCCTATATCAAATAAAATTATAAGGTAAGGGTTAATTATACAATCTCTTCATTATCCGAGGTTGTTTATACGTGAGTATCTACTGGGACCTCTTTATCATCCACATCCATGTTTCTTAAAAATGTATTTCAAAACATTTTTACTATTTCCTAGAATATAGGTTAAATTCATTTATACCCATGTATGAATTTTTATAAAATTTTTATAAAGGAATCTTTCTGTCATTTTCCAAATAAGGTCCTTTACAAACTTTTCGACAAAATTAAGGAATGAATGTTTTTTAACTTATATGGTGAGTACGGTTATTTTCTACCGTTATAACACCTTTAAAGCTTCCCATACAATCTTATAAGAATATTTTCAAAATAAATGTTTTATTTTATAATTATGTGACTTTTAAATAATTTCAAAATAGAAAGAGATATTTCTCTCAAATAGTTTTTATTTCATCTATGTCAACATCCTTTGATGGATTTTACACTTGTTTGAAGTTGATTTATTATGATACAATCTTCCATATTTTATTAAAGGTTTTGTGATATGTTTGACTATGGATGTTTTATTTTTATAACATTCATGGTTTATGGATAAATTATTAACATTTCATATGCTATTTTTAATACAAATGTTTATGTTATGTTTCAACCTTTTCATATGAGGAATGCATTGGACTTAGTAAGTGATGGGTGGAGCCCACTATAGCTCCTCGATGCATCATTAGATCTAATGAGACAAAATAGTGTCTTGTCATAAGGCCTTGAAAAAATTTTATTTTTAGTCTTGGCACGAGGCCTTGACTATGTGGTTTTGATGTCCGGCATTATACATTCCATCATTATGTAATTAGCTATTGATATTACATGTGATTATTAGACTAGTATAATATCCCTAAAAATAAGTAAATGGAATTATTTGACTTATATTTGGAATATTATGCTGAATTTTAAGTTTAAAAGGCTTGTGTTTTAGTCTTATATATTTCCTTAAATGTTTATGATTATTTATGAAAGTTTCCGCTATATTGTTATCCTTACTGAGCATTTGAGCTCACCCCTTTCTTATGTTTTATTTTTCCCAGGTTGTAAAGAAGTATATTATGAATTACCTGCAGGGATAGGCTAAGGGATATTAGTGTGTTCTATGGAGTCAAAATGTTGTTGTTTTTTCAATTCATAATGTAATGTAAAACTTATGTATGTATCTAGTACTTCCAAGGCTATTAAACTGGTTTGCCTTTTGGGATAAGATTCCTTATATCATGTCAATGTTATGTAATAATGCACTGACTCTGGGTAAATAGGGTCGAGGCATTGAACCAATAATGTATTTAATAAAACACTGAATAAACTATTGTTAACATTTAATTAACATTAACCCTTGAAAATTAAAAAGAATCCAGGATATGCCATTCAAAACTATATTTTGAATCAGGATGTTGTACTCACCAACTCCCATCATCCTAAGAAATAAGAAAAAACAATAAACCATTAAAATTACATATTTCTTTAGGAAAATATTTAAACCATACCCTTATTTAAAATAAATTAAAACCTCACATCCCTATAAACTTAGGTTTCTTCTGTACAAGTGTTGTCCTGGAACAAACATAGATTTCCTTTCAAATATTTATCATCCAATCTCTAATCTACCATTCCCAAAATAAAAAATAAGAAAATAGGGCATTTGTAACATTTAAAAATACTATAACAAGGTTCACCAAGCCTGATTTTGATCCCAGTAAGGCCATTTTCAAGTTTCCTATAACACCATGAGATTTATTGATACATTTCTCTTCAAATTAAATTTCTTTGATAGCTTGTGATACCTGAAACCCTGAGTCTAAATGAACTGTAATATAGTATACCATTATAACCTAGTTATTAAATTTTTTTGTGTAAATAGTAGTAACTAAAATATTAAATATTCATGGTTTACAATAATTTCATTAGTTATCAATTGATTATAAATAAAAATAAAATAATTTTAAAATAAAAGATATGTTTTTCTAATAAATTGTTTCTATGAACGCAATGTGTTTTTATATTAATAAATTAAATTAATCACTATTGGTAAATGATTTTAATGAAATTTATATATAATATATTAAAAAAATGTTTTAACATTCATATAATGTTTTTCTAGTCATGAGATAAGAATATATATCCAGTTTTATGCTTAAAATCTATTTTTCTAAAAATTGATTCTTATATAATTTTGCATACATTTTTTAAAAAAATTATATCACTTATAAAAATGTAATCTTGAAAATATGATTACATATTTTTGAATCATGAGGATAAAATTTGGTAAATAGAACCCTTTTATTTTTTTACTACATAAATATTAACCATAGTAAATTATTGTCACCTCGGTAAGTCCAGACTGATTGGAGATCAATTGGGAAGGAAAATCCAGACTAATTGGAGTTCTACATATTCTTAGTGAAGGTGGGACTAGTTTCTTATAGAATAATTGGGAGTGTGAAAAGTAGGGGATGGGAAGTGGTGGAAATTTTAGTTTTCTTCTTTGACCTTCATCATTAGTAGCTACAGGTGTTAGGCCTATTATCTGACACTATTGTTGTATGGTGGTTCATATTTGTACACTATACCTAGTAGAACCAAAGGAATTTCATTTTTGTAGATGTATGGTCCATCTTTATAGATTCTATAAATTTACACATCCTTCTTATAGTGGTACATGATCTTCATCCCCTAGGGGATCTATGTTACAATCTAATGACTCTCGGGCAACAAGAACCTATCATCATGGGTGTGGAGGTAGGATTGATTCCTTATATAGATAGAGTCAACTCAGAACCAAGCCTTAGGCTAGTAGAAATTCTATTTATATATTATAGTTTGAAATGTTTCATTCATTGGATCAAGCACCAGTGGAGTCTTATACAGGGCATGTGATAGTGACAGGTATAATTCTTATCACTATGAGTATGGATACTGCTTTATTTAATACAAGTTACTCTCATTTTTTTATCTCTACTCTTGTCATGTATATATTAAATATTCCTTCTGATCTTATGCAATATGTGATATAAATCTATAATCCTCTTAGGAATAATAAAGAGAATGGTTTTTGGTGCCCCTCATGTGAAATCTCTATGTCAGAAGTTGAAATGGTATTGGACTTACTCATCCTTGAAATATATCTTTTTATATAATCCTTGGGATGGTCTAGATAATGGATTATAAGTCTCACATATATTATTACCATTAGAGAGTAATTTTCACCATTCTTAATAGGTTCCTTGAGTATTTATGGGATAATTGGACCAGTTTTCCAGTTGGGTAGGACCTCTTCTTCCAAAACTATGTAGACTCATCTATTAGGTCTATGTTGTTCTATTAGATTTTTATGAGTGAATTTCTAGGAGTGAGTTACCTCTTATGGTTAGGGAATTTCCTAAGTTGTTTCTGGATGATTTTTAAGTCTTACCCCCATAGAGGGTAGTGGAGTTCACTATCCATATTGTTCTAGGGGCTTAGTGGATAACTCTCTATTATTATTTTATGGATCTCATAGAGTTGAAGGAATTGAATATTCGACTGGATTACTTATAAGGTAAGGTCTTCATTTGCCCGAGCATGTCAATGTGGGCCATACCAATGATTTTTTCCAAGAATATTGATAAGACCCTTCACTTTTTCATTTACTAATGGAAGTTTAACTAAGTTATGATTAATAATAAATACCCCTTTCCTCGTTTCGACAACCACTTTGATCAAATAAATGGAGAAAGGTGGTTTTCAAATATCTACCGTTATTTGAGTTATCACCAGCTTAGTGTGAAGAAATAATATGTTATAAAGATGGATTTTAGGATTATGTATGGTCATTTTGAGTAACTAGTGATTTCATTTGGGTTGACCAATGATATTATGGTCTTTATTGTTATTATGAATCAGGTATTCCCTTGGTGCCTTGACACCTTCACCATAGTGTTTATGAATGAATTTCTATTTTACTCTAATATGTAAGAGGGGAATATGGGCCATTTTAGAATTGTTTTAGGAAGAAATAATGATCAAAACCTCTTTGATAATATATCCAAGGGCATTTTATAGTTCCGATATATTGGTTTTTTGGGCACATGGTGTCATAACATGATATCTTGGTCGATCGAGAGGAGGTCAAAGACATGATGTCTTTAGAGGAGCCCAAAAATTTCTTTAAGGTTAGGAACTTCTTAGTAATAGTAGGTTACTTCATGTGTTTCATTCTAGAATTATTCAGCCTTATATCTCCCCTAACATCACTCACATAGGAAGGGGTGAAGTTTTTGGGATCATGGACTGCTGGGAATCTTTTGATGAGTTAATACAGTGGTTGAATTCAACTCTAATTAATATTTTACAATATTTTGGTCAATTTTATGTGGTTTACAATGATTTATAAGGTATTCACCTAGAGTGTGTTATTATCTAGGTAGAATATGTGGTGGTATATGGAACTTTCTAACTTAGAACACACAAAAAGAACTACCTAACCCATGACCTCGAACTCATATACGTGATTTTTTTCCTCAATTATTGGTTACATTATCTTTTTTTCTAAAAGTGAATCCCTATGTGTGGACTTTTCAAACCCTCTAAATAAGGGAACCCCCCCTCCCTATGAAGAGGACACTCTAGATAAATCCCATGTTGGGAAGGATCCA